>RJWJ010000205.1:0-333420 GCA_004363605.1 Indri indri
GTGTATGAGTGTTCCTATCTCTCCTCATCCACGCCAACATTTATTGTTTTGGGACTTTTTGATAAAGGCCAGTCTCACTGGAGAGAAGTGATATCTCATTGTGGTTTTGATTTGCATTTCCCTGATGATTAGAGATGTTGAGCATTTTTTCATATGTTTTTGGGCCATTATTCTGTCTTCTTTTGAAAAGTTTCTGTTCCTGTGTTTTCAAAATCTATCTTCAATCCTCTATCTGTAGATAGTTCTATATCTGTAGATGGTGTAATTTATTCTGTAAAGGTGAAGTTAAATTTAAATTACTTTTTGGTGAATGAAATGGGTTCTGGATTTTATATAATTTTTATTTTTAGATTATATTTGGCAAACTAACCTCAAATATCACATTTTTAACATTTTCCCACAGTATACAACAGATACACAACTCATACCACGTGCTACTTACCATAGGAGTTTAACAAAGCCTGAATAGGTGCATAGCTTGTTGAAAAAGCGAATCCACGGTGCTTGGATGTTGCTAAACTCTAACCCTTAATTGCTGAAATTATCTTGTTGGGACTGGAACAGACAAGTGCATAAGTGGCACCAGACTATAAATCTCATTTTGAATAGCACTATTTTAGGAGGAGTTTATCTGTATTAAAGTTTGAATCCCAGAACTGAATGCCAAACTCCAGGCTTGGTTTAATTCAAGTGAAATAGAGAACTTTACTCTTTTATTTTTTTTAATTCAATAGATTTGAAATTTTTAAAAAAGTGTTTTTTGTTACATGAATGAATTGTATCATGCCAATGTCAGGGCTTTCAGTGTATCCATCACCAGAATAGTGTACATTGTATCCAATAGGTAGATTTTTATCCCTCACTGCCTCCTATTGTCCCCTCTTCTTAGTTTCCAATGTCCGTTACTGCTCTTTATGACTATATATATATCCTTTGTTTAGCTCCCACTTATAAGTGAGGATGTGTGGTATCTGTTTTTCCGTTCCTGAGATACTTCACTTATGATAATGGTCTTCAGTTCCATCTAAGTTGCTGCAGAAGACATTATTTCATTCATTTTTATAGCTGAGTAGGATTCCATGGTTATACATATACCACATTTTCTTTATCCACTCATCAGTTGATGGACACTTAGGCTGGTTCCCTATCTTTGCGATTGTGAATTGTGCTGCAATAAACATGTGGGTGCAGGTGTTTTTTTTTTTTTTTTTTTTTTATAAAAAGACTTCTTTTCCTTTGGGTAGATAACCAGTAGTGGGATTGCTGGATTGAATAATAGGTCTACCTTTAGTTCTTTGAGGAATCTCCATACTGCTTTCCATAGTGGTTGTACAAGTTTATATGCCCACCAACAGCATATAGGCATTCCCTTTTCACCAGAACCACACCAACATCCATTGTTTTTTGACTTTTTATTAATAATAATGGCAATTCTGACAGGAGGTATCTCTTTGTGGTTTTAATTTGCATTTCCCTGATAATTAGTGATGTTGAGCATTTTTTTCATATGTTTGTTGACCATTTGTCTATCTTTTGAGAATAGTCTGTTCATGTCTTTTGTCAACTTTTTGATGGGATTATTTGTTTTTTTTCTTGCTGATTTGTTTGAGTTCTTTGTAGGTTCTGGATATTAGCTCTTTGTTAGAGGAATAGTTTGTGAATATTTTCTCCCGTTTTACAGATTGTCTGCTTACTCTGTTGATTATTTCCTTTGCTGTGCAGAAAATTTTTGGTTTAATTTATTCCCATTTATTTATTTTTGTTGTTGCTCTTATTGCTTTTGAGGTCTTAGCCATAAACTCTTTGCCAGGCCAATGTCTAGAAGAGTTTTTTCCTACATTATCTTCTAGAATTCTTATGGTTTCAGGTCTTACATTTAAGTCTGTAAGCCATTTGAGTTAATTTTTGTATATGGTGAGAGATAGGGATCCAGTTTCATTCACATGCAGAATATGGCTATCCAAGTTTCCCAGCACCATTTATCAAATAGGTTGTCCTTTCCGCCATGTATATTCTTGTCTGCTTTGTCAAAAATCAGTTGGTTTTGCTATAGGCTTTATTTCTGGGTTCTATATACTGTTCCATTGGTCTATGTGTCTACCTTTATACCAGTACCATGCTGTTTTGGTTACTATATCCTTGTAGTATAATTTAAAGTCAGGTAAGGTGATGCCTCCAGGTTTGTTCTTTTTACTTACGATTGCTTTGGCTATTTAGGCTCTTTTTTGGTTCCAGGTGAAGTTTGGGATTGTTTTTTTCTAGGTCTGTGAAAAATGACATTGGTACTTTGATGGGAATTGTTTTGCATCTGTAAACCACTTTGGACAGTATGGACATTTTAATAATGTTGATCCTTCCAATCCATGAGAAGGGGATGTTTTTCCATTCATTTGTATCATCTATAATCTTTTTAAAATCAGTGTTTTATAGTTCTCCTTGTAGAGATCTTTCATCTCCTTGGTTGAGTATATTCCTAGGTATTTTATTTTCTTTGTAGCTTTTGTAAATGATACTCAGTTCTTGATCTGACTCTCAGCTGTACTGTTATTAGTATACAGAAATGCTACTGATTTGTGTACATTCATTTTATATCCTAAGAGTTTACTGAATTTATCTATCAATGCTTGGGGTCTTTTTCTGGAGTCTTTAGGGTTATCTAGGTATAAGATCATATTGCCAGCAAACTGGGATAGTTTAACTTCCTCCTCCCCGATTTGGATGTCTTTATTTCTTTTCCTTGCCTGATTGCTCTGGCTAGGACTTTCAGTACTATGTTGAACAGAAGTGGTGACATCCTTGTCTTATTCCAGTTCTTAGGGGCAACACTGTCAACATTTCCCCATTTAGTATAATGTTGTCTGTGGGTTTTTCATATATGGCTTTTATTATTTTGAGCCATGTTCCTTCTATGCCTAACTTATTGAGGGTTATTTTTTATCATAAAGGAGTGTTTGATTTTATTGAATTCTTTTTCTGCATCTATTGAGAGGATCATATAGTTTTTGTTTTTAATTCTGTTTATGTGGTGAATCACCTTTTGATTTGCATATGTTGAACCGTCCTTACATCCCTGGGATTAAACCCACTTGAACATGGTGAATTATCTTTTTGATGTGCTGTTGGATTC
Source organism: Indri indri (assembly GCA_004363605.1). Taxonomy (NCBI): domain Eukaryota; kingdom Metazoa; phylum Chordata; class Mammalia; order Primates; family Indriidae; genus Indri; species Indri indri. The sequence continues at coordinate 3,128 of RJWJ010000205.1, forward strand.
AGTTTGCTAGTATTTTGTTAAGGATTTTTGCATTTATGTTCATTAGGGTTATTGGTCTGTAGCTTTCTTTTTTGTGTGTCCTTTCCTGGCTTTGGTATCAAGGTGATATTGGATTTATAGAATGAGTTAGGGAGGATTCCCTCCTTATTGATGTTATGGAACAGTTTCAGTAGGAATGGTACCAGTTATTCTTTGTAGGTCTGGTAGAATTTGACTGCTAATTGATCTGGTCTTGGGCTTTTTTTTTGTTGTTGGGAGATTGTTTTTTTTTTTACCCTCATTGGTGTGTTCAGATTTCTATTTCTTCCTAATTCAGGCTTGGGAAGTTGTGTGTTTACAAAAATTTGTTCATTTCCTCTAGGTTTTCTAGTTTCTGTGTGTAGAGGTCTTCATACTAGTCTCAAATGGTATTTAGAATTTTGTAGGATCAGTTGTAATGTCTCCTTTTTCATTTCTAATTCAGCTTATTTTAATACTTTCTCTTCTATTTCTGGTTAATGTATTTAGTGGTCTATCAAGTCTGTTTTTCTTTTCAAAGAACCAACTTTTTGTTTCATTGATGCTTTGTATTTTTTTGTTTGTTTGTTTCCATTTTGTTAGATTTTGCTCTGATGTTTGTTATTTCTTTTCTTCTGCTAGCTTTGAGTTTGGTTTGTTTTGCTTTTATTAGTTCCTTGAGGTATGACATTAAGTTGTTAATTTGTGATCTTTCTGTCTTTTCGATGTAGGTATGTAAGGCCTATGTACTTCTCTCTTAGCACTACTTTTGCTATATTCCAGTGATTTTGGAAGCTTGTGTCTTCTTCGTCATTTCATTTGAAAATTTTTTGATTTCTGTCTTGATATCATCACTGACCCAAGGATTATTCAGCAGCAGTTTGTTTAATTTACATGTATTTGTGTAGTTTTGAGAGTTCCTCTTGGAACTGATTTCCAGTTTTAGTCCACTGTGGTCTGAGAAGATACATGGTGTGATTTCTATTTTTTCTAAATTTGCTGAGACTTATTTTGTGGTCTAGCATATGAGCTACCTTGGAAAATGTGCCATGTGCTGCTGAGAATGCATATTCTTCAGTTTTTGAGTAAAACGTTCTGTGAATGTCTGTTATGTCCAATTTTTCTAAAGTTCTGTTTAAATCCAGTGTTTCGTTGTTGATTTTCTGCCTTGATGATTTATGCAGTTCTGTCGGTGGAGTCTTGAAGTCCCTGGCTATTATGATGTTGCTGTCTATTTCCTTCCTTGGTTCTACTGGGATTTGTATTAAGAATGTGGGAGCTCCTGTGTTAGGTACACATACATTTAAGATTGTTATACCTTTTTGTGGAAACCGATCCCTTTATCATTATGTAATGACCATCTTGTCTTTTTTTTTTTTTTTACCACTATTGATTTAAAGTCTATTTTATGTGATAAGAGAATAGCTAGCCCTGCTCACTTTTGGTTTCCATTTGCATGGGATATTTTTTTCCATCCCTTTACCGTAAATCTATAAGAATCTTTGCAAGTTAAATGGGTTTCTTGGAGACAGCATGTATTTGGGTTTTGTTCTTTTGTCCATTTAGTCATCTATACCTTTTAAGTGGAGCATTAAGATCATTTAAATTCAATGTTAGTATTGATATGTGAGACACTGTTCTGTTCATCACGTCTATTGTTAACTAGTTGCTTTGTTTTCTCCCTTGTGTTACTGTTTTGCAAGATCTGCGAGTTTTAACTTTTGGGTGTTTTCACACTGGTCAGCATCGATTTTTCTGTTCCATATACAGACCACTTTTAAACATTTCTTGTAGGGCAGGTCTAGTGGTGACAAATTCCCTTAGTGTTTGTTTGTCTGGGAAAGGCTTTATTTCTCCTTAATTTAAGAAACTTAGTTTTGCAGGGTATGAAATTCTCTGGTGGTAGTTATTTTGTTAAAGGAGACTAAAAATGGGACCCCAATCCCTTATGGTTTGTAAAGTTTCTGCTGTGAGGTCTGCCATTAGTCTGATGGGTTTTCCCTTGTAAGTTACTTGATACTTTCACCTTGAAGCTTGTAGGATTTTCACCTTCACTTTGACTTTGACCAGACTGATGACTATGTGTTTTGATGATGTCTTATTTGCCATGACTCTTCCAGGTGTTGGATGACCTTCTTATATCTGGATGTCTAAATATCTAGCAGTACCAGGGAAGTTTTCCTCAATTATTCCCTCAAATAGGTTTCCATGCTTTTTCTTTTTGTTCTTCTTTCTCAGGGATACTTGTGAATGTTATATTGTCCAATTTACTTAGTCCCATATTTCTTGGAGAGATTATTCATTCTTGATTCTTTTTTCTACATTTTTGACTGAGTTGGTTAATTTGAAAGCCTTGTCTTTAAGCTCTGAAGTTCTTTCTTCTGCTTGGTCTAGTCTGTTTTAAAACTTTCTGCTGTATATCAAAATTCCCTAAATGACTCACTTCCAGAAGTTCTGTTATATTTTTTCTTATGTTATTTATCTATTTATTGAATTTTTCATTCTTGTCCAGAATTTTTTTTTTCTTTGTGTTGGTTTTCAACTTTCTCATCAATCCCATTGGTATTACTTGCCATCCACATTCTGAACTCTGTATGGACATTTCAACAATTTCCTTTTGGTTGGAGTCCATTGCTGGAGAGCTATTGTGATTCATTGGGGGTGTCAAGACAGCCTGCTTTTTCATATTGCCAAAGTTCTCATGCTGGTTCCTTCTCTTCTGGAACCTCTTCTCTTAGCTCAAAGTAGATAGCTTTGCAGTATACCTGTTCTCCTCTGGCATGCCGTCTACTGATCAGTGAAATGAGGAAGAGGTACCTGGATGGCATGCTTGAGTTCTACTCTGGAATTCACCAGGAGGAGAGGGCCTGTGAGCATTTAATACTGCTGCTGTTCTGCATCTCCCTGTTCCCCTGTGATTGTCATGCAGCCACTGTGGCAGGGCAGAACCATGGCAGGTGGTCCACCAAGGTCCAGCAGCGTTGGTTGCATAGTTGTTCGCCCTGCCCAGGTCTGTTTGTAGTGAGGCTTCCCAGGCAGCAGCGGCTGTGCTGCCCAGATGGCATGCAGTAGGTGCTGAAGGTTATGGGCATGTGTTCATCACGGGTCTCATGGGAAGTTTCGTTGCGTGGGGCCACCCAGGCTATGACAGCAGGTGCCATGTCTGTGAGTGCCTACTCTGCCCCAGTCTCATGGTGGTGGTAGTGGGGCTCACAGCACTTGCCTACAGGGCTCACAGGAACCCCTGACTTTCCTGCTCTCTTCCCAGCCTGGCAGGGGTAACTGGGAGGCAGCTGTTCCAAATCTGACCCCCAGGTAGACACCACAGTCTGGGGCTGGCACCTCGAAATGGTGCCAGTTGTAGTCCCCAGGGTTTGGCAGCCAGCTGTGCCTTCTCTCAGCATCAATGCCACTGCACAGCCTCCAGTGAGGTCTCTATATTAGCGTGGAGGCCTACTGGTGTGGAGGGTCCCTCCTGCAGCTCCAGTTATAATGTCTGCAGGGGAAGTGTGGAGCCCAGGAGTTCTCTTCTCTGTCCCTTACCCATGTGCAGGTACCTTCCCCAGGTACCTGCAATCCTGCTGAGCTGGGTCATCCTACTTCTCTCTCTTTGTCTTTGTGTGCCTCCCATGGCCTCTTTGTTTATTCCCAGTGCTCTCTCTTTGGTGATCGATCTGTAGGTGAATATCTATTTGCCACTTTCAATCCTATCTGTGAGAGTAGCATTGTGCAGGCTGCTTCTAGTCTGTTCTCTTGGCCCCTCGCACCTCCCTTATTCTAGATACTTTACTAACACAGCCTAAGTTTGGTGTGTGTGTGCATGTGTGTGTGTGCATGTGCTAGTCTATACTCATATCAATATTGACTCAACACTTTAAATGGACCAAAGTTCCCCAGTGTTGTCACAGTTGCCACTGTCCTATGGCATCTTCCTTCCATTTCAGTCCACCTTCCCTCCCCCCACCCCGCTATAGTTCCCTTCTACATAGATAACCAGAATTAGCAGTTACTTGTACATGTTTCTAAAGATACTGTTTTCAGAAAGATACAAAGGTACTCTGCCAGATACACTGTTTGGCACCTTGCTTTTTCCCCTAACTATATTTTGGTGAATGTTTCATATTGGCATATAAAAAACTTTCCTCTTTCTTTTTAAGGGTATATAGTACTCAATGGTATTGGTGTCTCGTATTTGTTTAACCAATCACTTATCAGTGAATATTCATGTAGCACCTATTTGCTATATTATAATTGAATAACTCTGCATATACCTCATTTTCCATAGTTAGTAATCTGTCCTATAGATATATTCTTAAGACTAGATTTGCAGGGCCAAAAGGTACGTGCATATGAAATTTCATTAAATATTTATATCAACAATTTATACCAAAATTATAGCTATTCATACTTCCACCAGTAATGTATGGGAGTGCCTGTTTGGGAGAATTTCTGAGTTTATTTGTTAATCATAACTATAGTAGGTAGAATTAACCAACTGATATTTTATTTTATAAAATTGATCTAGGATTGGAGAAGTTTTAAGCTCAAGCCAGAGGTTCTCCACTCTGATGATAATTAGATGTTGTATTTTGGACAGGCAATATGATCTCAGGTGTATCTAAATCCATATAATAGTTAGCAACATCATAATAGTAATAAAACATGTTTTTACAACACAAACCTTTGGATGGTTTCATTACTTAATGTAGATTCACACATTTAAAGGGAAGCTAAATTGAATACCATAATCATATTATTTATAAATGTTTGTGTTGCAAGTAATTGTGAAGGGGGTCATTATTCATTTGTTGCATTAGTTGGATCAAATCTAAAGATTTATTAATTATAAAAAGATCCTTTTTAAGCAATCCCCATCACTGTCTACATAGGGCCTGTCCTCATTTGCAAATGTGATTTCCTCTGCGGAGGTCAGTCTGATTTTGGTCAGAGGAAGCTACTTCTTTCTTGTTCTGTGTGTCAGTGTGGTCTGACAGCAATCCTAGGTCCTGGCCAACGGTCCTGATGTCTCATTATTTTATGCCATGTGCTTCAGTGTATCCTTGAGGTAGCCATGCAACCAGACTCCACTCTGGTGGCTTTCTCCTGATAGCCGTACGGGTAATTGCATTTGCAGTCTGAGGATATCTATTTCCAGCAGATCAGCCCGGTGCCCCTGAATCCTCAAGCACTTAATCAGAGTACTGGAAGAGTGGCTGTCCCCAAGGCCTTGTCACTGGCTCCTGAGTGCTGCATTTCATAGGAGAAACAGATTAGAGTTCATGGGGCTGGATGTGTCCAGAAAAGGTAAACCTCACCTGCTAACAGGCACCATTGTAGTCTGCGACCACAAACTAATTTTATGATTTTTACTAGACATAGATGTTTGTGCTTAGGTTTACAAAGAAAAAATGCCTTTTATTTGTTAGAGACGAATTGTTTTGATCCTTGTCTCTAAGACAGTGAAATAATAATATGATACTGGGTTAGGTAAATTCCTCACAGTTGAAATATTTTAATTGTGTTTACTGGTCTCCTGGTGTTAGCTGTCGGTTGATCCATCTACTCCAAATTGACAGTAAGTCCATAGTACACAAGCATCTGATGTATTTTTTGTGTATTTTGAGGGCCTTTTGTAAATAGTTGGTTAAAATATTATTCTATTGACCATGGAAACTTCCTCCTTTTGCATTAGAGATTTTCTTTCAATATCAAAGTTAATATATAATATTCTATGTGGTTTTAGAACTCTAAAGTGATCAGGATTAATTTTCGCCCTTGAATCACTGAATTTAGTACCTCAATTTTCTAACCACACATTAGATTCTGCAGTTGGTTTTCTGTATCCCTGAGTTTCACATCTATAGATTCAACCAACTGTGGACTGAAAATATTTGGGAAAAAATATGAAATAACAATACAACAATAAAAAATAATAAAAATAAAAACCAAAACAGTACATCAATTATTTACCAGGCATTCACATTGTATTAAGTATTATAAGTAATCTACAGATGATTTAAAGTATATGGGAGGATGTGCGCAGGTTTTATGCAAATTCTATGCCATTTTATATCAGGGACTTGAGCATCCTTGGATTTTGGTAATTTTGAGGGGGTCCTGGAACCAATCTCCTGAAGATAAAAAAGAACAACTGTAGTTTCTAAGTAAAATATGGGCCCAATTTATTATCACCAATGTTGACACTGGTTACTCTAGTTGAGCAAGTGAGCAGCTGTTGTATTACTATCAGAAGAGAAATCTGTAAACTGTTAAAATATTGAAGTTGTGATAAAGTGTCCTTGACTCCACTTTAAGGGTGATAATTTAATTAGCAGCAGCAGTGGGGCTTCTCTACGAGATGACTAGTTTAGAAAAGGAAAGGGTAAACCACAACCTTGAAAAGCAAGGCATTTTACAAAATAGGCTACATAATTAGCTCAGTCATTACATCTCTGAAAGGGCAGGCTTCTCTAACTACCTATCCACTCTGTGACTTTTCTTTCAAATTGATGTCTGAGACTTCCTTGATTTAAATAAAATCACTGTAATAAAAAAAAAGATATTATGTTTTCTATAAAAAATGGGAACTAGTGTTTCGGCTTCCTTTTTCCTGTCTCTAAGCTGTTAGTGGAGAGAAATTCCTTTTAAAGCCCAGTTTTAATGCAAAGAAATGGTTGCACCTTATCTAGCAGGCTGGTGTGTTATTAGCTCGTTTAAATGTAGAATCTGTTATTCAAAGGTATTGTGTTTCTTTTTAGTGCTTTTTGCCCCAACATATTATTTTAATAAAAATATATTTTCTTGCCACTTAATTAGGCAGCAATACCATAGCAATTCTGGTTAATGAATTGCTTAATCTTTTACAATGTGAATTTGTGTATTTTGGAACTTGATGTTAACAAATAATTTTTTTAAAATTAATTTTAAAGATGCCCCTTTGGTGCCTCTTTGGATCATTCTAGATGGTAAATAGAAGTAGGTGAAAAGGTGACTTTCTCTATGCCTTTCATTATTTTTAGGAGCCTAATCATACGTATTATAATCTTTAAGATTATTCTTAGTATATTTTATCTTACTTTTTTTTTTTTTTTGCATTTGGGAGCTTCCTGTACTTTTAATCCTCCCACCCACAAATGTCTGGTTATTTCTGTCTCCTTTCTTCAGGTTCTACCTGTATTGGTTTTGTCTTTATGAGACAAAAGGATTCACAGTCAATGAATATTAGAAGAAAGATCTGGTTCTCTTTTATGCAATGGTGTTTTTATGAGAATACTACTCTATTATCTAAAATAGTGTTAAGGAGCCATCTTTATTCAAATAATTTTTAGTGCCTAGCTAGGACTCTGAGAGTTTACCATTGATTAAAAATCAATTTCCATGTATACCACGCTTGAAAACAGGTAGTTCTGTAAACATTTTTACATGTGAATTGAATCTGTTAGTATGTTAGCCAATGCTTCGTTTTTATTAACTCTTTCCATAGGTGCACGTAGAAAAGGCTTACGTGTCAAAGTTTCCTTCTTTTTCTAACCCAGATTTTATAGCCCTTTTCTGTTTTTAAGACATGTAAATTTTCCTGAAATACCCATTATAATTTAATAACTTTGGGAAGAGGCAATAGGGAACATGGAGTCAAAAGTGGAGTGAGGAGTTATCCCAACTCTTTGACGTCATTACTAAGCGAGGCGAATGAATTGCTGTAGTAAATGCAGCCGTACCTGGTTGGCAGCTAAGGTTATTGTCTTCACTTTCTATAATCATTTTAGGACTTGCTCAGTGCTGTAGAAGCAAAAGACGCTCTTCAAAAGGAAGTTAAGATCTTCCAAGAAAGGCTGCTTGCTGGCCAGCGGGTCTGGGATGCCTCCAAGCAGGAGCTGAGCCTGCTGAAGAAAAGCTCTGAAGAGTTGGAGAAGAGTTCGAAGGCCAATCTGGATGCAGCCACAGCCTCGCGAAGCCAGTACTCCTCATTCAGGGAGAAGATCGCAGCCCTCCTCAGGGACAGATTGGGCATGACTGGGTCCACAGAGGATGCCATTTTGGAGAGGATTCGAGAAATGGGCAGCCGGGAAGAAAGCAGGGACAGGGTGAGTGGGTGGTGGCTGCTCTGCAGAACGGTGAGCTCTTTCATTTAGCATACTCAACATGAGATTTAGCTGAATTACTGAAAAGCATAATTTAAATGTGGTTGTATTACTTTCAATTTCAATGGCATTTAGAAGGGCCTAGGAGTCCCTCAAGCCACAGCTAACTTCGATGTGGGTTCTGGAGTCAGAACTCCCAGGCGCTGAATCCTACGTCCAGTGCACATTCATTGACAGGCAACGCGAGCTTGGCCAGGTCCCTGAGATTATGGCCTCTGAGATTTTGTTTCCTCATCGGCTGGAAGGGGCTGGCACAGGGTTCACAACCCCTCACCTGAAACCCTTGGGTCCAGTGTGTTTTCGAATTCAGAATTTTTCAGGCTTTGCAAAGGTAAGACGGTATACAGAAGGGTAAGTCAGAGGCACCTTACACAGTCCTCCACGGCAGTGTCTGGGACACACTCCATCACTGGCCACATTCAGAGTTCTGCAGCAAGGCTGTGAGCAACTCTAAGTGGGATAAATGAAGACTATAAATAGCCTCATGTCACTTTGGGTCAGGGTTTGCTGCCCGGATGGGTCAGGTCAGGCCAAGCTTTGTCGGTAAATGAGTTACAAAAAAACTGGATTTTGGACTCGTGGATAAAGATTCCTAGACCTATAACAGGATCTGCTTTGTAAGGTTATTGTTTACTGTAAGCATTAAATGGAAAAAAAATTGTTATAAAGACCTTAACACATTGTCTGGCAAATCACAATAAATATTAACTATTGCTCTTATTGCCTCTTCCCCCATCCTTGCCTCCTTCTCTCCTCTTTTTCATAAGTGTATTGGTGCCTAGGACAGTCTTTTAGGGGACCTGTCGGGTAAATGGAGAAAAATGGTTTAATTCACATATCTGATTGAAGCTGGTTTAATTTTGTCATGTTGTTTATACTATCAATAATTTTTATTTTCTGAAAAGCTTTACTTAGCAACATCACCTTCAGCCCAAACTCTGTTTAAATTACTATCAAATCCAAATTATTGAAATCCTAATTAATGAGATTTTAAAGTAAACGATATCCAAAGTTCATGTATAATTCCATTACGAACTATTTCTTCTACTGATGTCATGCTTGCTGGAAAGGAGAAAAAGCACATTCCATCTTTTAATGTGAGTAAAAGAGTCAGAGTGATCGCTAACTAAAAGTTCAGGGTTGCATTTGCAAATTTCCTTTAACAATCAAAAAATTTAAAATTCACTTTAAAAATTCTCCGGAATTCACACATGCCCTAGGACCAGCCCTAGCGGCCCCTTTGGCCAAGTGCAGGGTTCTCTTTGTGGCTATAAAATGTTCACGCACAGAGCACACATGGGCTCACCTCCACACTATGACATGTAAGGGTCTCTGAGAGCAACCTGGGTTTTTTTTGTGGCTCAGTTTACATAGAGACATTTTCTGAGGAAGGAAATTTTTTATAGGGTTGAGAAAAACTTCATTATTTGCCTTGAATGGTAATAGATACATAGATGATCTTCAACTTATAGCGGTTAGATTTAGGATTTTTCTGCTTTACAATGGTCTGAAAGTGACATGCATTCCACAGAAACTGTACCTCGAGTACCCACACAGCCATTCTGTTTTTCACTTTCAGTATAGTATTCAATAAATTACATGAAATATTCAACACTTTATTATAAAATAGGCTTTGTGTTAGATGATTTTGCCCAACTGTAGGCTAATGTAAGTGCTCTGAGCATGTTTAAGTTAGGCTAGCTAAGCTGTGATGTTCTGTCAGTTAGATGTATTAAGTGCATTTTCGACTTACGGTATTTTCATTTTACAATGTGTTTATTGGGACATAACCCCATCCTAAGTCAAGGAGCACCTGTACTTCAGTCGCTAATGGTTTTTTGCCATTTCATTTTATTGCTTTCCCTTCTCTATTTCCAAGTATTTTCCTAAAACTGTTTTAATTACAGCATGTGATGCATGGCACAATCATCAGCATGATGTATATGTTTATTTTCTAAAGCCAAATGATGTAAATTGGTTAAGCTGGATATGCCTTCCCCCACTCCCTATAAAAATTAGAATGATTCAGAGTCTTTTTAGTGCCTTTGTCTGCCTTTCCCACCCTGTAATTTTTTTCAATAGCTGCTCTCCCTGTTTAAAAGCCTGAAATCAAGCATATAGCTGGTGTCTTGTGTGACTCATCTTCAAGTAAAATCAGGAGAAAATGGATTTCACATATTGTCTCATAAATGTTTCTAAAGAATGGGAGCTTTACGAATTGATGAATCTGTTTGTTGAGGAGGCTGCACACCCCTGCCAGCTGCCATGGCTACATGCACAGTCAATGGTTGCGTAATGCCAACGTGAAGGCCCAGCAGTGGGTTTAGATTTGGCTGGCAAATGCTCCACTGCATGCCGACTCCTACTGACTGAAGGTTGCTTTTCTCGTTTACCCCTTTGCTATCCATTTTTCCTCTCCTATGTTTGCAATTCTCAATGGAATTCAGGACACCACCACACTCTTCCAGCAAGTCATTTCTATTTGTTCCTTACATTTCCACTTCTGGGAAAATTTAATCTTTTTAAAAGCTTTACTATATCTTAGAGCAGAGTTTCTCAGTGCTGTTGACATTTTGGACTGGATAATATTTTGTTGTAGGTGCTGTCCTGTGCATTGTAGGATGTTTAGCAGCATCGCTGGCCTCTACCCGCTAGATACCAGTAGCACTTTCCCCATCCCCAGTTTGTGACAACCACAGATGTCTCTGGACATTGCTAAATGTCCTCTAGGGGTCGGAATTGCCCTCAGTTGAAAACCACTGTCTTAGAGGAATGTCCTAATGCTGGGTTCCCAGGAGTTCTAAATGAGTATTTGAATGTTATTTAGTCTTGAAATTTCAGGACACCATAGGAGAGGCTTATGAAATAATGATTTCTTGCACAATGGCAGAGTATTGCAACATTTTCAGATTTTACTTTAGAATTTTGAGGCAATTTTTTTTTCTTTTAGTAAGAAAAGGGGTAAACGAGAAAAGCAACCTCCATCAGTAGGAGTCTGCATGAAGTGGAGAATTTGCCAGCCAAGTCTAAACCCACTGCTGGGCCTTCACGTTGGCATTACTCAACCATTGACTGTGCACGTAGCCATGGCAGCTGGCAGGAGCGTGCGGCCTCCTCAACAAACAGATTCATCAATTCGTAAAGCTCCCATTCTTTAGAAACATTTATGAGACAATATATGAAATCCATTTTTTCCTGATTTTACTTGAAGTAACTGGGCGATCATCTCAATGAGAATTGATTATGTATAGAGAGAATGTGACCATGACCAATTTCTACGTCATTTCCTAAATTAAAGACAAGTGAATACGAGCTCACACACCTCTGTCTGGATAGTATTTCTGTTCTGCTGTAGGCACACTTAGACCTTTATTTCCTCCCCTGGAGTGTTTCCTAGTCCAGGGGCTCTGTGGGAGCTGTGGGGACCTGGCCCGATGCTGTGAAGAGCCTGAGATGTGCTCCACAATCCCTCTATAGCCCGTCTTATCTCAGAGCCTGATCATCGTCCTCCCACTCTGCTCTCAATCCCACCACCGACCAAAGCAAGTATCTCCCCAGAAGTCCCAGCAGACTTCCACTGGCATTTCATCGTTCAGAATCACGTTACACGGTTACCCCTGGCTACAAGAGTATCTGGGAAAGTGAACACATAGAGGTCTTAGCTTTCCCAGCCTCTCCATTTGTATTGGTTTCCTAGGGCTTCTGCAACAAAGTGCTGTAAAGCAGGTAGATTAAACAACAGACATTTCTTATCTCCTGTTTCTCACAAATTAGAAATCTGAAATCAAGGTGTTGACGGTGTTAGTTCCTTCTGAGGGGCTGCGAGGGAGAATCTGTTCCTGGCTTTGGTAGCCGCAGGCATTCTTTGACGTGTGGATGGCATCCCCCTCTGTCCTCCTGTCATCTTCCCTCTGTGCGTGTCTCTCTTTGTGTACAGATTTTTCATTTTGTAAGGACACCGGTCCTATTGGATTAGGGACCACCCTAATGACCTTGTTTTTATTCTGTTACTGCTGTAAAGACCCTATTTCCAAATAAGGTCACATTTTGAGGTACTGGGGGGATTTAACAAATTTTTTTGGGGGGCACCCAATTCAAACTAAAACAGAAGTTGACATGAACAAAGGAGGAAGGGGTGAGGGTTGGCCAGTCAGCAATGTTGGCTACAAATACTGACAAGAAGGAAGAAGAATTTGGTTGATGCTAAGTTTATAGAAATGGATAACTTATTTTATATATTTTCTGAGTGAAAATTATAGCTTGCATAGTTGGAAAAGAGTCCATTTAGGAAATGATGCAATCACTTATTGTCCAAAAAGCACTGGACCTTAAGTGACCCAAGTGGCTCTTTCTTCAGTGCAGAGCTCTTTTGCTTTTATTTGGTTTAATCTTAGGGCAAAAATGTCTCTCTGGTGAAATCAACAAATACTTGTCCTTGGGGAGTGAATTCACTCCTTTAGGGCATTGTGACTTCACTTCTAAAAGTCATGCTGCTTGTTCTTCAAGTGTAGTTTAGTTTAGTGCCCTTTCTGTTTAAAAAATTGAGGTATATATTCTTTATTATTAATACTTCCTCCCACCCCATTCCCTATATTTCTAGTATTAGAATTCCTGGCACATTTTGTCCCACAGAATATCAGGTATATGTTAACAGATGACACTAAGAAAAGGGGGTGGGGGAAGAAAATAAAAGAAAAGAAAAGCTTATTTATTTCTTAGACTTTCTGTGAAAAACAGCACAAGTTCACAATTTTGGTGGAACACATGTGTTCACCTTGGCACTGACATTTGATGTTCTCAAGAATTGAGTCAGATTGGAATGTTACTTTATTGGAATAAATGTATGTAAATTTAGTTCTGAAAAAACTCAGTGGTGTCATGTGCCCTGATACCTACATAAGCGTATGAGGCTAAGTTCTCTGACATGGTAGAGTATCAGGAGGCCCTCAGTTTGCTCCACTCTGGACACCAGACTCTTGGCATGGCAGTTGGGTAGATTCTGCAAAGTTCAGCCATCTATATTTAGTGGTTTTAAAAGACATGCTCTGCTGAGTCTTCAAGGTTCCACGGAACACCCTGGGTCCACTCAGGGTGAAGATGCAAAAGGGATCTTCTCACCTTTGATTAAAACACATTTGTCTTTTATTTGTCCTTCCAAGAAAGGCTCTTGGAAACAAAGGCTTTACAGCTGAAAACAGTTTGAGAGGCATGACATAGGACAATTCCTAAAGGGGTTCTTCAGCTCTTTATGGCAAGAGCATAGGATTGACTGAACTCATACACTGGAGCAGTAATCCTGATGTCAAAAATGGATGCAATGTGTTCATCTTCAATAAGGTGTGAAGTACTGTGCTGCTCAAATTGTCTAAATTAGCTCATTTAATCATCACAGAAAAGTTTATGAGTTTCAGGGAGGTTAATTACTTGTTTTGGTTAAATGCTGGTAAGTGGCACAGTGGGAACCTGAAACCAGGGCTGTCTGGCTCTAAAACCTCTTTCTCGAATTCTGGTCTACATCAGATGTCTCCTTCTTCTTTCAGGGTCATTGTCACTCCCTTAGTCTAACTTACTGCACATACTCAGGGTGTCATTTTCAGAATGGAGTCCTTACTAATTGCTTTCTATGGAAGGCTTTGCTTTCTTCCAGTAAAGTCTACGGTGTGATGACTATGGCTAAGTGACCACGCAGTTGTCCCTCTCTTCGGCTGAGCTTTACCTGCGTCTGTTATCTCTTTGGTTTCATTCTCTTTGCCAGGTCAACTGTGGGGTAGGAGAAGTGTTGATGGCTCTTCAGGCGGAAAGACTCACTTCCTACTTGGAGTCCAGTGTGAACCTACATCTCCTGTTGCGTAGAAACATGTGTCATACCTTGAATAATATGAATCAGTCCCGTGGGAGGTGGCATTTTGTGGACATTGTTTCATGGCCACTTTTCTGTAGGTTACCTTGCATGTTGTACAAAGACGAGCACGTTGTTTCTCTTGCACTAATATCAGATCTATTATTAGTGTGTCTACTATTAATAAGTATTAAGGGTAGGAAATATGACATTTCTCATTTCATGTTTCATTAATGTCATGTTCTGTAGTGACATTAAAATTTTCCCAGGGGAGTGTAATTTCTTGGATGTGGCTTTGAACAGCTCACCATCAAATATCTGATTTTAAGCACCCACAGAAATATAGAGTTAATCGAAATACAGGCCTGGAAACTTGAGAGCCGTAGAAGCACAGGATTAGTGAGTTTAGAGTTCATGTGGTCTAACCTTCCCCATGTGGCACTTCGGTCCACACAGCAACATTTTTAATAAATACAGGCACACCTCAGACATATTACAGGTTCAGTTCCAGACCACCACAATAAAGCAAATATCAAAATAAAGTGAATATCACAATAAAGTAAGTCACACAAATTTTTTGGTTTCCCGGTGCATATAAAAGTTACGTTTACACTGTGCTGTAGTCTATTACATGTGCAGTAGCCTTATGTCTAAAAAGTCCAGTGTACATACCTTCATTAGAAAATACTTTATTGCTCAAAAATGTTAACTATCATCTGATTCTTCAGAGAATCGCAAAAGTTACTCTGTAGCATGTGATGCTGTTTGTTAGCATTTTACTCACAGCAGAACTACTTTCAAAATTGAAATCAATTCTCTCAAACCCTGCCATTGCTTTATCAGCTAAGCTTATGTTGATATAGCATATCTGTGTCTGTATTCTAAATACTTGCTGTCATTTCAACAATGTTCACAGCATCTTCACCAGGCGTAGTTTCCACCTTAAGAAACCACTTTCTTTATCTTCCGTAAGAAGCAACTCCTCATCTGTTCAAGTTTTATCATGAGATCACAGCAATTCAGTCCCATCTTCAGACTCCCCTTCTAATTCTGTTAATAGTTCTCTTGCCGTTATCATCACATCTGCAGTTACTTCCTCCACTGGAGTCTTGAACCGCCCCCTCGAAGCCATCCGTGAGGATTGGAATGAACTTCTTTCAAACTCCCATGATGTTGATATTTTTACTTCCTCCCATGAATTACGAATGTTCTTAATGACATCTGGAATGGTGAATCCTTTCCAGAAGGTTTTTAATTTACTTTGGCCAGATCCGTCAGAGGAATCACTATTTGTTGCAGCAATAGCCTTTTGAAATATATTTTCTTAAATAATCAGACTTGAAAGTCAAAATGACTCTTTGATTCATGGGCTGCAGAATGGGTGTTGTATAGCAGGCATGAAAACAACATTAATCTCCTTGTACATCTCTGTCAGAGCTCATGGGTGACCAGGTGCATTGTCACTGAGCAGTAATATTTTGAAAGGAATCTTTTTCCCTGAGCAGTAGATCTCAACAGTGGGCTTAAAATATTCAGCAAACCATGCTATAAACAGATATACTGCCACTCAGCCTTTATTGTTGCATTTATAGAGCACGGGCAAAGTAGATTTAGCATAGTTATTAAGGGCCTTAGTGTTTTCAGAATGGTAAATAACTTAATGTCACCAGCTGTGTTAGCCCCTACCAAGAGTCAGCCTGTTCTGTGAAGCTTTGAAGCCAGGCATTGACTTCTCCTCTCTAGCTGTGAAAGTCCTAGATGGCATCTTCTTCCAATAGAAGGCTGTTTTGTCCACATTGAAAATCTGTTGTTTAGTGTGGCCACCTTCATTAATGACCTTAGCTAGATCTTCTGGGTAACTTACTACAGCTTCTACATCAGCAGTTGCTGCTTTACCTTGGACTTCTGTGTTATGGAGATGGCTTCTTTCCTTAAACCTCATGAGCCCACCTTTGTTAGCTTCTATCTTTTCTTCTGTAGCTTCCTCACCTCTCTCAGTTTTCACATAATTGAAGAGTGTTAGGGCCTTGTTTTGCATTTGGCTTTAACTTAAGGTAATGTAGGGGCTGGTTTGATCTTCTGTTCAGACCACAAAAAATTTCTCCTTATCAGCAATAAGACTGTTTTGCTTTCTTATTTGTGTGTTCACTGGAAGAGCGCTTTTAATTTACTTCAAGAACTTTTCCTTTGGCTTCCCAACTTGGCCAATTGTTTGGTGCAAGAGGCCTAGCTTTCCGCCTATCTTGGCATTTGACATGCCTTCCTCGCTAAGCTTACTCATTTCTAGTTTTTGATTTAAAGTGAGAGACGCATGACTCTTCCTTTCACTTGAACACTTAGAGGCCATTGTAGGATTTTTAATTGGTCTAATTTCAATATTGCTGTGTGTCAGGGAATAGGGATGTCCAAGGAGAGGGAGAGAGATGGGAGAATGACAGTAGAGCCATCAGAACACATACAACGTTAATTGATTAAGTTCCCTGTCTAATATAGGTACAGTTTGTGGAGCCCCAAAACAATTACCATAGCAACATCAAAGACCACTGATCACAGATAAAATAGATTACAGATAGACCACCATAACAGATAAAATAATAATAACAGCATTTGAAATATTGTGAGAATTACCAAACTGTGACATGGAGACATAAGGTGAGCACATGCTGTTGGAAAAATGGATCCAATAGACTTGCTCAACACAGGGTTGCCACAGACCTTCAGTTTGTAAAAAACACCATATCTATGAGGCACAGTAAAGCAAAGCCCAGTAAAATGAGGTGTGCCTGTAGTCGGCCAACTTCTGGCCATCTTCGGTGACTGGGAGTCCACTCCCTGTGTACCTGAGACAGCTCCAATCATTAGAAAGTTTTCCCTTTCTTATAAAGAAATTCTAAGTAAATTATGGTGCATTCTTATGATGGATTCTTAATGCAACCATTAAAACGTTAATTAAGAATTTTGAATGGCATGAGAAGATAATTTAAAATGTAACTAGGTAAAAACAAAGACACAAAGTTGCATGTATAATATCATTTTCAGCTATACTTTAACAATGCATAAAAACAAATCATATAAAAATATTAATAATTATTGACTCTGGGTGGTGGGATCATGGGGGATTATTTTTTGCTTAATTATAATTTTTTGTTCTTAATGAGTATTTTATAATGGGCATGTATTACCTTATAATTACAGGGACTGGGGGAAAATTCTCCCTTACATAGATGTGGAATTCCTTCTCTGATTTATACCTATTGGTCCTAAATCTCAGCTCTGAGGACAACTCAGAACACACCTAATTGTTCTTTCTTATAATAGCCTTTCGAAAAGTTTGAAGACAGCTTGAATGTCTTCTTACATTTAAGCATGGTTGTTTATAGACAGGCAAGCAGAAATTATTTTCTTTTTTAAAATTTAGACTGTAAATAATATAAACCAGTCAAGATGTTTCAATGTCTGTGAGAATGGTACTGTAGTGTTATGTAAATATCCACTAGTCTTTTCCTTTCCTCTTCCAAAATAAACTATCAGAAGGAAACAAATTTATCACCCCAGATGTGGTGGTTTTGTTGAGTTTGACATTTTATGAAAACTGGATTTAGTAAAGTCAACTTGAGTATCGTGAAGGTGTACCTGGGGTCTTTGGTAAACTTATGCTCTTGATTTGAGGGGATGGCTGGACAAAGAAAGGGACTCTTGAGAAAGATGGGACCATTGGACAAATTAGGGGGGTTGTGAAGAGTCTTGGTGGGCTTTAACGGAGGGCATTGCTTGTAGGCTATAGAAAAGGAGACAGGATTCTGTTCCCCTGCCCTCTTGAACATTGCTGTTACCCTAGTTGGAATCACCACATTAAAGAGATTCTGACCTTTCAAATGCTCAAATGATAATATTACCATATACATACGTAGTGTAGTCAGTATGACTGGAGTTTGGGACATGTGCAACCAACACTCTATAGAAGGTTGGAAAAAAGTTTGAAAAAATATATTTCTGCCCTTGACTTTCCTAAAAGGCCTCAAGGTTACTTATCAAGATTGACTCACTTTAATTTTTCATCAACTATATGTGGTGGGAGAGTTACTCTGGGGAATGACTCTTTTGTAGATTTTAAAAGTACTTTTTGTCTTAACCCTTTTCCAACTAACCTTTGAAACTCCTAAATTAAAGTTTTGAAGGTGAGTAAATGTTATTCATAAATGATTATCAGTTAACTTGCTGAAGGAATTATATAAAAATTAAAAATACCAATCAAAATATTTTATTATATAATAAATGCAGATTTATTTCAGAGGCAAATACAGCTATCAATTACTTATTTTAAATTTAAGTTTTACAAAAAATCTGGAAGTTTGTGTCATAAACAGTTTTGCAGTTTAGGCTGAGCACTAGATTTTAACACTTCATTGCATCTTTAAACGAGACTTATCATTATTCTGTTTCTTTTATCCAGATGGTCTCCCAGCTTGAAGCCCAAATATCCGAGCTTGTGGAACAGTTGGAAAAGGAGTCTGCTTTTCACCAGAAAGCTCTCCAGAGGGCCCAGAAAGCAGAGAACAAGTTGGAGACTCTTCAGGGTCAGCTGACACACCTAGAGGGAGAGCTGGTTTCTAGAGACGTTTTGCGAGACGACTTGAATCTTGAGAAACAAAAAGTAATAATCTCGAGGGCGTGTCTATGGGTGGAAGCATCTGTTGCAGTATAAAATTTTACCTGGAGATATTCTGAATTTTACAGTACTTAGACTGGTTAAATCCTAGGTCATGAGCAAATTTCAAGGAGCAATGGGTCTCTTCCTATTGTTCAGAGCTTTGTTGATTCAAATTAATTCAATTAAACTCAAGTATTAATTTATTTACTTATTTTAATATGTAATTAGTTTTTTATTTTTTCAACAAATATTTATTGAATGTGCATTATATATGAGGCCCTGAAGGTTTGAGGTGCTAAAGTATGAATAATAATACACAGTTCCTGATCTTAAGAGGCTCTTAATTCAATAGAGGAGACAGATATTCAGATAATTTGCTGGACTATGAGGTTATAAGTATTATAATAGATGTGTTGAATTCATAAAGTGCTGTAGGAACTTCTGGATAAAGGGAAGATTTTATAGGGGAAGAGATAATTAATCTTTGAAGGATAAGTAGGATTATAGTGGTGAGAACAGACAAATGCTGTAGGGGAAAGAGTGTGAACAAAGGCATGAAATCTTGCAAGTGCATAGTGTATTCAGAGAATGCAGAGTGGTTAACTGCATTTGGCTAGACATGTGGCATAATTTGTGGGTCTGTGGCAAGAGAGAAGACTGGAATGGCTTGGATCATGAAGCTGGAGCATTCTTCACCCTGTAGAGTATGAAGTGTGATAAGTGATTGTGAATTTCACAGTATCTCAGGAAGATCTGTGACGTCTCTGTGGAGCTGAGATTGCAGGATGGATAGCCTGGAAGCGATGGTGCCAACAGCCCAGTGGGAGAGGAGAGTTGAGGGAGAAGAGAAGGGGTCCACGCTGAGAGTTCGAGTGTGGAGAGAGCATCGGCAACCTCCGAGAGGCAGTCTTGGTAGAATGGTGGAGAATAGAAGCCAGTTTGCTTTGGGCTGAGAGACGATAGAAAGGGACAGGGGAGCAACTTATGAACAGACTGCGAAGTCTGGTGGCCAAAGAGAAAAGAGGCAGGAAGCAGCAGCTGTGAAAAACAGGATTAAAAAATAGGGAGGTAAGTGCCTGTGGACTGAAAGAGTCCATGGGAGGCAAGGTGGAGGCAACAGGATCAGGTGCAGAATTTGGCATGAAAAATATGCATTGGTTAAAATATCTATACTCAAGAAACTCATTCATCTTCATTCTTCTGTACTTGAAAAAATTGAGGAAGCACCATACCTACATCGAGGTTGGGTATGCAAGGATGCACAAAAGGCGTCCATGGAAAATCGTGGTCTAGTGGAGCAGACAGGCGGATCAGGGCACGATTAGCACAATTAGTGCTATAATGCGGATGGGTATGAAATTCAACAGGAACACAAAAAAAGAAGCAATGACTCCTTTCTTATTCCCGAGTGAGAAAAGAGCCATCTTCACAGAAGAGGTGACATTTGAGAGGAGCCTTAAAGAATGAGTAGATGTTTGCACCCTCGTAATATCCTGAAATACAAAAAAAAGAAAAAAAAAGAAAAAAAAAAAAGAATGAGTAGGAATTTGTCAGGCAGAAGATGTGGGAAGGAATTTGAGCAGAAGGAACAGCAGGAACAGAGAAGAAAGGGAGGTGTGAGAAGATGGCTCTGGAAACGCATGAGGTGCAGGGAGACTGGAGCAGGAGGCCTGGTGAGACCAGAGGCATGAGACGGCCCGGAGGCAGGTAGGAACAGCTGAGATAGGTGAGATTAACTACTCAGGTGTCATCATATAGGTCATGGAGAGCCATAGAAGGTTTCTGAATGAAAGAAAGGTTTCTGTCAAGGCAGACCAGCTCAGAGGGTCTAGAGATGAAAGCAGGGAGTCCAGTTAGGGGATTCCTAGAATAGTCCAGATCAGAAGATAGTAGAGGTCTGGACCAAGGAGTGGTTCTGTGAATGAAGACAAGGGATAGATTCGAGAAATTTGGGAGGGCGAAGGAAGTTTTTTCTATTAGATATCTGAAAAGGTGTGTTGGTTGAAATTTTGATTTTGAAATGAAATACTGCATCTGAGGATAGCAGTGTACATCAGAAAGCAATCTAACTGCCTGCTGGACAGCTCCCCTCAGATGGTCCGTGAGCACCTCAATATATTTTAAACTGCAATGACCTCTCCTCACATTCGCCTCTCTTGCGTCAGTAATGGTGGTCGTCTGCCTGCATTTGCCCAAGCCATCTCAACGCTTCCCTCTTGTTAATTAATGCCTAAGCCCCATAAACCCTGTCTCCTTCCTACCTCTCCAGCACCTCCCCCTTCTCTGTACCCCGTAGCGGTGCTTGGCCCTGAGCATCGTGCTCATTCGCATGGACTAGGGAAACGACCTTCCAACCGAACCCTCTGCTCTGGTCTCCACCCCTCAAATTTATTCTCCATTTCAACAAAATGCATGCTGAATATTTATCTTTCTTCATCTTAAAATTGGTTAGTGGCTTTCTGTGGCCCTCAGGATCAGGTAAAGATTCCTTCTTTCTCCATGGCCTCGAATTCTGTGAGCTGGCCAGTTGCCCTCTCCATCTTCCCTCTCCTCCGCGATCTTTCCTGCTACTAGGGGCAAACTCAGAGGCCTTCCGTGACCGGCAGGACCCTGGTGGGGTCTGTGGTGAGGGACTGCTGAGCCTAAGGACACCCACGGTCAAGTTTGTAACAACACTCATCTGCCTCCCTGGCTGCCTCCCACTTTGCCCTCACCTTCTTCACCTGCAATGACTCTCTCTTCAAGACTCAGTTCAAATATCACTTCCTCTGGCAGTCTTCCCTGAGAGACTTAGTGCTCCTTCCTCAGCCTCCGCAAGCACTGTGCCTGCCTCTCTCATACCACTTTGTACCCTTCCTGGACTGTTTTTACATTTTTCTTATTTAAATAGTCCAGGCTTTTGGAGGCAAGAGAAAAATTTTTTTTTCTGTGTTTCTCCAGGACCTAGAGAGTCAATAACTGTTATTTGAGTTATAGAAGAAATACACCAAAGGCAAGAATTTCAGGTGGATTGATATCTCTTCCCTTCCTTCAGTATAAATGAATCATTCATTTTAATTGGGATTGTGCCCAAACGACTCTCAGTAATGAAAGCAAATTATGTAAGCTAATTCTGTCCATGGTGAATTTTTCTTAGAGAACTGCGTGTGAAATGCACGTCCTAGTAAGTACAGTACCATGTAAAATTGAGAAGCAGAGTTGTACAGAGTTTAGGAAACTGGCAGGGTGGTTCAGAAATTCAACACCAAACATTGGGGTCAGGGTCCAGGCTCCATGCTGGGTTTAAAGAGAACTACCTGTAAGCTTGGGAGAAAGTGAAGGAGCTGTGAGATTACCCATTGATTCTTACCTTTGTGTCTCATTTTCATTTTTTGTTCTTGGGTTTAGTATCTTGCATTTCTGGATCAGCTTTCAGAGAAAATGAAATTGGACCAGATGGCTGCTGAACTTGGCTTTGACATGCGTCTGGATGTAGTTTTAGCTCGCACAGAGCAGCTGGTCCGTCTTGAGAGCAATGCAGTCATTGAAAGCAAGACCATTGCCTACAATTTGCAGAGAAAGGTAGGGGCTATTAAAACTTGCTAGTGTTGAGAGAAGGAATTTCTGAAAAACCCAAATATTAAAAAATAACTTACCCCCACCATATTTACCAGGGTGGCTAGGAAATATATTATAAAAAAAAAGTATTTAGGATTTGAGGCTCGATTTCAAGTCTGAAGAATAGGTAAGTGTATCTATCACCTGAGGTTATGTTTCACTGTGAGTATCAGAGAGCCTGAATAACAGTGGCTTAAACAAGCAATGTATTTTTTTTTTCTCTTCTTACACAAATTCTTGGAGATAGGCTGCTTAGGGCTGGTGTGGCAGCTCTGCTCTGTCAAGTCTTCAAGGAACCAGGCTCATTTCAGCTCATTAATTTCCCATCCCTAGGGTGGTCCTTATCTTCATGGTCAAAATAGGACCATTATATCAGTGTTCTAGGCAAAAGAGAGGAAAAGTATGAGGAAGAGGGATACAAAAGAATATGCAAGAGGTGTCTTTGGAAAAAGGCTCCCAGAATTTGCTGCAAGAACTGTATATCCCATGGCCAGAATATGTTCTGATGGTCAAACCTAGCTGCAAGGGAGGCTTGCATATGTAGCCTTTTTTCTGGGTGGCCATTTGCCTGGCTAAAAAGTCCCCACAGTTTCTATTACTTTGGAAGAAGAGAAGAACTGGGGAAACATCTAGCAGTTTCTGACTTTATAAGCTACATTGCACTGGAAAGTAGAGAGTGAAGGGCTTACTTTTCATTCACTCAAAGGAAGAGTTAGAAAGAGTTTAGACTAAATCAATGAACGGATAGATGGAAGGGATAAAATGTAATTATTACTCATATAATCATGGTATTGGGAAAAGAAATGGGAAAACACGGATGTTTTCTTATTATAATTCTTAGAAAATTCTATGGTAGAATTCTAGTGTAGAGGCTGTGTAATGAGTCACATCTGGGTTCCCAATTAGGCTCCACCAAGCTGTGTGACCTTGGACAAATTATATACCTCTCTGTCTCTATTTCCTCATATTGAAGATGGGGATGATATCTACCCCAAGGGATTGTTAGTTTTCAATAAATAACATTTTTGAAATCTTGGCTCATAGAAGACGCTTTATTCACATTTGGCCTCTTCTCCACTGACCGCATCTTGAGAAATATTTTATGAAAGATAGCAGACAAGCCCTATTACCATCAGACACATTAAATTGAGCTACCGCTCTTTCTGAAGTTCTCAATAATTGATCCATTTTCTCCATATCCAATCCCATTCTTTCTTAAGAATTATATAATTATTAAAATTACCGGTGTCCAGAACTTACCAGTGGACATTTGCAATAAGGAGGAATTTGCCGTGAAGAAGCTCATGAAAGGGATTTTGGTTAGGGGAACATTAAAAGTAATCTGGGCATGGACACAGCTGCCAGTGTGAGGCAGGATACTTAATGCAGCATTTCAGTAAGTGCTTCTCACACGTTACAAACGCAGAGTAGATAACTAGGGAGAATGCGACGATCTTCGGCTGGAACATTCAGTAATTCTACATGATTCTAATATTTGTAACAGATGACAGAGGTTCTGTACTTAAAATTCCACTCACTAATTATGACGTGTGGAGCCCAGGAAGACATGGCCAGACATGTAAGAAAGACACCAGTGAACTTTCTTGAAGTCCCTTTTATTTCTAAGATTTTAAATGTATAAGAGAAGTTTTAAAAAAAATCTCTTTAGTACAGCTTACTTTAAAAATATATCAACTTTCATGCCGGGGGCCACTCATCCAGTTCTAAGGGATTGACATTAGCAAGTCTACATTTATAATATGAATTTGTATCCTATTTTGTTTCAGAAAACACTGGTTCATCTAATTGTGGCCATTGGACATTGGGAGGATTTTGTCTCTCTGTCTTATTATATTCTCCTCTTGATAAGCCCATTTTAGTAGTCTTAAAAGTAATTTCACATTTTTATTATTATGCACATAATGTTGAAGAGAATCACATGTTGAAAGCCGACTCTTCTGCCATTTTCTGTGACTCTTTTGTCTCATATTTTGCAGCTGCAAAATTAATTCTTGGAAAAGGTATGAACAAAAAAATGCCACAAGGAAAAGAAATCCAATGACCTTTTTTGGTGGTTTACAAATGAGTCCTATTGAAGTGTAGATAAAGATCAACATTATCTGGGTAATTTACTTATATTTACTGACTGTTCAATTATTATTATTATTTTTTTTAAAAATCCCTGTTTGTATCAAACCAGCTGAAGACTCAGAAAGAAAGACTGGAGAGCAAAGAACTGCACATGAACCTCCTCCGGCAGAAAATAGTCCAGTTGGAGGAGGAGAAGCAGGTGCGCACAGCCTTGGCCGTGGAGAGGGATGAGGCACATCTCACCACCAGGAAGTTACAGAAGAAGGTGGAGAGGCTGCAGAGGGAGCTGAGCCAATGTCAAGAATCAAACACTGAGCTCAAAGCCAAGCTGGCTGACACCAGTGAGCTTAAGGCAAGGGCTTGGCTTCCTTTCCTTGTGGCTTTTTGCTAGTTACCATCAAAGTTTATGCGAAAGAATGGCAGCCTTCTAATGGGCACACCAGAAAAAGAAAGATGAAAACTTCCTCCGATTTTCTAGAGTTGTGGGGAAAATGCAAAAATCACACAAATCAGAATACGTATCCATTTAGTCTCTCTTCAATATTTGAAGGGAAGCTGTTGTTGCTGGGTACAATGTCAGTCAAAAAGGGGTGATGTTTAAGTACAGGGAATAAAAACATTTCTCCAAAGTGCAGAGGACCATGCTATGAGGGATGGTGTAGAGATTTATCACCTAGGAATTTGCTGAGGAAGAAATGAGAAAACGGGCACAAGTGT
Organism: Indri indri; assembly: GCA_004363605.1. Lineage (NCBI taxonomy): Eukaryota > Metazoa > Chordata > Mammalia > Primates > Indriidae > Indri > Indri indri. The sequence goes on from RJWJ010000205.1 coordinate 28,161, forward strand.
GTACTGAGAAGAGTCAGGCCGGCGACAGTAGTGACGTGTGCTCTGGAGGATATGTCATTCCCAAGTTCAGCGAAGAGGTCAGCAGATTGGGAAGTTGTGGTTCCTGTATGCGGGCTGTTCAACTTCTAACGTATACAGAGAAAAAAGAAAACTTAAGCAGAATTTAATAAAGACATTTAAATGTCTTACATGTCAGCCACTGGCAAGAATATGTAACTTCATATGCGCATACCATCCTCAGCCAGTGTGCATATCACGAACACAGCGGACAATAACTCCCTGGCTCTTTGCAGATGCAGGCTGTGAAATTGACTTTTGGACTGTTTCTGGGACTGGAAATGACCAGTAGGGGAAAAGAATCTGGAATGAAGCTGGCCCTTGAACATGTGTAGTGGGGACAATATTTTAGAAAATATTTCCCACTGTATTTTCCCTTCTGAGTAATTAGGTTTTCCCTGCTGAAGCCCTTTTTGCCATCAGGACTAGACCACCAAGTTGAGGCGAATTTCCCTAGAGAAGGGGAGGGCAGGCACAGCCCAGAGGAGGGGACATATTTGAATACAAGGAAAGGGGGATGCCAGGGACAGCAACTGATAGGGTGCCAGGGGTGGGAGAAAACCCGAGAGGTAAGTGTTCTCAATATCCCCCTTGTGCCTTGAGACTGACCTTTGGAGGGGTATGTGGTTGGATAAGGTAGAAGCCCTGAAACCAGCATCAGCTGCCCACTCTGGCTAGAAGGGCGCAGGAGATGCTGAGGCAGGGCCTAGATTGCACCTCGATTCCCCAGAGCCTGGGGTTCCATAACACAAGCGGGGGATCTGAAGGTATGTGCTGGAGAGCTCATTATGGGAGCAGATAAGGGTATTCCCTTCAAGTGAGGGACACGGTGATCTTTCATCAGAAGCTCTGGGGCAGTCACCTAAGCTATGGTCTGATAGCAGTTACAGCCAACCCTTGAGTTAGCCAAGATCAGTGACGGGGCCTTGACTCCGGTGAGCGAACCCCCACAAATCTCACCATTCAGAGAGTAGATACAGGAGAGATTCGGGGGAAGCATGAGGGCCAGAATCACCGCTCCTGACACCACAAGGATTTTTCTCCACTCAGACACAGTCTCAGGAAGAAGGAGGGGAGAAGAATCCCCCAAAGATTGAGCAAGGCATGAATTTTTTTTTTTTTTTGAGACAGAGTCTCACTCTCTTGCGTGGGGCGAGTGCTGTGGTATCAGCCTAGCTCACAGCAACCCCAAACTCCTGGGCTCAAGCAATCCTACTGTCTCAGCCTCCCGAGTAGCTGGGACTACAGGCATGCACCACCATGCCCGGCTAATTTTTTCTATATATATATTTTAGCTGTCCAACTAATTTCTTTCTATTTTTGGTAGAGACGGGGTCTCGCTCTTGCTCAGGCTGGTCTCGAACTCCTGAGCTCAGAATAATCCGCCTGCCTCGGCCTCCCAGAGTGCTAGGATTACAGGCGTGAGCCACCACGCCCGGCCAAGGCATGAATTTTAAACCTGAGGAAATATGGTTGGTTACAAACACCATCTGCTCTAACAGTTTGGGGTGATAGTGATGGAGAGCTGGTTTCTTATTTCCAAAGGACCATGCAGCTTATCCTAGTGTTAATATGACTGGGACTTTGCCTCAGCTGCTCCTGACTATAGGGTATGAAGCTGTTCATCTCTAGGCTGGAGGGACTCTTCTGACATCCTTCCTTATGGAGCCACAGGAGCATTACTTTTTTAGAAGAATAAGGGGCCCCTAAATACTTCCAAAGAAGCCAGAGAGGAAAAGTTAAAGAATTGGAGACTAGTGGCAAGACAGCTGATAGTAGGGGTATGTGGAACAAAAAAGGGAAAGGACCTTCACCAGCATAGCCAAGGTGTAACATTTGTTTCAAAAATGAAACAAATGTTGAGCTCCAGAGAACAATAAGGAAAATCCACAGACCTGATCTAATACTTTTGAAGAATCCCTCTTACCCATAGGGCGGTGATTGTATGTAGACAGGATATGGCTAATTTAGAAATCAAAAGAAGGCTAAAAATACAATTTAAAAATGTGACATTAATTCAGTATGATTATGTTATTTTCCTAAAATCACCATTAATAAGAATATATGGTACCCACTGCTCATGGTGCAGGTTCTTTTGAGTTTGGTATTCCTGTAGTTTATTTTCTCCAAGGACAGAGCAATTATTGTACCCTTTGCTTTATTTTACTACTGTAGATACTTTATTTGTACATACACCATGGCATAGTTAAGCTTTCACTTTGCATGAACATATTATTTATGTATTAACTCTACCCTTACTCTTTTCTCATTAACCTAGGATAATTAAAGTAGTAGTACTCGCTGGCGCAAACATAGCCTTATAAACAAATGCAAATGCAGGCACTGAAATTATGTGGCAGAACTCCAGAGGATGCAGAAAATACTTGTATAACCCATAAAATGCCAGATGCTTCATGGCATGCATCAGTTATGAGTAGTTTCATCTAAATATAATAAAACACCCCATAATATCAGTGGCGTAGATAGGAGAGACATTTATCCCCTTCTCACTGGAAAGAAGTGTGAAAGTAGACATGCCATACCTAGAGGACAGCTCCATGGTTATCAGCAACCCTGGCTTCTGTCTTTCTGCTTCAGTATTCCAGCAGTACCTTTCATCCTCAAGGCCACCTCTTAGGCCAAGCTAGCTGCTGGGGTGCCAGCCTCATTCCAGTCACCAGGCAGGAGGAAGGGCAGGGGACACCTGTGCACTGACATCCAGGAACAATGCAGCACTTCCTACATCTCCATTTGTTGGAACTTAGTCCCTGGACCTCATTTAGATGAAGCAAGTCTGAGATGGGGGTCTTTATTCTGTGCAGTAAGAGAGAAAGGAAGAATAGCCATTTGGTAGAGAACCATCGGCTATCGGCAGACAACCAAAAACTAGTGGAATGTCCATTGTCTTCATTGCAGTCTCTCAAGAAAACATCAAAAGGAGTTAATATTCTTCAGTGACTAACAAAGATCTTTCCCACTTTCTCTTGGTATTTCCCACTCAGGACAGCCACTCCCACATTCCCTCCCCATTCCAGAACTTTCTCCAACCCTTTCTTTATCTTTTTTCCCTAAAATCCCATCTCAGACTCAGCTCTGATTATACAGATCCATTGGCTCTCTGGGATTGCTTTGAATATTCCCCACTTTGGCATGAGCAGCAAGCGGAGTCTAAGCAGGAAGAATGCTCCAGGGGTGTGGGTGGTGGAGGAGTGGAAGTGTGCTGAGACTGCAAAGTTGTATGTCTTTCTTGATTTCTGCTACATTCCCACTTAAATATTTTCCTCGCATTTGTTTTTAGTTGAAAAGTAATGATTGTATATATTTGTGGGATACAGAGTGATATTAAATATTTTGATACATTTACACAATTGGGTAATGATCAAATCACGATAATTACCATATCCATCACCTCAAACATTTATCATTTCTTTGTTTTCGGAACATTCAAATTGCTCTCTTCTAACTATTTGAAATATAATTAGTTTGAGTAGAATTGGCTTTCTTCTTTAAGTGTTTGGTAAAATTTAGGAGTGACTCCATTAGGTCTTGGGCTTTTTCTTTGATGAACGACTTTACCATGGTTTTGATCTCGTTAATCCTTATTAGTTTGTTCAAGTTTTCTATTTCTTCAGGGTTCAATCTTGGTAGGTTGTATGTGTCCAGGAATTTATCCATTTCTTCCAGGTTTTCCAATTTATTGGAATATAGCTGTTCATAATAGTCTCTAATGATATTTTGTATTTCTGCACTCTCAGTTGTAATATTTTCTTTTTCATTTCCGATTTTACTTATTTGGGTCTTCCTTCTTTTTTTCTCAGTCTAGCTGAAAGTTTGTCAATTTTGTTTACCTTTTCAAAAAATCAAGTTTTTGTTTCATTGATCTTTTATATTTTTTTAAGTCTCAATTTCATTTATTTCTGCTCTTATCTTTACTATTTCTTTCCTTCTACTAGTTTTTATTTGGTTTGTTCTTGCTTTTCAGGTTCCTTGAAGTGCATTTTTAGGCTGTTGGAAGTCTCTCCACTTTTTTGATATAGGCATTTATTGTCATAAATTTTCCTCTCAGTACTGCTTTTACTGTATCCCATCAATTTTGGAGTGTGGTATTTCCATTTTTGTTTAAAGAATTTTTCTTAATTTTTTCATTGACCTATTATCATTGTCTCCCTTTAGACATGGTAATATTTGCTTTGTATGAATATATATGGGTTCTCCAGCATTGGTTGCACATACAAGGGCTGTCTGAAAAGGATCCAGCCATGTAATATGTTCTCATTATATTAACAATGGCTGGATACTTTCTGGACAGCGCTCATATATTTAGAATTGTTATATCCTCTCTTGCTGAATTGATCCCTTTATCATATAATGATTTTCTTTGTCTCTTTTACTATTTTTGACTTAAAGTTTGTTTTATATGATATAAGTATAGTTACGCCTGCTTGCTTTGGTTTCCATTTGCATGGAATATTTTCTTCCCTCTCTTTATTTTCAGTCTATATATGTCTTTCCAGGTGAAGTGAGTTTTTTGTAGGCAGCATGTAGTTGGATCATGTTTTTTTTTTTCCCCCCATTCGGCTTGTCTGTATCTTTTAAGTGGAAAATTTAATCTATTTACATTCAAAGTTATTATTGATATGTGAGATTTTGTTCCTGTCATATTGTTAATTGTTTTCTGGATGTTTTGTATATCCTCTGTTCCTTTCTTTCTCTCTTATTGTTTATCATTGCAGTTTGTTGGTTTTCTGTAGTGGTATCATTTGAGTTTTTTACTCTTCCTGATTTGTGTGTTTGCTTTACCAGTGAGTTTTTTTACTTTGGTGTGTTTTCCTGATGGTAGTTTAGGATTCCCTTAAGAATTTCTTGTAAGACTGGTCTAGTGGTGATGAATTCCCTCAGTTTTTGCTTGTCTGTGAAATACTTTATATCTCCTTCATTAATGAAGGATAACTTTGCTGAGTACAGTATTCTTGGCTGATAGGTTTTTCTTTTTCCTTTCAGCACTTTGAATATATCATCCCATTCTCTCCTGTCCTGTAAGTTTTCTGCTGAGAAATCTTCTGTTTGTCTGATGGAGATTCCCTTGTAAGTGACTAGATGGATTTCTCTTACTGTTTATAGAATTCTCTCTTTGTCTTTGAGTTTTGACAGTTTGACTATAATGTGTCCCAGAGGGGACCTCTTTGGGTTGAATATAATTGGGGATATTCGAGCTTCCTGTATCTGGCTGCCCACATCTGTCCCAAGACTTGGGAAGTTTTCAACTATTATTCCATTTAATAGGTTTTTCTCCCCCTTCCTCTACTTTTTCTTCATCTGTAACTTCCGTTACGTGAACATTTGTTCACTTAATGGTGCTCCATATGTCTTGTAAGCTTTCTTCATTATTTTTCATTCTTTTCTCTTTTCTTTTTTTGTCTAACTAGGTTATTTTAAAAGACTTGTTTTCAAATTTAGAAATTCTTTCTTCTGCTTAATCTAGTCTTTTGTTAAAGTGTTGCTATGTTTTTTATTTTATTCATTGAATTGTTCAGTTCTAAGATTTCTGTTTGATCACTTTTTAAATGATATCCATGTCTTTGTTCAATTTCTCATTCAGATCTGAACTGTTTTCTTTTTTGTTGCCTTTTCATGTGTATCGTTTCCCTACGTTGATATCTGTGTATCTGGTGGAGCAAGCATTTCTTCCAGTTCTATGGCACAGCTTTAATAGGAAAGATTTTTTTTTTCCCTGTAGATATGTCCTATAGTGTTGCTTGGGTAGGGTGCTTTGGCTTTGTTTCTGGGTAGGCACAGTAGCGTAGTCTCCATATGATTTCTTTGTAATCAGTGTTAGTAGTGTCTGCGAGTGCCTCAGTGTCCTTGGCCGTGGCTGTTGTAGAGGCTGTGGCTTAGCTTTGCTGGGGAAGAAGACATTGGGTTGGCCAGTCCTTGGGCCCCTGGGTGGCACATGCAGACATGGGACAGCCCCCTCACTGGAGAGGGTGGCATTGCCAGTAGGGGTGGCAACAGGCCCTGGGCGGGTGGCTCTCAGGCTCTGGGGACTCTGCACTTTGGCCTCCTCTGTCCTGGGTGAAGACTCTCTGCCATACTGAACGGCCTATTTCCTGGGATATATGGCTCTGCATAAGTCTAGATGCAGGGATCATAGCTGTGCCACTGGTTTCAGTAGTGGTGGGCACTCAGTCCTTCGGATAGATGTGGCGGGATGTCAGCAGGGTCCCAGGGCTTTGGAGGTAGAGGGGCTATAGGGCCCCCTGGCAAGATGTATTCCTGTGGTGGCTCTGTTCTCAAAATTGTGCCATGCTGTAGCACTCCCAGGGAGTGGGGGCAAATCAGCGTGAATTCCCTCTGTGGAAGAATGCAGTCCTGCGGACTTCAGGCAGGTCCCTCTTCTGGGCTTGGGTCCTGTTAGGTCTGTGGGGCTCTCTTGTAACTAGGGTTGCAGGTATCTGTGGTATGAATATGGACTGCTGGGGCTCTCCCACTTACCTTTTCCCTGCAGTGGGGTGTCCCTCTTGGCTTTGAGCCAGTTCTGGCCAGCTGCTTTGCTTCCCTCTCTCTGCTGCCATCTTGAGTCTCTGTGCCTCATAGTGTCTCTGTGTCTTGCTGAATTCCAGTGTTCTCCCCTAGAAACTGCATTCAACATGTAGTTATCTATTTGTTGTTTTGGTTCTTCTTTGTGGAAGAGGTGGGTGCCAGGTCTTGAGTCAGCCAATTTCATGATTTCTACTACTTAGTTAAATCTTTGTGGTCTTCTTTAGGGAGGGTTACAGCATCTATTTGGGCTGTGGGGAGACTCTCCCACTTTATCGTCCCTCCCCATTCAGGGAGCCTGTGCACACTGCCTGGCTCCTTTTGGGTGGTGTTTTCAACGCGGCTTCTTGAAACCTTCCAGCTGGAGAATTTAGATCTCTTGGGGAAGCCAACGCGTCAGATTTTAAATTTAATTACCTTCCCTTTCAGGGCCTTTGGCCCTTATAACATGAGAGAGAATTGTTCAGTAGGTTTTAAAATGTATTCCCTTAGGAAGCAGACAGTAGATACAGTGTTTACTGAAAGTGGAGCACACTCAGAAGTTGTCCATCCTTGCTAGGGTCTGAGTGGCACATCAATCTTGTTTATGACCAGTTCTGTCCCATTGGAAAAAAAAATTAGGGACATAGTCTCTCACTGAACTCTGGGTTGGCTCTGGAAAGTTCTCTTAGGAATATTAAGAAACCAGCTTACTCCCAGGAATCTGTTTTTGGGTTTGACTTTAGGAGGCTGAGGCCTTCGTCACGCCGCTGGCTCCCAGTTCTGTCCTGGTGGCTTGGCTCAGCACTCCACTATTTGCTCTTGCTTCCTGACAACAGGAACTCAGGCAGCCCTGAGGATTGTGATAAAGTTTCATATTTTTCAGCAATAAATTCTTCTCATTAGGACTTGATTTCATGAGCTTGTATCTCTCCAAGCTGTGTTCCATCCCCTTTGGTAGATAGCCCACAGTAAATGTTTTTTTCAGTCTGTAAAGAAGGGCTGAATGTATCTCTTCTTCCATTAGTACAAGCTCTTGAACCCAGCATACCAATTCCAACAACCTTTCTGTTTTGCCACATATTATCCCTGCAGCAGTGAGACAGTTTGCACGTGAAGGGAATCTCTTTGTTTTAAAGAGGTAAATTTGTTTTAAAAATTGATATTTATTTAATCAATGTAATGTCCTCAATTTGTAAAATGTTTGATAGTATACAGAGTATGTTATTTTGAGCAGTATATGTAAATAATTTATAAATACAAATATATACATCTTAAAAAATTTTTACTAATAGGCTCCATGATCAATACATTCTCTTTCCCAACTTCTTGTCTTGAAAAATTTGAAATCTATAGAACAATTGCAAAAATAATATAGTAGACATTTTTTTACCTTTCAGATAGATTGTTAACATTTTACTGATTACTATATTTTGCCTAATGAGGGGGTGGAGAGAGAGAGAGAGAGAGAGAATGCGAGAGAGAGAGAGAGATTGATTTATTTTCGCCAAACCATTTGGGAATAAGTTGCAAACATCTTGACACTTCATCCCTAAATACTTTCCCATGTGTCTCAAGGCATTCTTCTACATGAGCACAATATAATCATCACACCCACGAATTAACATTACCAAGACCCTGATAAACTGGTGTCTAATATACAGTCCATATCAAATAAGGGGTTGATAACTCGCTATCCATAAATGATCTCCAAGGCCAGCCTCTGCAGACCTGCTCTTAGTAGGTGGCACTTCCTTGTGTTAAACGCCTGCTCTGCCAGTGCCATTTCATTGACTCCAGTGCTCAATGAGAATCCTTTTCCCCAGAAGTTGGCATTTTACATTTTATGTATGAATATTTCCCAAGCTGCAGCAGTTCTTATGTTGTCTTTTTTCTTTCTTTTTCTATTTCAGATTATTACAGGGGCACAAATGCTTTGGTTACATAAATTGCCTTTAATACCTCCCGACAAGCACACCCATCCCACAGACAGCGTGCACTGTATCTGTCAGGTGTGGATTTACCCATCCCCTCCTCCCCCAGCCCACCTGCCTGACACCCTATCAATGTTACTTACCATATGTGCACATTAGTGTTGATCAATTAGTACCAATTTGATGGTGAGTACATGTGGTGCTTGTTTTTCCATTCTTGTGATCCTTCACTTAGAAGAATGGGCTCCAGCACCATCCAGGATAATATAATAGGTAGTTCATCATTTTTTTATGGCTCAATAGTACTCCATGGTATACATATTCCACATTTTGTTAATCCACTCATGTATTGATGGGCACTTGGGTTGTTTCCACATCTTTGCAATTGTGAATTGTGCTGCTATAAACATTCGAATGCAGATGTCTTTTTTACAGAATGTCTTTTTTTCCCTTTGGGTAGATACTTGGTAGTGGGATTGCTGGATCAAATGGTAGTTATATTTTTAGTTCTTTGAAGTATCTCCATACTACTTTCCACAGAGGTTGCACTAGTTTGCAGTCCCACCAGCAGTGTATGAGTGTTCCTATCTCTCTGCACCCATGCCAATATTTGCTGTTTTGGGACTTTTTCATAAAAGGCATTCTCACAGGAGTTAAGTGATATCTCATTGTGGTTTTGATTTGCATTTCCCTGATGATTAGAGATGTTGAGCATTTTTTCATATGTTTGTTGGCCATTAGTTTATCTTCTTTTGAAAAGTTTCTGTTCGTGTCCTTTGCCCACTTTTTAATGGGGTTGTTTGATTTTTTTCCTTGCTGATTTTCCTAAGTTCTATATAGATTCTAGTTATCAGCCCTTTATCAGATGTATAGCATGCAAATAGTGATTGTAGGTCCCATAGCAGCTGTCAGTTTACCCAAAGGATTTTGTCTCCTCTGGATGCAGCAGCCAGTTCAATGAACCTCTCTAAGCATGTCTGCATCGGCCTCCTCTCTAGAGGAGAAAGATGTCTTAGTCAAGGGGTGGGGAACATCTTCATGTTGGAAGGCACCATTAATTCAGCTGTAATCAAATAAGGCCGCATTCAAGAAACTTCAATGAGAAGTTATAAATGTACATGATTTTGTAAAAATCTAATTACTAGGTACTAATAATTTCAAAAAATGAAAACTGTTAATTTTAAAGTTAACTAACATTTTAATGACCTTGTTGTGTCTGTTTTTTTACTGGAAAGCATTTGAATATTTGGTTGCGGCATGGAGGTCCACAGTTTCAGTTGATCCTCTAGATGGGTATCAGTCATTTGTGACCTTAAGGGAGTCTTGATTTGGGTTAGGTAGGAGAACATAGATTCACAGCAATAAGTGGTGGAAAAGCAAGACAGCATTTTTCAGGCATATTGCCAAAAGTGGGAGTATTTTACTGCATTTTTGCATACTTCAACTGGATCTTTCTTAGCATCAAACATGACTTTAAAATGTCATCTACTGAGAGCTCAATCAATTCCATCTGTAAGTTCTTTAGGTGCCTTGGTAATATCAACCAGGTGAGGCTAAAATGCTAATTTGAATGTGATGTCATGATCCTCAAGGTCAGTGAAATTTTCATTGTATTCTCCAATTAACAGGTCTGTAATAGCTAGATATTCTCCAAATGAGTCGCAAATATCGTCCTGTTCATCAATGACCATTGCTAACTGGGGAAAATGTTCATCTGATATTTCCTTTTGAAGAAGTGTTTTGAAAAAAGATAGCTTCTTTTGAAATGCTTGGTTTTTTTGTTTGCCACATATCATATATAGACTTAGTTTTATATTGCAAAGAAATATTCGAGTTGTTTTGATTCAACATGATATCACACAGAAATGCTAAATTCCTATAGAAATCTTCTTTCAATAATTCACATTGCTGATTCTGTTCCTCATAGAATTTAACTATCTGTTCTTGCAGAGAGAAAATTTTGGCTAACACCTGTCCCTGTGATAACCAATGCACTTTAGAATGATACGGCAAATCCACACTGAATACTCATTGTTCAACTTTAGCATATTATGAAACTGATGATACCGTGTTGCATTTGCGTAAATATATATAGTAGTTAACACTTATATTAATAACTTGTTCTAAAGTGTCACTTAAAATAGTAGCTTTAGTATAGAGATTTTACCGATGCAAGATACAATGAAAAGAAGTGAGAACATCTGGATCAGTTAATACTTTTTAAAATCTGTGCAATAAACCCTTTGTGTTTTCTTGTCATGGAAGTGCACCATCTGTATGTACACTCACTAAATTTACCAAATTCAGTCCAACTTCACAACATTTTTCTTGAAAGTTGTTGAAGATATCTATTCCCTGTTTTCTGTTCACAAGAGTGCTCAAAGGGAATAACTTGTCATAGCAAAGAAAATCTGTTATGCCCCAAATGAAGTATAAAACCTGCACCGAGTCAGTAGTATTAGTTGACTCATCCAAAGCAGTTGAATAATATGTATTTTCCTTTTGAAGTATGGCATGAAGTTGTTCTATTGAGTTGATGGCTAATTCATGCTGTTGATCAGTTATGGTCCTCCTTGAAAGAGACAGTTGTTTGTACTTTGAAATGTTATTGGGACCTAAGCATCCTACAACTTTGACAATGCATTCTTTCACAATTTCTACATCATTGAATGACTTCCCCTTTTCCTCAAGTATATAAGCTATTTTATAGGTTGATTCAGTAGCGTTATTTCCAGGTCTTATTGCTGCTTGAAAGAATTGTCTTTGCTTTTCACCTTTTAATTTCTGCAATACAAACTTTTGCGCCCCTCCCTCTAATTTAAAATATCTGTGGTCCTTATGAGTGTTATAATGCTGATGAGCATTGAATTTCTTTGATGTTGATATTGCAGTAACACAAAGCAAGCAAATCATCTTATCTTTAGCAGAAACAAGATAATATTACAATTCCCAATCCTCCTTAAAAAATCTGTTTTCTTCCTTCAGCATTCTCTTGGTTTTCTTTTGACGGGCTGTTAAGCAGGCAGAATTAAAAAATACTGTCAAGCTGTATAACTGTTCACAAATTCCACTTCAAATAGAAGCACAGTGCACCCTTGTCAAAAGCTGATAACAGACCAATGTACTCGACCCCATAAATTCTTGCCAACCAGCCTCATGCAGTAGTGGCAACAGTCAGGGATGGGGGGAGTTAGAACTAAATCATGAGTGTAGCAGCTGTCAATTTAGCCCTTATGGCTTACTAATGTTCTAATACTGCTGGTCAATATGGGAGAATTATTTCGTTGAAACTTATTTTATTCTTAGTATTTTAAATATGTTCATTTTAAAAATAAAATAAAAATATAAAAGATGAACAAAAAAGTATTGATAAAAACAAAAGGATTTGTTCTGTAAAATCTGGATTCAGTCAAAAGGCTGCGTTTAAGGACCTAGAACGCCACACGTGGCCTTCAGGCTGCAGGTTCCTCACCCCTGTCTTAGTCTATTAAGGCAGCTACAACAAAATGCCACAAACTGGATGGCTGTAGACAACAGAAATTTATTTGTCACTGTTCTGGAGGCTGGGAAATGCAAGATAAGGGTTCCAGCAGATTTGATGTCTGGTGAAGGCCGGCTCCCTGGTCCATAGATGGCATCTTCTTGCTGTGCCCTCACATGGTAGAGAAGGCGAGGTAGCTCTCTGGGGCATCTTTCATAAGGGCGCTAATACCATCCATGAAGGTGCTGCCCTCATGAGCTAATCACCTTCCAAAGGCCCTGCTTCTTAATACCGTCACTTTGGGGTTTAGAATTTTGTTTTTCCATCCATCGGTTGATGGGCATTTAGATTGTTCCCAGTTTTTGGTGATTGTGAATCATGCTTCTCTAAACATTTGGGTACAAGATTTTGTGTAGACATAAATTTTAAATTCTCTTTGCCATATACTTGGGAATGAAATTGCTGGGTCACATGGTAACTCTGTTTAACATTTTGAAAACTGGCAAATTGTTTCCCGCAGCAGCTGCAGCACTTTGCATCCACATCACCAGCGTGTGAGTCCCAGTTTCTCTCATCCTTGCTAGCATTTGTGATCGTCAGTCTTTTTTATTGTAGCCATTCTAGTGGATATTAAGTGGTAACTCATTTGTATTTTTTTAAATAATCATTAAAAAAATTTGTGTCTGTGTGAAGCTGCTTCAAATTCTTTTTTATGTTGTGGTAAAAGAAACATAACATAATATTTATCATTTTAACCATCATTAAGTATGCAATTGAGTGGCATTAGGTATATTTACAATGTTGTGCAACCATCAGCACTGTCCATTTCTAGAATTTTCTCATCATCCCAAACTGAAACTCTGTATCCATCAAACAATGGCTCCCATTCCTCCTTTTCCACAGCTTCTGGTGACTTCTTTCCTACATATTATCTGTAGGGGTTAACCTCTTCTAAGTACCTCGTGTAAGTGGAAATATAGAATATCTGTTCTTTTGGATCTCATTTCACTTAGCATGTTTTCAAAGCTCATCCATGTTGTAGTATGTGTCAGAATTTCATTCCTTTTTTTACTTAAATTATTTTTGTAAGCAGTTCTGGTATAATCTTAAATAATAAACTAGTGAAGAAAAAGTACCACACACCACAGGATCCTCCGTGTTTTGGTTTTAAGATCCTGGGATAGGCCAAGCGCAATGGCTCATGCCTGTAATCTCAGCACTTCGGGAGGCTGAGGCAGGAGGATCGCTTGAGCCCAGGAATTTGAGATTGCTGTGAGCTATAATGATGTCACAGCACTCTAGCTCGGGTGACAGAGCGAGACTCTGTCAAAAAACAAAACAAAACAAAACAAAAAACCACAAACCAGCAAAAATGGTCCTGGTACAGTGTCTTAGAGGCAGGTACCACCCTCCGCTTTTTTGTTTGCTGTGGAACACAGTCGCCACCTTCAGACATTTCTGAAAAACCGCCAATCTATATTTTCCTCACAGCAGTCATGAAGATTTGCTGAGGGGATTTTAGGTGGGGCTCCCCTGGGATGCTTCATAAGAAGGGGAGACATCTCACTCTTCCTGACGTTTACATTGTGGGGATGGCCCATTGGTAGGGGCAGAAAATGCAAGTTGCTTTTGCTGATGGAGCACTTAAGAGTGTGTGTGTACATACCAGCAGGCTTATCTTAACATCTAACTCCAGAGTCATGCTGTCTACAATTGTATCTCATTGATTCTCCAAATGACAGTACTCTGCTATGTTGTTTATAAACCATAACTGTCTTAAGACATGTTTTCTGTTCTTTATTCATAGAAAGTTATGCAGCGAATTCCATTGACTTCTGATTTGTCTTGCTTATATAATTTTCCTAAATAAATACAAAAAAAAATTTTCAGCATTCTCTTCACTTCTTAGATTAAAACTTTGGAACAGACCAAAGCCATTGAAGATCTAAGTAAATCCAGAGACAAGCTGGAGAAAATGAAGGAGAAGGCTGAGAAAAAGCTAAAATCTGTCAAGTTAGAATTGGATACTACAGAACATGAGGCGAAGGAGGATAAAGAAAGGGCCCGGAACATGATAGAGGTGGTAAGCAGTGAAATGAAGACTCTAAAGAAATCTCTGGAAGAAGCAGAAAAGAGAGAAAAGCAGGTGGGCACAAATCTGGTGGTGACATCTTCTTGTTTAGAAAATGATAGGGCAATTCAAAAGCTTGGTAATTATTCATGCATTTCCTTTTTTTAAATTTTTAAATGTGGAACTCTTCATGAGTTTCCATGTCATTCTTTCACAGGGGCCGTGTTCTTCTCTGCATCATTCCAGTTTTAGTATGTGTGCTCCTGGATAGAGCACCAGCCATGCATGTCTTCAGAAACAATTTCCAAAGCTTTCTATGTCATTTCAACGTATCTGTTCACACTCCAGCATCTTTTTGGCATTTGAGCAGCCATTATGATTTACCCTGCTCAGGGAAACTCTTCACATTTTCGTGGCACGAATTTTAGGAAAGAAATAGACAGTCTTATCAAGGCAATGGAAAGCTGGTGAAAAACCAGGTTCTAGTCATGGCGGGGTTTTTGTTATGTTCAGTGATTGCCTCTGAAGTTTGTGTCATCCCAGATCTTTTAACATTAACTCAGGTTTTGGCCTTAAGAGGGAATCTTTATCTCTAGCAGGATCAGCTGCAGGAAACAGCTCTGAATCTCCAACAGTGGCACCCAGACTTGATAGCCAACCAAGCACAGATGTAAGCCATAAAAAAGTACTTATTTGCTCACTGGTTGCAAGGAAGAGCATTTTATCTGGCGAGTCCATCAGGAGGTCAGACATAAAGAAACATGTACCGGGCAGCCTGACCTCCATTGCTTTGGCTTTCATCTCACTCCCTTTCTAAAGCTCAAAAGGGCATAGAGCGGACTCTGATCTTAGGATTTTTTCCCCCCTTTGGCTGCCTCTGCTTTGGCTCATGTGTCAGACAGAGTTGGGGAAAGCCAAACCGTAAGAGTGAGAGTTCTCAGAAAGAAAATCTCTCAGGAATTAAGAGCTCTGGCCGCATTTGAAAAGGTGGAAAAATTTGAGGGAGACATTTTCATTAGGGGGACTAGGTTGGTGTCTTAGTCCATTCAAGCTGCTAAAACAAAATACCACAGACTGGGTGGCTTAGAAACGAATGAAATTTATGTCTCACAGTTATGGAGGCTGGGAAGTCCAAGATCAAGATGTCTGGTGAGGACAGCTTCCTGGTTCAGAGTCAGCACCTTCTTGCTATGTCCTCACATGATGGGAGGGACAAGCTCTCTGGGGCCTCTTTTAAAAGATCTAATTATTCCCCTCAAGATCTCACCTGCTAACATCATCACATTGGTGATTAAGTTTCAACATAAGAATTTTGAGAAGGCAGAAACGTTTGGACCACAGCTGGAGAGAATGTCACAGTTCCCAAATTGGACTCTGCATGGGAGGGAGTTTGGGAGGCAAATGAGTAGGAATGTTTGGATGGCGTTCTCCTGGACATAACTCTGTCTTCGAGTTGAATCACATCTTTTCAAAAATGGAGCGTACCTTCAGTGAGGCGGCCGGATATCCCTGATTTATCTGCTTCTGCACTGGCCTAGAGCCACAGAAACCAGCCGTGAGAGTTTGAAGGGGTATGAGGCGTAGTCAACCGTGGTCCCCATTCCCCCATTTTTCTTTTTCAGATTGACAAATAGTAGTCCCAGAGGCGTCCACTGTTACAGCTTATGAGGCAGAAATCTGTGTGACGTGCTTTCATAATAGTTTGGAAGTCCTACTGCTTTTATCTGCTCATACTTTCTTGCCATTTGTTCTTTTTTTAGTTGAAGAGGTTATCACCCAGCTAAAATTCCAATGTGTAAGCACTTATTTTCCATTGACAAAACCACACCAACATGTGTATAGCACTTCTTAGTATGCACAACACATGTACTGTCATCGTTTCATTTGATCCAAATTTCAGAACAGCCCTCTGAGGTAGGTATATGGTGAGTCCCACCTTGGAGATGAGAAAATGGAGTCTTAGTGGGGTCAGAGTCTCATTTGTGGTTTCTTGACCAGGATTCTTGACTTGGTAGTGAACACCACATTAATGGGCTCATCAGAAAAGTGGTTATGAAATCTCTGAAGGTTGGCACCTGACGGGACTTAGAATTTGGAATTTTATAATGGAGAGAACTAAGGCTGAAGAGGTTAGATAATTTGCCTACCTCATGAAAATCTGGGTTTTCCACAGGTTTGTGGCTGTTGCTGTTGTTGCATTTGGCTCAGCAGTAGTTGAGTTGATACATTTTGTTCTCCTAGTTATGTGTTTCTGTTTGATCTTGCAGCTGGTGGACTTCAGGGAGGTCGTGTCCCAGATGCTAGGCTTGAATGTGACCAATCTTGCTCTTCCTGACTATGAAATCATCAAGTGTCTTGAAAAACTGATCCATTCACATCAGCATCACTTTGTCACCTGTGCCTGCCTCGAAGAGATGACTCCTGGGCAAGGCCACTTACAACTTCTTCATTGAACCTCACATCTCTTGAGGGAGGTGGCACTAAGAGATGGGACACAATTCTCAATTTCATGAGTTCCCCGTGTGTCTGAAATTTGATCAGTGTGTGAATATTGCATAGTTTGATGATATAGCAAAAATTCATCATTGGCAAAAAAGGATCTCAAAAGTGCTAGGCTTGGATAAATACTAAAAACACTTATTATTTCATTTACTAGCACTTTAGGACTCGGAAGACTTCCACCAGATTGCATTATTTAGACTGGGAAGTGGGAGTAAGGAACTAACATTTATGGGGTATCTTCTGTGAGTCAGGGGCTTGACTAGCCAATTTAATTTTCATAATAACCATGTGGTGAAGTTTTAATGTTTTTATTTTACAATCTCTCTGGGGCTAAAGACAGTGTTACCTACCCAAGGTCGCAGTTGGTGAGTGGTGGGTGCAGTGGCCTCTGCATCAAAGTCCCCGCCTCTCTGCTAGTTCACAGTCTCATCTCTCCGGAATCTCTGTGATGCTGGCAGAAACTGCCTGCATAAAGGAAGGGAAACATCCCTGCAATCAGTAGTTAAAGTCCCAAAGTGACAGACTTATCATAAGTGTAACCTATATGATTGCTTTAAAAAGCAATGTAACTAATTTACTTCAGTAAAACACGGATAGGTCTGAGGTCCTGTAAGAAACTTAGGTGTTTTAAATATTGCTATCAGATTGCATCTGGTGGTAATTTTTAATGTTTGAACAGGGCTTGTCTCAGTCTTTTAAAAACGAAAGCTTCAGTGTGAACCCAGACCTACGAGATGAAGAAATACCATTCAGTCTTACTCACCAATATAGCAAATGCACTCACAGCAAGGGCACTTTTCCAAGATCAGGATTTTATCGTAAATTGTTACCACTTCTTGCCTTCTTTTTGATTTCTATTTTACAAATATTTTTCAGGAAACCATATTCTTAACTTCACTGAGAAAAATGTGTTACTTTTTGGGACAATATATCTAATTTCTACCATTTAAAATGTATTTTTTATTGTCCCCGACAGAAGCACTAGTGCCTAATTAAATGAAAGGGGAAAAAAAAAATAGATCCAGCATACCCAAACATTAAGAGAAAATGAAAAACATACAACAAACTGTTCATGAGTCATCAAAAAGTCAACGTAATAAGCAAAGCATTGGCTTCTTTCTTCTAGACTAAAAGAGATTAAAGAATCAATTGCAATTAAAACTTAGGTCGAAACTAGATTGGATCTTGGTTTGGATTTTAAAAAAGAATAAAATATTCTTGCAACAATTGGGTAAATTTGAATGTGGACTCAAAACTAGATGATATTAAAAATTATTTTTAATTTTTTAAGCTTGATAAATGCACTGCTTGTTATACTTTAAATAATGAAAAATCCAAGAATCCATACTGCTACACACAAAAAAAGCAATAAAATGGAGGGAAAAAAGTGAAGATCTTTTAAGAAAACTGCTATCTAATAAACATAGAATGGACTATGGGAAAAAAAAGAGAGAAAGTGAAAATCTAAAAGAAAGCAAATGAGTTTGACACTTACGGTTGGATGACAGACAGACCGCACAGAGGAGGAATGACCAGATTTGCCTGGGGGGCGGTCATCCCTGCCTGGCTTTCTCCTTCATGTGCAAGGACAGCACAGAGGTGTTTCCTGAGAGAGTAAACACACCTATGTGGCTCTGGCTTCAGACACATGCTGGACTGGCCAGAGTCAGGAGAGGCAGCCTTAGCTTTTCTCTGGGGTAGGTCTGCAATCTCTGGAGGCACCCACATGTCCCAAAGATTCAGTGGCTGCTGCTTTGAACCCGAAGTCACCCTGAGTGGAGAACAAGACTTCCCTGGGTGTTTAGAGGCTCTCAGAGCTGAGTGGCCCTGCTCTGCCCAGGAACAGTGCAGCCACAGGTGCGTGTGTTTCTATCGGGGGGATTGTTTGTGTACATTCTGGTTTCATTTCCCAAATACGATCTTTAATAAATGATTTATTTTCTCTGTAAATTCATTTTCTATGCTATTCCAAGATATTTTAAATAATGTTTTAAAAATAAAGTATATTATTAACATATTTTTTTCATTTTTGACTTATTATCATTAATCATACATCAGGATTCATGTAAAAGACTAAAAATGGTCCATAGTGGTTAGTACCATACTTTCTCTGTATTACACAAAACTACATTCTATTTATCCAAATATATGTTTATATAACATGACTACTGTATGACCTAAGTGTATGTACAATAATCTTTAACACACACAGAAAGATTAAAAATGTCTGAATATAATCCTTAGGGACTTCTAGTGGAAAGGGTATATGAAATGAGAAAAACAAATTCCGTACATGTATATAGTCTATGTGCAACATTAACTATTTGTCATTTGAAAAATTGGGAATCCTTTAATAAAGCCATTTCCTCCTTGTTAAAATGCCAACTGGTTGTTGGATTTTCCTCTGTGGCATTCATTTCAGAGTTGGCAGGCCAGCTCTGAATTTTTATGTTAGATGTTCTTCTTCTATAATATCATGTATATTTTATATTGTCCAATAAAATTCATTAGATTGATGTGATTTTTACATAAGGCATTAAAATATTTAATACTAACTCTTCTACCAAATAAACTTGAGTGATAATTGCTACTGAGGTTATTATTCTGGCCATAGTCTGAGACAGCTAACTACATGGATAAAATCTCTCAATTAGGAAAAAAAAATTTAAGCTCGAGCTATGCAAATTTTCAGTTTTACCTTATTGTCGGTTTTACAAACGAACAGCAAGTGATTCAAGGTCCCGGGGTGGCGGGCTGAAGAAATGTTAAGGAAGTTTTAATTATTGGTATTGGAATAAGACTTAGAACTTAGAAGTGGAGCCTAATTTTCCCTGGGGAAGCATTTCATGGTTATATAACCCTTGGCTTGGAAGGCTCCGCCCAGTTTATGCGCTAGTGATTATTTCCTCATCATTGCCCACTCCACTTAGCTTCTCATCAGCAAGTGGGGCCTCTACGCTTCTCTTTCCCCATGTTGCTTTTACACCGTTATTCCTTTGCCTTTAAATAAAAGCCATCACTCTTTTGAGGCTCCTGCTAAGTGATGTATACACATAACTTTCTCCTGGTCCTCGTTGTGGTTATTTACTAACAGCCTGTCTGTTCTCCCTATTTAAGACTTCAGCAAGTGGTTCATAGGTGTCTTCCCTATTGTCTGAAGCAGTGCTGCCTTTACCTCGGGGGACTTCATTCCCCACGAGGCCAACCCACACAACGTAATTTCTTCAGTTCCTTGGCCTTCTCAGCTCTCATACCTTTATCTCCTTTTGTTTCAGCCACTCACACCCTGGATTGCAGGTTACAGTAATCCCATTTAGACCACCTTAAGCCAAAAGAGAATTTTGTGGGCTCGTTTGAAAGATTCATCGGTAGACTAGCTTCAGCTTGGCTAGATCCAGGGATTCAAACTTGTTGTCTGGATTCTTTTTGCTTTACTCCATCTCTCATCTCAGCTTGATTTTGCTTGTCTTTGTATGCTGGCTTCAGTTTCTCCTTCTGCAGGTGGGTTCCTCCAGGCCACTAGGAAAGATGGGCACAAGCAGCTGCATGGTCCTTACAACTCAGGAGCTAAGAAAAAGGGCCTCTTTGTCTCCAAGCACCCATATAAGACATCTCAGAGGAGAGCCCGAGCAGCTCTTCTTGACTGTGTACCCATCCTTGAGCCAATCACTGTAGCCAGGGGGATGAACTCAGCCTGCATCCCATGCCAACCCCTGCCAGTGAGTTGGGGTGGGATGAGACTCTGGGATTATCTATTCAACCAGGATCACGTGTAATGACAGAGGGAAAGTTCTCCAAAAGAAGAGAAGCTAGACAGACACACACATGCATGCACGTCTATGACACACGGTCACATCGCGACTTTCTAATCACCTAGAACTTCTCCCACCTCTAAAATCTTAAAGTAAATCTTTACAAACTTTTATCATCCCAGATCTCTACCTCTTACTCCAAAATCGCTGTTCTTTGAGCCTCTGCATTTCCGTGGGTCTCATACTTCCTCCCTGTTAGCCCTGCCAGTCTTCACTCCGTCTGGAGCCAGCCTTGATATTATGGTTCATTTATTTAATCATTCTCTTCTTAACACCTTTAACTCCTTGTTCCCTTGACCTTCTGTCCTCAACTTTGAATGAATCCCAACTACCAGTGTTTCTGGTGCTTTTCCCGCCCCACTGAATGAGGCTGGAGAAAATCACATAAAATCACAGCTAAGTGGCACCCCAAATTCCTGGCCTTTGATCCCTCTTGAGCCCTCTGTGCTAGCTGGTAATCCCACACCGTTTTCCCTGGTAGATCTGACTGCCATTTTCCAAAATGACTATTGCAAATATTCTGCCCTCCCTCAAGGCTGTTATCCTGTCTTTTTCCTCTTCGCTCTCAGCAGATAATCTCGTCTCCCATTTCACCCAGCAAATAGGAGTCATTACAGCAAACACCTTCAATGTCGTGTCCTAATACAGCCTTCTGTGTGCCCACACCCACCCTTGCCTGCCTCCCTCTCCCTGTCTCAGGTTATTTCCTCTACCTGGGCACTTGCATTCCCATCAATTGTTTCCCTCTCTGTTCCATGTCATCACCCTCACCTTCGTTAGTGGCTTAGTTCCATCAGCAATTAAATCTCTCTCATTTAAGAAAAAATCACTCCCTCTACTCCACGACAGCTTCTGCTTAGAGCCTCATCTCCCTCTTCTTCGTCACTGCTGGGCCCCTTCAACATGTCCTGAACGTTGCTTTCTGGTCTCACTTCTCATCCTTGCCACCATCTGTTCAATCTGGCTTCTGTCTCCATGCATCCCACTCTCATGTTTTTGTTAGCAAATCTTTGTTACTTTTAAAGTGCTTATCTTACGTAGGATCATTCTGTAACATTTGGTACAATCAACCATTTTCTTCTTGAAACATTCCCCTCCATTAGCTTCCGTGGTTTTCATTCAACGTCTTTTTCTCTCACCTCTCTGTGTACTTGAGTTAGATAATTTTAAGATTGCAAGAAACAAAAATGAAATGAGAGACTAATGCAGGAATAAGTGTGGATATAAGCGTGGCTGGCAATCTTGACCTCACAGTCAGAACTCAGTGAATAACAGCGGGATGTCCCGGACACTGGGACACAGTTAATTGTCTAAGACCCGGAGGGCTGCGTGCAGGGCATTCAGAGGCTCTGGTGGCTGGGTCCTCTACGTTTCCCACAAGTCCAGGTTTTCTTTGATCTCCTAGTTGACTGCTCAACTGTCCTCTTCCTCTGCACCTGCTGCTTCCGCTGGCATCATCATCATCTCCCCACTCTTCTCTCTACCTTTGGCTTCAACTTCTGCTTATTCTGGGCTTCCCTTGTTCATGTTTTCTAATGCTTCCTGGCTTTTCTGTGTCCTGCCATTTCTGTTCCCACCATTGACTGCTCTCGTTCTTTCTCTCTTTGTCTCTCCTTGGAGGGACACCCTGATTCATTTAGTCAATTGATCTCCAGTGTAAGACATGCCTGTTGAATAGCACTTTTGGACCATGTCACCTTATAGGCTGATGACAAGCCTGTAGATTGGTTGCCCTTGGATCAGGCACCCGTTTCTGGTCCTGTCCACTGTGGTCACAGAGTGGGGTCTATGTCTTGGATGTGAGCATTCCATGGGGGTCTGTCCTAGGTCTCCTTTTCTCACACTTTATACATTCTTCAGTGCATTAGCCCTGTGACCTCAGGCAAGTTGCTTGTCTCCTTGTGCCTCAGTTTCCTTGTCTGTAAAATAGAGCTAATACCTACCTGTTATGGGTTGAATTGTGTGCCACACAAAAGATATTGAAGTCTGAATATCCAGTACCTGTGAATGTAACCTCATTTGGACGTAGGGTCTTTGCAGATGATCAAGTTAAGATGAGGTCATTTGAGTGCACCCTAATTCATTATGACTGGTGCCCTTATGAAAGGGAAATTTGGACACAGAGATAGACACATATGCAGGAATAATTCACTGTAAGACGAAAGCAGACATTGGGATGATGCATCTAAGAGCCAAGGAATGCCAAGGATCACCAGCAATCACCAGAAGCTAGGAAAGAAGACTGGAACAGATTTTTCCTCACAATCTTCAGAAGGAACGAATCTTGCTGACATCTTGATTTCAGATTTATGGCCTCTAGAATTGTGAGACAATAGATTTCTGTTGTTTAAGCTAATCAATTTGTAGAACTTTTTTTTTATGGCAGCCCTAGGAAACTAATATATGACTGTGTAAGCTTGTTGTAAGAAGTAAATAATCTAAGGTAGTTAGAAAATATCTGGGCACATAGGAGTACTCAATGCGTGTTAGCGAATGCCATTGTTGTAGTAAATACCTCTAACCAGTTCCAACTGTTCTTGTGGCTTTAATTATCATTTATGATGATGCCAATCTTGATTTCTCTAGATCAGATCCCTGTCCTGATTTTCACATCCACATATGCAGTAGGATGGTGTGGAGGACACACATATGGGATCTGAGCAAAGCAGAACTGAGTTCAAATACAGTCTCTACCATGTGGCTTGGGTAGTTGATTAACCCCTTTGAACCCTGTAGGGACTACAGTAAGAATAGCAAGAGTACTTTTCTTATAGAATCCTTGTAAGGATTCAACAAGTTGATTATATAATGTGCACAGCTTAGAGTCTGGACAAGTGCTCAGTGAATGCTATTTTATCCTATGGCATCTCAAACCCAACATATGCAACACTGAATTTATAATTTCTGCCTCTATCATCTTCTCCCACCTCCCCACCTCTGCCTGCCGTAACCTACTTCGCTCCTGGGCTCCCTGCTTCAGGGAGTGACCTGGCATCTGCTCAGATGTCCAAGTTAGGATGTTCGGAGGGACCCATGACTGCTCCCTCTTTCTCACTCCTACACTGATGAATCACAAAGCCCTGTCCGTTCCACTTCCTGCCTTCTCCCTTATCTAGCCAAGTCTTTCCTTCACATTGACACCGCTGAAGTTTACACCCCGTCATGTCTTACTCACCCTGCCTTCACTTTGGTGTTCCTGGAACGAGGGATGGTCCCCTTCCTTCTCTGTTGTCATCAGAGTGCTTATTTTTTAAGAATATGAATATGATCCTATGACTCCCTGTTCTATGCCCTTCAGTTGTTTCCACTGCTCTCCGGGTAACGTCAGCCTTACTAGGAATGCCGCATTCTATCTAAAACAGCATTCGCTGCTTCTCCAGGGCGCTCTCACCTACAGGGCTTTGCAACTGCTGGCTTTTTGGACTACCTTTCCTCCCCTCGCTTGACTAACTCCTGCTTATCCCCGGAAACTCAGTTTGGATGTTACCTCCACCAAAGAGTGGAGGTATCCACTGATATCCTAAGGCTGGGTTATGTAACCCACCTGTGGGTTTCTGTGGCATCTTGTGCATAACTTGAACAGCACTTATTTACAACTCCTTATGGTAACATCTCCTTTCTTCGACAAAGAAACACTGAGGCTCAGAGAAATGAAGGGTGTAAGACACCTAAGCTGGAACCGAAATCTAGGCTAATCTTTCTTTGAAGTCCACATCATTGACTTTCAACCATCCTGCCTCCTGTTGGTTTGTTCATTGTATGTCTGGTGCTTGGCCCATAGTCAATGAACACTTGTTGAATGTCTGATTGAATCAGCTGATAGGATGGAGTTTCAACATTCAGGTGGGTTGGATCTTCCTTTCTTTGGGTACCAGGACTTTAAACTATATACTGATTTGAATGGGTTCTCGAGACATAATGATTTGTGTAATTATAAAGTAGGGAGATGACGAATATTGATAATAGCTTGAAGATGTCTTATAATTCTTACCACAATGTTTTAATATAAATTACTTCTTTTGATTTACACAATAATGATTATTCCTTGGAAAGGGAGAGGAGAAGGAGAGAGGGAGAGAGTGAGGCAGAGGGAGGAGAGAGAGAGAAAGAGAGAGAACGAATTGACAGAACTGAGTAGAAGCCCCAGGTTTCCTGACTCCTGGTCCCATGAGTTTTCCATTTCAAAAGCTACATTCCCCTGCAATCCTCTGGGCAATATTGTGCTAGCAAAAAGTAGGAAAGAGGGCAGTGTAAAAAGTGTAAAAAAAATTCTACTATTCAAGTGGTAATGGCCAATAGATAAAAGTGGAGAGATTAAATCCATTGTTGACCTGGAAACAGAAAATAGGTTCAGAGCCTAGACTTGGGCTTTCTGGCTCTAACTCACAAAGTTCTACTGGAAAAACAGGCCTAACTGGAGTATTGCTACATGGAAGATGGATTTTGTTGTCACTGTCATGCTGAAAGTCATTTACATACTCAGAACATACTTTTCTTATTTTCCTGTAGGGCTGGACTAAATGTCCTCACAAGGCATTTAGGAAACCGGAAGGACATGACAAAGACAAATGACCGTCTGGGCTCTGCAACAGATGTTGCGGTGAACTCCAGGTTCCCCCTGCAGGACTAAACCGCTCATTCTGCTGCTGCCCAGAGCTGTTGGCTCCTGGCAACCCACAGCCGAATGCTTTCCAAGGACTTGCCCTCGGATAAAGGGAGCTACCTCATCCTGGGTCACAGACCCTTTCCAAGGGCAGCTCTCATCCAGAGATTGGTCAATGAAGGGGTTACACAGACCTGGCTCTCTTCCCTCAATGCAGGAAGGGTCACCTGAAGGGTCGTCTCAGCTTCAGAACCCCCTTCCCCATAAGATTGGCTCAGGCCTCTGCTGCAGCTCCATCGCAGGGCAGCTGTCCTCTCTGCCCATCCTTCTTTCTTACTTTCTTGCAGGTTTTGTTCCCAAGTGTGCAATTCCACTAACCCTCTACATCCAAATCTCCATTTCAGAGTCTTCCAGGAAACCTGACCTAAGACAGATTCTTTCATTCTTCTTGCAGCTAGTTGTGAAGATACTAAGCCGTTTTGTTATCTTCCATCATGTGGTTTTATCTATCAGTCAGTCGACTAGAATTTGTTGATCGTTTGCTGCTACAGATCCGCAAAACCCAAAAACAACAACAAAAAAATATCCACGACTTATAAATTACTCATTTTTCTGTATCTCTTCAGAATTCTCCATAGGAATTTACAACTAGGTTTCAGTGTAATTCTGAGAACCAGAAAAAGATTTATTTTTTCTTTTGTGTCAGTTGCAACAGGGTACGGAAGCACAGTAGGTGCTACTCCTAGCAGTTTAGGCAAGATGGGATATATTATAGGGTAGTAAATGGCGTACAGAATCATATGAGGGCTGAAGAAATAGGACTTGAGGTTGAACTTTCCATAGCAACTCCCAAATGCACACCACAGAACTAAGCCACCAGGAGAGCTGCTGCTACACCTACAATCAGAAAGCCGGTGGATCCAGAGTCACATTGATGCTAGCATGACACCGAAGCCACTGCTTTAAACATACCTCCCCTCCTGCTGCTAATTCCAGAATGTCACTGCACCTGCTGCTATCTGGACTGGGAAATGCATACCTTGTACTCTGCCTCTCAGGACCCATGAATCTAGTGTCCACATGCTGGGTCTGCTGCTAATGATGCCACAGAGGACCAAAAGCGTCCCTCACATGCTTGCTAATAGAACGAGCTGTGGCAGCGGAGTGTGACCACTGCCATCTTCCAGATCTCACACTTGAGCATCTCACTGGCCAAACCCTAATTACACCTGCAATCTTTTCCCAAGGCATTCCGGGAAGCATGGTATTCAGTTTCCTAGTGTTGGAGGTGCAGAAAGGTATGCTAGAAGAGTGTTTTTCAAACTTTTGATGTAATCTCCTGTAAAATTCATTTTGCGCACACATACACACAGTCATCTACATGCCTCCCTGAGATAAAAGATTCTCAAGACAGTGCGATGCGCCCTGATGGTTTCTATTCTCGTCTGGGCTGTGCACTGCTATGCCACTCTGTGCTCTTCTGCTCCATTAGGAAATGCTGGTCTTGATGCACTGAGTTGATTTCATGATGGACTAATGGATGGGAACTGGCAGTCTGGAAAAAAACACTTCACTATGAGAAGGGAGAAATGGATGTTGAGTGCCAATGCACAATAGCCACAATTCTAAAGTGCTCCTTCCTTTGTCCCTCAATCAACAAAAAGTGTTTGAGGCTGCTCACAGAAGGGACTTAGTAATATGATATAGTGTATAGTGAACCGAGGATCAGGAGAGAGGCTTCCAGTCCTTGAAGCAGCAGTTTCTCCATTTGTGAATGAGAGTGTTGTGATAGCTCTGTGTTATAATGACCTGATTGACATCTACCTAGTGGGAAAAAGGCGATCACTCTGTACCTCGTAATTTTTGGTAGAGGATGGATTAAGCTCACAAGGCAGTCTTCATGGCAAATGTACTGTGGTGTGCTTTGGGGATTAACTGTTGTACTCCTAAAAAACATTAGTTGGCTTTAGTCCAGTGCTTGGTTTTGTACGTAAGTGTAAAACCTAATGATTAATTCTAAGAGCAGGGCAGAATGTATTGAATATGAAATACATGATTAGTTCCCCTGCCCCATGTCTGGAAGGCAATTGTTAATTAATTACACTGTTAACGTTTGTTAAGAATTTAATTCCATAATGGGTAGCTTTTAGGTAAAGGCTTATATTTACCAAGGATTGTGGCTTTCAATGAGAATTATTTTCTAATGTAGTGCGGGTTTGAAGGTAATTGGTTTTAGAAAAGAAAAGCCTGTTGAGAAGGCAGAACGAATAAACATTTAACAATTTAACAAATGTCTAATCTGTGCCAAACCGAGTGCCAAGCATTTCCGTATACAATAACGCATGTACTCCTCACAATAATTCTTAATGGAGAAATTATGATCCTCATTTTTACAGATGTGGGGGAAAGTCTTACAGTGATTAAAAGGGACTCACCAAGGTCGTTAAACTAGAAAGTGGAAGAACTTGGAATTTGCATTCAGTTCTGGACAATCATAGCTCCTGCTTTTCCTATTGTGCCAGAATGTCTCTGTTGCTTTCATTACTTCTTCAAGGTGAACATAAGTGAAAAAAACAAAAAACCCTCAAAATAGACTTTATTAGCAAGACTGAAATTTTTATGTTTTGGAGGAAGAGACATTCTAATGGGTACCTAGGCTGCCTGTTTCATATTAAAGCTTCCTAAGCCATATTTTGTTGTTTATAGAACCTTGATATCTAAGAGCAATAGAGAATTGAAAAGATAATTTGTAGACATTATTTCAGTTTCATATCTTTCATGTTTTTGTTTTCTTGCAATAGTGTTTAAAGCAACTGGAAGAATTTGTCTTAAGAACTGAATGTTTGTGTCTCCCCAAAATTCACATGTTAAATCCCTAACCCCAAATGTGATGGTATTCAAAAGTGGGGCCTTTGGGAGGTAATCAGGTTTAGAGAAAGTAGTAAGGATGGAGCCCCCATGCTGGAATTAGTGTCCTTGTAAGACGAGAAAGAAATCAAAGCTTGCTCTCCCTCCACCTTGAAGAGACAGCAAGAAGGCATCTGTCTGCAAGCCAAGAAGAGAGTCCTCATCAGAACCAGGCCATGCTGGCACCCTGATCTCCAGAACTGTGCAACATAAATTTCTGTTGTTTAAGCCATTCAGTCTATGGTATTTTCTTATAGCAGCCTGAGCAGACTAAGACAGTAAGTAACATAAAATGCTTCCCTAATCACTTCCATTTTGTAAATGTAACACCATGGCCTGTTGGATATGTGGCACTTTAGTTGTGTACGGTTGTAGCAATGTGAAGAATACTAAGCTTATAAAATATGTGAAAAAATCTATAAAGTGTTTATACCTTTTTACACATTTGACTCAATATTGTTTTTGAATTTTCCTCCTTTAGCAAAAATACATAAAATTAAGTAAAACATTAGGCCAAGAAGAACACAATTCAATGTGATTCCTCACCCAGGCAATTTCGTTTTATTACCTTCAGCACATGTATACTGACAGGATGTATGTAATAGTGACTTTACACGGTTACATAGTTTTGAGAATCACATTTTTTTAGGCTAAGCTAAGCAGCGTATTTAAAATCTTCCTTTAATTATTTCTTACATGGAAGGTACTAGATAGTCTCCATGGTTCTGTTGATAGCTCTCAGAGGCTAGCAACGACGTCCCCCACAGAGACGGCGTGGGATGAGTTGCGAGGAAGCAGCAGAGTTCCCAAAGCAGTTCTGAAAACCGCTTACTCATGATCTTAATAATAACAGCTACCGTTTATTTATGTACCTGAGACTGTTGAGCACTTTCTAAGCTTTATCTAATATAATATTTTCCTAAATTGTAGAGCAGTTGGCAAACGCTGTGACTGGCCTTGTTTGAAAGCTGAGGAAAGCGTCTAAGAGAGAAGTGAGTGGTGTCAGATCCCAGGGCTGGGTGGTGTGACCGGGAGGCGTGTTCTCTCTCCTGTGCTATTTCTTCTTTCTCTCTGGAACAGCCCATTGCCAGGCTGGAGGTGGGTGTGCGGCCGGGCTGTGCCCTGTTTTGCATGAGAGTGAGAACTGCTCTGTACATAAGTGTCAGCCAGCAACTCAGAATGTCCCTGGACAAGGAGGAAAGACATCTGCCAAGCAGAGAGCTTGGTGTCTGCCGGAGCCTGCTCTGACTTCCTGGTTTGGGAATCAGGCTGATCGACTTCAATTTAATGTTAAGGGTTAATTTTGAAAGCCATGCCATGTTCACTACAGTGGGGACCTTTATACCATTCCATGTAGGAGTCTGGTAATGTGAGTGTTAACAGCATGGACCCTGTGGTTGTACTCACTGGAATCTAATTTGAACCCACCTTTTGCTACTTGGCTCCATTTCTGGGCATCGGTTCTCTCATCTATAAAATGAGGATTAGTAACGTTACTAATCTACAGTTGGTAGGATGGTTGAGTGACATCATAGATATGAAATGTTTAGTCCAGTGCCTGGTATATTATCATTGTCACTATGTATTAATTATTATTAATATTAGGCCCTTAATATGCCCAATCATCCTCTTTTCATATTTAATGCCTTTGTTGCTAGATGAAATCACTGTAAGAAAATACTGACTTTTCTCCTCCCTCTGGGGTAGACTGTTACATGGATGTTCCCCAGTGAATCATGCCTCCTGGTACCCTTCCTCAACCCACATTGACGGTAAACTTGGCCACGTGACTTGCTTTGGGCACTGGGACACCAGCAAGTGTGCTGTATGCAGGGGCTGGTGAGCACTCGCACACTGGGCTCGCCCTCTTGGAACACAGAAGCTGTGCAGGACAGCAGACCAGGCTCGTCTTCCTAAAGAGAGGCCCTAAGACCACATGCAGAGAGAGGCCTAGTTGAGCCCACCCCTGAGCCAATTTTCCAGCTGAATGCAACCACATCAGGGACTCCAGTTATGAACAGAACTGCCCAGTTAACCCGCAGAATCATGAGAAATAATAAAGTATTGTTGTTTTAAGCCACTGATTTTGGAGCATGGTTTACTATGGAGCAAGCAATAAATGACTGAAGCACCCTCCATAATGTCTGCGTAATACTGTGAGACATAACCTTGTATTAGCAAAAAGAAAGCATGGATGCCACAATCTCAGTGGCACAGCTGTGGGAAAAGAGAAGAGCTTCTAAAGAGCTCAGAGTTGCACATCCGCATCGTGGGTGCACATCTTGTTGCCAGAAGTCCGTGAGAATGCACTTAGGGCCTTGCCAGGTCTCCTGCCTGCTGGGAAATCCAGAACCAAGGCTGTTGGCCTGTGGAAACGTGAAGAAAAAAACCCCGGGGCACTCCAACTGCCTCGTCACAATAATTGCAACTCACATTTCTATTTGCCAACAAAACTGGTGTTTACAATAGAAAAACAAGATGATTTGTATTTTTAGAAATAAATGTTTTATTTGGAAAATGTTAGGGCCAGTTGCACTCTAATGGTGTTTTTCCAAAACATGCGGTTAGTAAGAAGAGTAGAGTAGGGATTCGGGTTATTTTAAGAAAGCTCTAAGAGGCTGCCTAAACAATATTGAACATTATTGTATTTGAAGGGAGGTGGGCCTGTTTGCATTGTGGTTGCTGAATAAATGTGACAGGAAACATCCTCTTGTTCCTGGGCAAGGCGCAGGTCCATGCACCAACCCCGCTGCGTCCCACTGACCTGGCTTCCCTTTCCTGAATTGCTTTCTGTTCACTGTGTTAGATGGAATGAATTGAGTGGTTTGGACATTGAGAGGATTATAAACCCTCAGGGGAGAAATACAATGACTAGGAGGATGGAATAAGTAAAACAAAAAAATCAGTTTGGAATCAACAGTTTTTTTAAAATACACTTTATATTTTGAAGTTGTTTCAGGTTCGCAGCAAAATCAAGTGAAACGTACAGAGATTTCCCAAATACTCCCTCCTCCCACATATGCACAGCTTCTCCTACTGTCAAAATCCTTCACTAGAATGGTGCGTTTGTTACAACTGTTGAACCTGCATTGACACACTAAAGCGCACAGTTTACCTTAGGATTCACTCTTGGTGTCATATGTTCTATGAGTTTTGGCAAATGTTTAATAACATCTATTCACCATTATAGTATCATATAGTTTCACTGTCCCCCAAATCCTCTGTGCTCTGCCTCATCATCCTTGCCTCTCTCCTCCTCCTTGGCAACCATTGCTATTACTGTCTCTACACTTCTGCCTTTTCAAGAATGTCATGTAGTCGGAATCATACAGTATGTGGCTTTTTTCACATTGGCTTCTTGTGCTTAGTAATATGCATTTAGGGTTCCTCCATGTCTTTTCACAGCTTGATAACTCATTTCTTTTTAGTGCTGAATAATATGCCATTGTTGGTGTGTTCCACCATTTCTTTATGCATCCACCTACCGTAGGACATCTTAGTTGCTTCCAAATTTTGGCAATTATGAATAAAGCTACTGTAGACATTGGTGTGCAGGTTTTTGTGTGGACATGAGTTTTCAACTCATTTGGGTAAATACAGGAGCATGACCGCTAGATCCTATGGTAAGAGTATATTTAGCTTTGTAAGAAACTGCCAAACTGGTTTCCAAAAGGACAGTCCCACCAGCAATGAATGAGAGTTCCTGTTGCTCCACATCCTCACCAGTATTTGGCGTTGTTTTGGGTTTTGACCATTCTAATAGACATATATTTGTATCTTATTCTTGTTTTAATTTGCAATCTCCTAATGACATATGTATGTCGAGCATCTTTCTATATGCTTATTTGCCATCTGTATATCTTATTTGGTGAAGTATCTGTTCAGATGTTTTGCTCATTTTTAAATTGGATTGTTTGTTTTTTTATTGTTGATTTTTGACTTTTAAGAGTTCTTTGTATATTTTAGATAACAGATAATGATCAGATATGTCTTCTGCAAATATTTTCTCCCAGAGAAGTTTTCAAAAGATAATATTTTAGATAGTTAAATTAATCTTAGCATTGTATAAATAAAATGTAATTTTTAAAAAAGAATAAATAGGAATATATTAGCTATCATGAGCAAATTTTTGAGGAAGCATTGTTAAATGGCTGATCCTTTAACGAATCAGATTATTTTATATAAATAAATGGATATAATAAAGTTTCCTTGTGAATTATAAAAATGTAGTTGGGAAAATTACCAAAGTATATATAATCTAATAAAGGCTAAGAAATAGGCAAAATCTATAGAGCAGAAGGGAACATGTCAATGTAATACCATTGTTTTCCCTTTATTTCACTGTACTATTGTTATGTGTGTGTCTGTTTCCCTTGCTAGACTGTGAACTTGTGAGGTATAATATCTTTCTGATATTTGAAACTTTACTGCATCTGGGATGAGACATAGGAGAGCCTCAATAAATGTCTCTTAAATCAATAAATATATGAATGACCATATACCAATTTAAAAAATATTCTGAAATTTCCATGCAACTGGACTTATCAGAAACAACCTCAAGTGTTATTTCACAACCGGCTTGCAGGCACTCGCACATTTGGGGGCCATATTGCATAGCAGCCAAGAGCTCGGGCTTTGAAACCAGAGAGATTCATCTCTGAGTACTGATTCGCCACTTTCGAGTTGTATGATCTAAGTATCTTTCTAAATCCTCTGTTTCTTAGCAATAAAATGGTAGCAAAAGTAACATCTGTCTCATGGGCTACAGCAGTTGTGAGGATTAGATAAGAATACAGGTGCAAAATTGTGTTTGCCCAGGACAAGGGAGGAGTGCTAGGTCCCTCTGGTAGAGAGAAGCTCAGCTCTGGAATCCAGAGGCACTGTTAGCGTAAGACTGTGGGGCTGGGAGGCAGGAGTGAGCTGTGCCTTGGTATAAGGCGCACTGGGCTAGCTGTCTTTCTGCTGATATTCTTTCTCTTTACTGTGGCTGGCCGCAGGCCAAGGACACTTACACTTAATGGTCCTTTGTGGGACAGTCATATTCTGACCGCAGCCAGGGGAGGGGTGGGTAAAGTACCAAGATTATGGGCTGGCTTCAATCCCAGATACCACCTGTAGGTCGTGACCCACTAGTTCTTATAGACTCTCTACACAAGGCTCTTATCTAACCTGAGCCACCAACTCCTGCATTCAGACTGATTCACACAAGTGGTCAACCAGTGATCTCTTAGTTTGCTGTCCACAGCCATAAACCCCAACATTAAGAAACATTGTTGTTTACATGATGGTTAAGTCCTGCTCCAGGTTTGCTCCATGGTCTCAGATGGAAGAGAGTATTAAAGGCTAACCATATGAGTTATTAATGTTTTTCAGAAGTGAAAACATGGACTCTTGCAGCCATTAGGAAGAGCTGTGCAGCTCATAGTGTTACAAGGCACCACTGAAGAGATATTAGGAGCAGATGGATAATTATGGACAGATAAATAAATTATCTCATCTTCGATAAGCACGTCCCATGAAAGTGAGGCTGCTTAAGTGGGAAATAGTCCTGGTATGGTCTGGGGAAGGCTCTTTCGTTCTAGGCTTGGTCTTCACAGAATGTTTGTCTAACTATGAGTCTCAAGGGCAGAAGCATCTAGCACATTCGAAGAATGACAGCTCAGTTCTCACTATTCCACATGGCCTGTCAGTTCCCTTTGTAAAATCTGCTGTGAAAACACAGCAAGGATTTCTATCTGATGTTTAGTCTGGGTCACACTGACAGCAACTTACAAACTGTAGTGTAATGTATATTTTGATATATCTGGACAGTTATTGCATATATATGTGTGTATTTCTTCTTGTTTATCTTTCTGTCTATCACCCACCTACTTATCCTGAATGAGCCCTTTCTTGTCTATTAGAAAATTTACTAGAAGAAAGTGTTCTATGGAATCTTTTCTGATAACTAGGCAGTTCTCTTCTGTTGAATTAGTGGAACCAGAACCCCCAGATGTGATTTCTTTGCAAACTTGATCTTTGAAGGCATTTCTAGATTCTGCATTATAATACTTGTGCAGTGTTTATGGAGCTTCAAATATTTCCCAATAATCCACAGGGAGAGCAGAGAATTGTTACCACTTTAATTAAAACACACACACACACACACACACACACACACACACACACAATTTCATGAAAATAATATATGAATAGGTTCTTCTCATGTGTAGTAACAAAAAAATCAGGTGAAGCTAAAATTCCCTTTACTATCCCTATTCCATTCCTCCATCCAAATACAATCACTGGTCTCAGTTTTACAAATATAATATATGTAAGTGTGTGTACATATGTGTGTGGCGGGGGAGAGAGACAGAGAAACATAAGACAGATGTATAGATTTTTGGGTGTGTTTTAAACATAAGTGGTGTTATACTGCATGTGTTAATCTACCTCTTGCTTTTATTTTTGTATTATTAGTCTGTTAAGGCTGCCATAACAAAATACCACAGACTGGGTGGCTTAAACAACAGAAATTTATTTTCTCGCAAGTTTGGACCCTGGAAGTCCAAAATCAAGATGCCAGCAGCATTGGTTTCTGGTGAGGCCTCTCTCCTTAACTTGAGATGGAGCCTTCTTGCTGTGTCTTCTAGGTGGCCTCTTCACTGTGCACGAGCAGAGAGAGAGCTAGCTCTGGTGTCTTTTTCTCTTCTTCTAAGGGCACCAGTCCTATCAGATTAAGGCCCCATCCTTATGACCTCGTCTAATCTTAATTACCTTCCTAAAGGCCTTGTCTTCAAATACAGTTGCATTGGGGGTAGGGCTTTGACATACAAATATTGGAGGGACGCAGTTCAGTCCACAACCATCACTTAATAGGATGTCTGACAGATCTTTCAGCATACACAGATCTACCTTTTAGTACCTACATACTTACCCCTGTGGAATCCTCCATGGTATTTAATAGCATTGATATTTCATAACTTATTTAGTCATGTCTTAGTCTGTTTTCTGTTGCTTATAACAGAATACCTAAAACTGGGTAATTTATAACGAAAAATAATTTATTTCTTACAGTTATGGAGGCTGAGAAGTCCAAGGTCAAGGGACTATATCCAGTGAGGACCTCCCTCCTGGTGGGGACTCTCTGTAGAGTCCCAAGGCAGCACAGGGCATCACATGGTGAGGGGCTGAGTGTGCTAGCTCAGGTCTCTTCCTCCTCTTGTAAAGCCACCAGTCCCACTCCTGTGATAATCTATTAATCCCTTAACACATTAATCTGTTAATCCATGCATGGGTTAATCCATTCATGAGGACTGAGCCCTCCCGACCCAAACACCTCTTAAAGGCCCCACCTCTCAATACTGCTCCCTTGGGGGTTAAGTTTCAACACAAGTTTTGGAGGAGACAAACATTGAAACCATAGCACCATACTGTTGAATACTCCCAATTTTTTACTAATATAAAGTGTTGTACTGAAGCACCTTATCTATGCCTTATTTTACATATTTCAAGTCTATCTCCAGGATCAAGACAGAGCTGTAGAATTGCTGGGTTAAGGCGTGCGCTCACTTGCCAAATGGCTTTCTTTCAAGAGCGAACCAATTTACTTTCAGAAGAGTATGAGAAAATCAGTTTTTCCGCAGGCACCAATTGATACTATCAAATTTAGAAATTTTGCTCATCTGATCGGGTGATAAATGGTATGTGATTGTTTTATTTTGCATTTCCCTGAGGTAAGAACAGTCGAGAATAGGAATTTTTACACATTGTGCTAGTTGAGGTCCTCTGAGAAGCAGAGACCAGGACTAGGTTAGACAATAAGAGGTTTATTAGGGAAAATGCTTGTGAAGAGAAAAGGGAGGGGCTGAAGGATGTGATGGGGACACTGACGCTGGTGTCAGACCGGGACACAGGTCTGGCCCCTGTAAAGGGAGTGGGAGAGGAGGAGGTCGGGGTGGGCAGTCTCAGACTACTGTGCAGTTCTAGGAATGTTTCTCCCAGGCTACTGTTGAGCCCCTGAGCCAGTCAACCGTCAGGGGAATCCTGTGTCCTGCAAGAATGGATTCCCATTGACAGCCTTGCCATGTTCAGTCACTGGCTTGAAGCAGTCCCTGGGAAGTGTGGCCTTGGTGTGAACCAGCAGTGGATTCAGTGGTGACAGCTAGGGTGTCTGCCAGTTCTATTCCCACAGCAGAATATCTGAGTGGTGCATTTGCATGCCCACCGCCTGTGTTCATTGATCGTTTGGATCTCTTCCCCTAGGACAGGGATTGGCAAACTTTTTCTGTAAAGAAACAGATAATAAATATTTTAGGCTTTACAGGCCTCTCAGAACTACTCGGCTCTGCCCTTGTAGCAGCAAAGCAGCCACAGATGACACACAAATGACTGAGAATATCTGTGTCCCAATTAAACTTTATTTACAAAAGTAAGCAACGAGCCAACATATGCTGTAGTTCCCTGACCTGAGGACTAGGAGATGCCTGTT
This sequence comes from Indri indri, assembly GCA_004363605.1. NCBI lineage: Eukaryota > Metazoa > Chordata > Mammalia > Primates > Indriidae > Indri > Indri indri. The sequence goes on from RJWJ010000205.1 coordinate 64,514, forward strand.
TACATTTGTAGTACCCATCTCTTGAAAGTTTTGTAGAATTTGCCCATAAAACTATTTGGACCCAGTGCCTTTCTTAGGAGATAGACTTTGACTAACTTTCTAATTTATTCTAGGTATATTTAATATGTTTATTCTTGTGTCAATACTGAAATTTATTTTGTTTTCAGAAGTTAACTGAATTATGTAGGTTTCACATTTCTTGCTACCAAATTTTACTTGGTCTGCCCTTATTTTCAAAATCTCTACATTTTTCATCTGTTTTATGCCACATTTTAAAAGTTAATGTTTTATTTTGGATGATGTACATGAAAAAGTTTTTAAAGCCTCTATCACACATAAATATAAATCAAGGTAATGTGTAGAACTCAAGATGATATCAATTCACTTATCTAAATCTTGATGTTCCATGGATGAAGAAAGGCAAGAGCCAGTTATGATGACATTTTGCCAATCTACAGTAGGTAGCCAAATTTGTTAATATTTTTCTTTTTAAAAATAAATCATCTATCAAGTCCAAGTATCTTGCTGCCATCTGGATTCATTTTGCTGTTTAGATTACTGGGGTTACTTATAGTGGCTAAGCATATAGGTTCTGGAGCTAGAGGGCTTATATTCAAATCTTCACTCTACCGCATACCAGCCTTGTGAACTACAGTAAATTAACTAACTGTTCTGCCATAGGTCCTTATCTGTAAAACTGAGCTAATTATAGTACCTATTTTCCAATATGAAAAATTAAATGAGTTAATATAAGTACAGAACTTAGACTTGTGTCTGGTACATGTAAGTGCAACTGATTGTTAATAAAAATATTATTAGTATCATGTGCTTATGCGCTTGATTTGTTTGGTTATAAAGGTTTTACTCTTTATGGCTTTGTTTCCTTGAGTCTGGCTTTGATGAATTTTATATAGTAACTGTACTTTTGTAAGATTCTTCTGTGAACTTCAGCAGATGATGGTTCATGACTGTGTCAACAACAGAGATTGCTATGATATATGTTGCCTCACCCTCAGAGTTTCAGCAGAGGTGTTCTTAGCAAGGAGGGAATCAGTGATGCCCTCTGTCCCGCTGGGTATCTTTGCCTTCTCCTCTGGGCATTGCCCTTTCACAGTCATCAAAATATTGTCTTGCTTGTTCAGGATCCTGATTTTAATTCTTTTGGATCGACATCCAGAAGTGGGACTATTGGGTCATGTGGTAGTAAGAGAAATCTGCACTCCCATGTTTACAGCAGCATTGTTCATGGTAGCCGACATGTGAAAAAAACCGGAATGTTCATTGACAAACAAATAGATGCACAAAATATGGTATAGACATACAATGGAAAGCTATTCAGCCTTAAAAAAGAATGAAATTCTCCAATACGGGACAACACGGATGAACCTTGACATGGACAAACCATGAACTGGCTTATTGAAATAAACCAGTCACAAAAAGGTGAATACTACACGATTCCATTTGTATGAGTATCTGAAATACGCAAATTCATAGAATCAAAGTGAGAAATGGTGGTTGCTAAGGGCTGGGAGGAAGGGGAAATGTGGGAGTTACTACACAATGGGCATAAAGTTTCAACCCAACAGGATGAATAAGCTCTAGAGATCTGCTGCAAGTCATTCGACCTGGAGTCAACAATAATGTACAATGCAATTAAAAATTTGTTAAGAGGGTAGACCTCATGTTCAATGTTCTTATCACATTAAAATAAAACAAACAAATAAACGATATTGTAATGTGGGAGAACTTTCGTAATGGCTGAGTTGGTCTCCACTGCACATAGAGTTGGTGGTAAAAGCAGGTGCGGGAGGCTACTCAGATTAATTTTGCAGGGTTGGGGGAGGGGCACCTTGCATGAGCACAATACTTGGGGAGAGTGTTGTAGAGAGGACCGAAAACAAAAGCAAGTCACGTGGAAAGCACCTTCTATTAACAATACTTTTTGACTATTTTACTGTTCTTTTCAAAGAAGAGCTTTAAGTTTAATTGATCAATAATTTTTGAAGTCCCCGTTTAGTTGTGTTTTCAAATTTATTGATTTCTGTGTTTCTATTTACTCATTCCTTTCTTATCCTTTTTTGGGGAGCTTATTTTTTTGCTCTTCAATTTTTTGAGCTGAAAGAGTATCTCGTTTATTTTTAGTCTTTTTGGTTTTGTAATGAGTAAATTTAAGCCTCTGAATTTTCCTCTGAATATTGCTTTGGTAGTACCCCGTTAGGGTTTTGTTTTTACCCCTTGTTAATGATTTATTAGTATCCTTTCCAACATATTACAATGCTTATAATGCTATCTACATAATGCTTTTTAAACTAACTTTAAAGTGTTTTTGTTTGTTTGGTTTTTACAGTGATAGATTCTTGCTCTATTGCCCATGCTGGAGTACAGTGGTACAGTGGCACAATCATAGCACACTGCAGCCTCAAACTCCTGGGCTCAAGCAATCCTCCTGCCTCAGCCTCCCAAGTATCTCGGACTACAGGTGTGCACTGTCACACTTGGGTATTATTTATATATTTATTTATTTATTTTTGTAGAGATGAGTTCTCACTATGTTGCCCAGGCTGGTCTCAAACCCCTAGCCTCGAGCGATCCTCTTGCCTTGGCCTCCCAAAGTGCTGGGATTATAGGCATAAGCCACTGCATCCAGCCAAATATTTGTATCTTGACCTTTGAACTTTCTGTTTCATTGTCATCTTTCCTTTGGAGTTACTAAAGAAAAGTCTAATGTTGATGTCATTCTATTTTCTTAGTTGGTAACCTGTTTTTATTTCTCTCTCTCTCTCTCTGTAAGACTTCAGGATTTTCCTTTTACCTTTAGTGTTCTGAAATTTTTACAGTACTGTATTATGTGATTCATTTTTTATTCACCTTTGTCTATTGAGTCTGAGGATTTTTTGTTTGTTCTGGAGTATTTCTCTATTTCTGCTTTGAATAGCCCCTCTTTTCCATTCTCTCTATTCTTTCCTTCAGGCACTCCTATTTTCAAATATTAGAATTTTTGCATCTGGTCTAAAAAGTAAACTTAAAAAATTAGCCAGCAAATCAAACTAGAAATAGAAGGACTACCCTTGATAGTTCAAGGGTGATGAGAAAGCCCTGACATACCAAACAGATGTTACAAGATGAACTTGTAGGAGGGAAACACTGCCTGAGACACGCGCAGGCAGGGGTATCACAAAGATAGTAGTGGTCCCAGAGGATCTTCTTCAGGGATGGGACTCAGAGGAAAGCAGAGAGCATGGCTGGTTGAGGAACAGCTTCAAGGAGAGATAGGCACAGCCAAGTAGAAAATAGCAAGACTGTCATGCTGCAGCAGAAACTCAGTATGGGGCCTGACTTGAACAGGCATGAAGTGCCCTGGCAGGTTGTCGTCACTGAAGAGTAATGGGGAACACTGTGCTCCCAAACTGGCAATTACTCCACTCTGTGGCAGCACATCCCACCTTCCTTGCATCTCTAGGGGCAGGTTTTGACAAAAAGATTCAGTGCTCACAGACAAGCTGATGACACAGCTCAAATTAGAAGATAAGCATGCAACCAAGACTAAACATCTTGGAGGGGAAGGGCAGAATCACTACTAAAGAAAAAAGCCTTCACATCCCACAGAGAAAACTGAGTTAATAAAAAACAGAAGCAGACCTTAGAATAGGTACTATTCAAGACCGATGAGCACCTCTGGGAGATGTGAGCGATGCTGCATCCATGAGAGAGAAATGGGTAGAGACTTAGAAAATATAAATTTGATGTTGAGAAACAGAAAACTTTAGTAGATGGATGAATAACAGAATAAAGGAATAGGTAAGTTAGTGAGCTTAAAGATAAAGTCAAAGAATTTTCTCAGAATGCAGCTGAAGGACACTTAAAAAAAGAATATATGAACTTGACTTTTTTTTCTTCCATGGGAAGAGGTGGTTCATTTCACCATCCTGTTTTCCTCCTACCTGATTCAAATTGTGACATAAAAACCTGTCCTAGTGGTCACAGAGATTTTCCTTGAGAATCAAAAGAAAAATCACCAGAGAATTACCCAATACTGCGAGTTACAGAAATAAAATTTCCTGGTCCATTATAACTATGTGAGCTCCAAAAATAACACACCAATTTAACAAACATTTGTTGAGTGCCTTTTACATGTCAGGTTGAGATAGGTTTCGATGATACAATGATGAATAAGACAATCCCAGCCTTTCAGGAACTCTTTGTGGAATCAATGAGTTTGAGAAAACAGTCAGAACTTTCTATTACTCAGCATCCTATTACTAACACCCAACGTTTGCATGGCAATTTACAGTTTACAAAGTGCTTTTTAATACAAAGGGCATTTTGGTTGATTCTCACTACATATCATTACATCATTTAAAAACTATGAGAAAACAGTTGGAATATTTTCCTCTAAAGTGTCAAAATACAAATTATTATAGAGGATGTGTAGACTATTAAATGAAACAGAAAGATGATAAGAGTAGAATGAGGTAGGGACACAACTCAAATTTAGATTCCGGATCTTGGTATCTTCCCACTATTGTACTGCTCTGGGCCATGCTAGCTTAGAAAGTTGTTTTCTGATCTTTGGATTCATGATCTAAAAGCATATGAGAGAAGTATAGTTAAAGTAATTTCTTTTCTTTTCTCTTTTTTTGAGGCAGAATCTTGCTCTGTTGCCCAGGCTGGCGTGCAGTGGCATCATCATAGCTCAAGGCAATCTCCAACTCCTGCGCTCAAGCAATCCTCCCACCTCAGGATAGTTGAGACTATAGGTGCATGCCACCACACCTGGCTAATTTTTCTTATTTTTTTGGTAGAGACAGGGTCTATATTACCCAGGCTGGTCTCAAACTCCTGGCCTCAAGGGATCCTCCTGCCTTGGCCTCCCAAAGTGGTGTGAGCCACTGTACCATAATAATAATTTCTAATGTGTCTTCAAATCTAACATTTTATGAGCCTTTCTTGAATTGCCCGTCAATGCATAGATTACACACTTTGATAAATTCACTATGGTCTCTTAATTGAATTATTAAAATTGTGATGATAGCCAGCTATTATTACATGGTAGAATGTAAATATTGCTTTTCATTGCTTTACTACAATGGTTCATTTTCTAGAAATATTTGTTCTTCCTCTCCCAAATGGGATATTATTGAAATCACAAAAGACGAATATATAATTTTTTACAAGGCCATCGTTTCTCTAACAGAGGAGCACTAAGAAGTCAGACTTCATCCTGGCAGGATACTGTCACACAAGCAAGTGACTATGCTGATTTGATAGCTCACGGAACTCAGAATGGTGTGTCATATAATATGCTGTCTCTGTTGAGTGACATTGCAGTGTATGTCCATTAGGTAAAAACATAATAATCTGAAATATTTTATGTATAGCTGCCATTATTTTACGACTAGGCTAGGGGACAATTTTAGTATCTGTTACTTTCAGGCACATAGAAAAAAACCCTATTTTTATGTTGGGAACATTCCAATTCTTCTCTTCTAGCTATTTTGAACTATACAAGAAATTGTATTCCAAAAATATGTAAAACTGCATATTTTTGGAATATATTTTGGAATTATGCATATTTGAAAAATATGCATAAATAGAAAAAAACCCAAAATTTTGACACCCATAGCCAAAGAGATTGTTTAGGTTATAACACTGGATTGCAGTCATCCTGATTTTTGGCATAAGAGGGAGATATTTCTAAACTAGACAGTTGTAGATGTCATCTACAAATGCCCTAAAAAATGTGGACCAGGCAGAGGGAGCCACAGAGGCTTTGGAACTTTGGGCCTAGGACCGCAGCTCTGCCCCTGACTGGGCATGTGCCACAGATTCTCCTTACTAAAGCCGGAGAAATAATACTTGCTTTACCTATTTTGTGAGTCTGCTGTGAGGGTAAAATAAGATCATATATATAAAAAATTGTGAAATTTAAAGGATTTTAAGTTCTTCTGTTTTTACGGGAGAAGCAGGAACACCTTTTCCTCCTCCCCCTTCTCCTCCTCCTCCCCCTCCTCCTTCTCCGTGAGATGCATAGACAAGGATTTGATAAGTGACTGCTCTGTGCTGACATAGTTTCAGGAGTATTACAGAAAAACTCCACATTATCCACAAGACAATATGATTGCCTTTAGTTTTCAAAGGAGGAAAGAGAAGCTCAAAGAGTTCAGGTAAATTGAACAAGTTCTTAACTCCAATCTCAGCGCACAATGCAGAAAGGCTTTAAATCTGGTCTGTCTGATTCTAAAGTCTATGGTCTTACCGGTGACTAACTTTCCTGATTTTTTAAAAAATCGTTTGCTTAAGTACAGTGCTGGAGAATTTTGAGCAGAAGTGTTAAGTTTTTTAGTGTTGATAGAGAATTTTCCTGAGGCAAAACCAATAATCATAAAATCATAAAATCATAAAATCATAAAGCCTGTCTGGCCAAAAAAAAAAAAAAAATTGATCTGGTAGATAAAACTGCTTGGTAAAATTATCAGTCCAGAGACCCAACAGACGCAAATAAGAATCTGCTATTGCACTTTGATAGAGTTGGGAAAAATTTTAATTTGAACTTTTTCACTCAAAGAAATGAGAGTTACCAATTGTCCCTAACTTGATGGGAGTTCACAGTAGGAAAAGTTCACGTAAATCTTTGTTTTCAAGCGGAGATGGATAAGCACCATTTACTCAGTTATGGATCTTTCTTCACTGGCTTTGGCTAACTCAAACAAAAAGAGAATATATCGGAGCGGTGCTCAGTAGATCACAGAGTAATAAGCAATTGGAAGACCAGGTTGAAATGAATCGGGAGGACATTATGTTAAGCGAAATAAGCCAGGCACAGAAAGACAAATATCATAAAATTTCGCTTATATTTGGAATCTAAAGGAGTCAACCTCATAGAAGCAGAGAGTAGGATGGTAGTTACCAGGGCTGGGGGAGTGGGAGTTGCAGAGATATTTGTCAAGGGATACAAATTTCAGTTAGACAGGAGAAGTAAGTTCAAGAGATCCGTAGTATTGTATAACATGATGACTACAGTTAATAACAATGTATTGAATCTTGGAAAATTGCTAAGACAGTAGATTTGGTGTTTTCACCTCACAAAATGGTTAAGTGTGTTAGGTAATGCATATGTTAATTAGCTCGATTTAGCCAATCCACCATGTACACATAGTTCAAAACATTATGTCTTACACAATAAATATTTATAATCTTTATTTGCCAATTAAAAAAACTCCTGGAATTAGGGCAATAAGAGCTATTTGGGCACTTGGGAACAAATAGCCTCTAACTATCTTTCCCTCATTGTATCTCTGATCAAGATGTAAAGTCCCTGGGGAGAGGGTCTGATTAGACCAGCTTGAGTTCTGTCTTTATGCCTCGGCTATGAGAGGAATGTTCTTACTGAAGTTGCCTGTGATAAACCCTGTGGATGCATTTGGCTTGGAAATATGAAAGCCCTTAATTTAGAATTCCATCAAGTCTGTCTGTTCACAGTGGGAAATTTTTTATGCTTTTATTCTCCAGAAGGAAATCAAGCGGTCTCAAAAAGAAAGAATGGCTGCTAAGCAGGCTTCCCTCCTCCAGCCCCTCCAAAGATCTGTTACAATGTATACTTTAAAAAATTTTATTTTAAAATAAGTTTAGACTCATAGGAAGTTACAAAAACAATACAGAGAGTTGCCATGTGACTTTTACCTGGCTTCCCCAATGAGGAAGTCTTATATAACCATAGTACATTATTAAAATAAAGAAATTGACATAGGCCTGGGTGGTGGCTCAAGCCTGTAATCCTAGCACTCTGGGAGGCCAAGGTGGGAGGATCGCTTGAGGTCAGGAGTTCGAGATGAACCTGAACAAGAATGAGACCCCGTCTCTACTAAAAATAGCCAGGCGTAGTGGTGAGTGCCTGTAGTCCCAGCTACTCGGGAGGCTGAGGCAGGAGGATGGCTCGAGGTTGCTGTAGCTAGGCTGATGCCACTGCACTCTAGCTTGGGCAACAGAGCAAGACTCTGTCTCAAAAAAAAAAATAGATATATATACATATATATATATATATATATATATTGACATAGGTAAAATACTATTAAGTAAACCACAGACCTTATTCTGGTTTGGCAGTTTTTTTTACATGTACTCTACAATATCAATTTGCATGTAAACATGTGTTTGTATATATCCATAAAGAGAATTCAAATCATACTGTTTGTAAGCTGATTTTTTTTATTTATTAATATATTAAGATTACTTTCCCACATCATGTGATTTTTTTTTAACAACATAATTTAGTGGCTACATTGTATTCTATCCTATTTCTTAAAACCTCACTAAGGATTTTTTTAAAACAATGTTTTAGTATTATAAAAATCCAGTAAGGAATATTTCTGTACTGTTTTTTAAGGTTTGAGTTCTTATAAGAACTTTGCTGAACTAGCAAAGACCACTGGCTCTCTTCTGTCGTATCTGGAGAGATCATAGATGGAAAACATCAAGATTTGGAAAAACTGTGAGGATTGTTTTGAACTGATGGGTATATGTGTGTGTGTGTATGCATGCTTGTGTGTGTGTTTGTGTGTGTATTTGTGTGTTTGTGTGTGTGTGGACTTATGTTAGGGGTGATGGCTACAGCCTGGGGGTGGAGGCTTTAGGTGTGGCTGTGGGATGGTAAAATAGAGTTTTTGGAGTTCTGCTTTTGCCTGGGGACACTCAGTGCCTGCCTCAACAGCTTGGCTCAGGATGCTGGGGTAGGTGTCCCCAGAAGTGAAGTTCAGGCAGTGAGGAACTGTCTGTGAGTTGGCAGTTGAAGAAAACAGGAGGAGGTGGATTGTACTCTGAAGAGTGTCTCATCTTAATGTTGTCTGCCTGCAAGGAACTGGAAACAAAGTACTGAAATGAGGGAGCATTTGGTAGCGCAGGGAATGATCAGCTGTGGTTTTGTGGAACCCAAGACTTTCCATCTTCACACACACACACACACACACACACACACACACACGCATGCACGCACAAAGAGATGCCTTGAAAGAAAGATGATCGAATGCCTTGGTAAAATTTATTGATTTAAAAAATATAACAAATGCCATGGAACACAAACAGGAAAACTTTATTCATAACTATTCAGACTTAAAATTCTAGATTGTATCAGCATTAAGGGAGTTGATGAAGATGTGGGAGAAAGCCAAAGGATGTGAGATTATGCTCAATTCTTAACTTGTTAGAGGGAAGATATAGACATAAAACTTTAAAGAAATAAGGAAGGACTAAAAATAAATAGAAAAGCTGAATCACATTGACAGAGTAAAATAAGGTGGTAGAAAGATATGCAAATATATCAGTATTACAATAACTAGAAATGGGTTAAATTTGCCAGTTGAAAAAAAGGAACTATCAAATTAGATTTAAAAAATAAGATACATACTTTTTATATGACCATGCTTAAAGCATATACACAAACCCAGAAAATTAAAGGATAGAAAAAATCAGCAAGTAATAACCAAAAGTAAGCTGGTGTGTTTATATCGATATAAGATACAGCTCACTTTTAGAAAAAAGACCTTATTAGTCCTAGAGAAAGTCAATGCATAAGGTTAAAATTTCAATTCACCAAGAAGACTTATCAATTCTAAGTATGTACACAAGCCCAATTAAACTGCCTCAAAATATATAAAACAAAAATTGAGAGAACTATAAAATCAGGCATAAGAATTGGAAAGGAAGAAATAATAGCAATTATTTTCAGATGATAAGCCCATTAACACAGAAAACCCTAAAGAACCTTCAGACAAATTATTAGAAATAATAGGAGATCTCAGCAAGATGGCTGGACATAAAACTAATATACAAAAGTCAATGTCATTTCAATGCACCAGCAATAAAGACTGGAAACAAGACACTATTTACAATAACACTAGAAAATAAATCTGGTATAAAAAGTAGAAAAACTTCTTAGAGGAAAAATCATAACATTTTATCAAGATATTAAAGATCTAAATAAATACAGTTATGTCATATTCATACATAAGAAGATAACATTTTGAGGATATTTTGTTACACATATACCTAGGCACTTTTTATTTTTCTGTTTTTATGAGTGGGGTAGTTTTTTAAATGTCTTTTTTTGGAGATGAGGTCTTGCTATGTTGTCCGGGCTGGATTTGGACTCCAGGGCTCAAGCAATCCTCCCATCTCAGCCTCCTGAGTAGCTGGGGCTACAGGCATGAACCACTGTGATGGGCTGACTGGGGCAGTATTTAGTTATATTATTTTGAACTGTAGATGTAGGAAAGGTTTTTTTTTCTTCAATATGTCAAGATTTTGAATGAAGCCAATTGCTCTAGGAAGGTTGTAGTGATTTATATTTAATACTTCCACCAGCAGTGCTTGAGAATGCATATTTCCTACATCATTACCACCATAAATACTATTTAAAACTGGCAGCATACAGTTTTTAACATTTGTAATTCTCTAATTAACAGTGGAATTGACCTTTAAAAATTATGTTTGTTGGTCTCTAGTATTTTGTCTTTTGTAAATCTTTTGTTAGTTTTTCTGTTCACATGTTCCACTTTAAAATAGATTTTTAAGAGTGCTTTATGTGCTAAGAATAGCAAGTCTTTGTCCATTGTAATTAATGTTTTTCAGGATACCCTTTCTAAATGTGGTTTTTCAGTTCTAGGGCTTGGAATGGAAACTTGTCACCTGGTACACCATGTTTGCACTATCTCGTGATGCGTTCATCACAAACACGAGCATCGGTCAGCATCACCCTCACTGTTAAGAGCACATTTGCCATCCTTTGGAAAAATTACCGACGGTTTTTCAGACAACTGTCTTTTCTTCGGTAAACAAAATTTTCCTGAAAGCAGAAATGACTTTCCCAGGAATGCTATCAATATCTGAACAAACTGTGCAAGCTTTGTCCAAGAAAAATATTTGGTTAATAGATTTTATTTTGGTTGATTCTATGGTTCTAACCAGTCAGATAAATGAATGTGGAGCTTCAAATATTTCCAAAATCTGATACCAATCCATTTTATTTGGAATCATATTCTGTAGCTCCCAAAGAAGGTAAGTTTTAATTGTTTCTACTCTATTAAATTTACCTTCGATAATCTAATATTCTAATTGCTATTTAAAGGATGTGATCAGACCAAGCCCTCACATATCAGGTTAAAATCATACAAGGTAGAAAGAACATTTGAGTCTCATAAAATGATACCAAGACATGAATGTGGGATAGACACGGGTACAATGATTGATATCTTCAAAGGCTTGATATGTGGTCCCTAGGTTTTCAGAGCTTTTAACTTATGATGACGATCTTTCAAATTAGTAGAATTTTTAGACTGTAATGTTAGCCAAACAACTCTTCCACTATGTTAAATTAGTCTGTATCTTACACACAAGGATTACATTTTTTTCTTTTTGTTTTGTTTTGTTTTCCTGCCTATTCATTATCACGTCTTTCTTCTTAAAAACTTAGATTCTAGATTGACAGTTGTAAAGAAGTTTATGGGAATTTAAAATTGTTTTGAAACTATATAGAAAAATATAGACGAATTTAAGATCCAATGCACCACTGAAAAAGGGAAATTAATCAAACCGGATAACTTTTAAAGGCATTTCCCATTAAAAATAATATCTTAATCACTGCAAATTATATGACATTGAAATAATTTTTAATCTATTTTGAAGTTTAATATTTTTGGTGACAATTATATTTTGTAGTTCACACTTTCCATAATATTTTAAGGAAAACTAGTCCTTTTTGGAGAACAATTATTCTTAAATTTTATTGTTGGATAATATCGCTGCACTAACATGGTTTACTGAAGTGGTTCTACCATGTACATTTAAGTTTTTGTTCTTCATGAAATGTGTTGGATGAAATTTTCCACATCACTGGTCAACTTTTTGTGCTAATTTTCCAATCCTTCAGTTTAAATACTACATAATTATTTCCTCCAAATCTACCTTGAATCTGAAAAGGCCCCAGAAGAGATTAACCTGAGTTCATAGAAGATGGACCATAAGTGTTACACATATGCCAATATGTATCCAGCTTTGAAAAATGACTTATGGAAGTGAAAGTTGAGTCACATAAAATTTCTAGACTTCTTTTAGATGTAAAAATATGATTGAATATTGACATGTTCATATCATCCAATCTAATGTCTTTCTTTTGTGAGAGGTTCTTGGCAAAAAAAAATTTATGATGACTAGAGCATTGTTCATTCTTTTAAGCTTTATGTTTTTAAAATATTTTTTTAATTTTAAAGGAATATAAACACATTCCAGAAAACATTGGAAATTTTTGTAAGCTAGGTTTTTTTCATGATTTTCCCCTCATAGATTTCTTTTTATGCTATGCCTCTCTCCCCAATTAGATTTTAGTCATCCAAGAAAGGTACTGTGTGCTTCCAGCAACTCTCCCACCAGCTAAACATAAATGCAGCCCACACTCAGTAAATGTTTGCTGATGGTCCTGATTATGGCATGATGAAACATGCTAAAGGTAACTTAAACTTTTGTCAATAAAACTGGGTTTCGGGTTAGTTTGACCTTTTCAATTTCTCTAAACATTTTCTTTCCCGTCAATGAAATGGCTCACAAAAGTACTTACTGATTTTGAAATCCTTTTTCCCTCCTGTATTTCTCAGCATTGAATTTAAATGTTTTATATATCTTCACTCACACCCAGCACACTACTGCTATTGTTCGCTGCTTTTGTTAAATTTGTGCTCATTAATACTCCTTATTCAATAAAAATAGTTGGAATCCCCAGTGTACAATGAGCACTATTTTAAGGACTGCTGTTCATTTCATTGAGTCAATAACATCCGTTGTTTTCCATTTCTCATAAAAGTTAGATGCCAATATTAAATATATATTTATAAATAATATGTGCTCTTAACATTGTTATTTAGAAATAATAGTAGATATCATATCTTAAACACTTACCGTATTCTGGGCACCGTTCCAAGCTCATTAAAGTCATCTCATTTAATCCTTATACAAACATAGCGGAGGGAATATTATTCTTACTTTACAGGTAAGGAAACCAAGGATTAGAGGATTTATGTATCTGACTAAGATCACAGAGCTAGTAAAGCAGCCAAGCCTGGATCTAAATCCAAGTTTTAAATACTGTATTAATATGTACATGGTTAAGCAAAAGAAGGTTTTCCTGAAGATGGCCACCCTAAGACTTAGTAGAGGGGAGCCCAGAGAGTCTGAACTGAGAAATGCCAAGGCAAGCATTGACCACTAGCGGGGGTGACTGGTCCCCGGGGCAGGTCTTTACAACTGGGAATCAACCTAGAACTCCCTGATTTTCTGCTTGGGTTGTTCATCCTGCAAAATTCTATTCATAAAGCAGTTTCCCATTTGGTTTGCCCAACGATGCTAGTCTCTAGTCTTTTTAACCCTGGAATTTCTCATGGCTAGTGAATGCTAATGAATTGGCATTCGGGTTTATCTCTAGGACTCTGAGCCAACCTCTGAAAGAAGGTTGTGGGCATGGTTTGGAGATTAGATCCTTGATAGGAGTAATTAATCAGGAATGTCTTCCCTGCCAACACTCCAACCTCACCAAGTACTTTCTAGTCAAACAATCTAAAGGTCTACAGCATGAATCTCAACTAAGTCAAAAAAAAAAAAAAAAAAGAATGGAAAAATGAATGTATGTGATATACACATCAATTCAAATGTTTATTCCTAAAATTCATACCAGATTATGGCTGATCATTAAAGCCAAATTAAGGAGGTAAAAGGTGTAAAAACAAAATGAACTATTAGGCATAATAGTCTTTAAAATAACACATTACTGTTGACAGTTGCTTGTGCAAAAGGCATCTTTATTTAATATGGTAAAAAGCATAAAGGAATTATTAACATTTAACTGTATGCACCATGTCCATCTTATAATAGATATGTCAGTATAGTCATCAGTTTAGCACTTTAGAGTTTGCTAGTTTCAAAGAAATTAGAATGAACATCAATTCTATACAGTCACCTGGTAGATGAATTTAACATATCCATTTTATAGGAACATGTAAAATTCCCAAAATACTCCATAGAACTTTATGACTTGCTCTGGCAACTTCAGTGAACACAGCAGAAGTCGGGCAAGCTGAAAAGGCATAATTGTATTCTTTAACTCTTAACTTTGCTATGCAGTGGCTTTATTTCTAGAATTCTTTGTGATTGTGCAACAAGTTCAGTAAGGTGGTTAGTTTCAGTACAGTTCAGCGGCTAAGCTTTTGGGATGGACAGATCTACGTTCTGCCTCCACCTCTGACACTTGTTAGAATGTGGCTCTCGTCAAACTACTGGCCCTTTGAGCCTCTGTTTCCTTGTCCGCAAAACTTGATTCATGGGCTTGTTGTGAGCATTAAATGAAAAACATATAAAATTCTTCGAAACATAATTTTGAGCCCAAACTGGCAAGTCTCAGAAGAATACATACAGTAGGAGTTCAATCACAAAAATTCGGAAACAGGCAGATGCAAATAACATTTCATTTAGAAATATATGCATCTGTGAAAAAAATTATAAAGAAAAAGAAAGGAAGGATAAAAGCAAAATTTTGGGTAGTAGTTGCTTGGCCAGGGAGAAGAAAGGGTACTGAAATGAGGAACAAAAATAGAAACTTTGAATGTTTTGGAAATATTCTAGTTCATTAGTTGGGTGGACGACATTTTGGGTGTTCTTTTCCCTATCATTATTTTTCAAAACATACATATATGTTACGTAGAATCTTTTGTATGTGTATTTCACCCACAAGAAATATTTATAGATGCAACTGGGAAGTATATCACACACACCTATGCACAGAGACACACGCACACACTGGCCAGCCCCAGTACACTGCCTCATTTCTAAATGGTATTTCTAGTGGTTTATAGGACAGTGGTTTAAAATCTTGGCTGAATATTAGATACTCTGGGGAGCTTTAAACTGTATATTCATGCTAGGGCTCTACCTCCAGACATTCTGATTTCATTGATTAGTGGTTTGACTCAGACATCAGTATTTTTTTATAAGAGCTTCCCTGATGATTCTAGTGTGAAATTAAAATTGACCAATACTGGGGTTACTTTTTAAGAGCTAGTGCAACAGGTGCTAAGCCAAATGGGGGATATATCTCAAAAATGGCAAAGGTGTTTAAAAAATTTTACAATAATTTAATAATTATGAAAATTGATTTTTAAATTATTAAATTTTTTTTTAAAGCACCATGTAGGTACCATGGAAAAACCAGAACTTTGTTGGATTTCCTTACAAAGATTTTGTGGCTTAGTAATGTTTCTATTTTGAAGTATGTATTTGGGGGATGAAGGTGGGAAGTAGAGAATTGTTGTGTAAGGCCACACTTTGCAACAGGGTGTCCAGATGAGAGGCATGGAGTGGGTAAATCCCAGCATGCATACTGCTCCCCAAGGTGCATCTCCTGGTGAGGGGTCGCTTCCAATGGGAGGGAGAAGTGCTGCTTCCTAATGTGTGCACACAGGTTCTACAAACTCTCACTTTGGTCCCAAAGTGCTTAAGATGGCTGAATGTCACCATTTTTATTTTTAAAACACAAACAAATATTCAAAATAGTTATGGGCACGGCCTGTTTGCAAGGGCACTAACCAATTAAAAAGGATGCTGGTCAGTGGCACAAGTCAGGGTCCTGACTGTCCCCCTCACCATCCAGCCACCATTCTGCAGGGCTAGCCCATGAGTCGTTGGAGGCATTCCTGCGGGAGGGCCCAAGGGGCTCATATTAGTGGCTCTTTAACAACTGGCATGGAGTTATTTAGATCTTCCAACCATCGCTGCGGCCTTACTGGTGTGCACAGGCTGGTGATGCGCTCTCCTGTTACTTCTCGCGGTAGTTGAAGTTTCACCATTTCTTTCACCGTCAGGCTACAGTTTATGGGCAGCAACACAGGTTTATTTTCCAGTTCTGGGAAATAATAATCATGATTAATACTCATTGAGAACTGATTATTTCATTTCATCTTCATACCAAACCTTGGGGTAGTTACTATTTTAAAAGGGGAAGAAACTGAAATTAAATCACTTGTCCCCAATCAATAGTGGGGAAGAGGAGGAACCAGGCTTCGAACCCACGTCTGCCTGGGCCTTCAGCCTAGCTTGAGGTCTCAGCCCTATTGCCTGGTACTCTTGCTGCCGACCCTCACATCCCTCCTTGTGCCTCCCCACTGTATCACCGAGCAGCAAAGCCATGGGTCATGAGATGCAGCGCGGAAAAGACCGAGGCTACAAAGCAACAGCAGCAAGAGAAGGACCATGTGGAAGTGCTGGGAGATTCTGCCCCCTTTTTCAGAGGGGACCCTCAGCCCCGGCAGACAGGAGAGAGGGAGAGAGAACTGAGTAACGACCTCGCTGCATCTCAGTTTCTGTTCAAAATCAGTTGCAAGGAAGAGTTTTAAAAGTCCTTAGCATGCATTTGGAAAATGAAGAATTTTGTTTATAAGAAAAAAAATGTGGATTGTTCCCATGCTTCTCTGAAAAATTCTTGTTAAACTTTTGTGCAGCTAGTAAACTAAGTCATTGTTTATTCTATGGAATGGAAAGCGTGCCTCTATTGTGACTCAGGATCTCTGGTTTTAGGAATGGTCTGGCCCTGAATTCATTGCCAGTCTCTTAAACTACCTGTCTCATTATTCCAATCTGTTAAACAAAGGGTTGGGGCTCTTCCATCGGGAAGATGGCATTCTCTTGAATATATCTGGATGCATTCTCTTGAATATATTTCTCACATCTTCGGGCCTCAGCTTCCTTCTTGGTGATTATTCAATTACACATGGTGCCAAAAGCAGAGTGGTATGGCACTAAGATTATGTTTCCTCTACAGTAAGGAGATGGTTTAGGAATTAGTTAATCCATTAATTAATGGCCTGTAGATTTTAATGTAGGTTGGCTACTTCAAAATCCCATTCTCATTTATCATATTCATACTTATCTACTCATCATTTTTATTTCAGAATGTTTTCTTCTGCTGAAACCAACTGAGATTTCTGGAAAATAGTCTAATTGTTAGCACTTTGCCCAGTACATTTAGTAAGAACTTGTCTAGTATTGACTCAAACTTAGTTCCCTCAAAAGGGCTGGTGCCTTTCATTTCAATTTTTTTTAAACATTAACTGCCTATAATAATTGAAGCATTAATGCAGTTTCTTTGGATTGTTAAACAAAAAATCACTGACATGGGAATTAGGTTTGTTCTCTTGTTTAAGTCCATTCATTTCCTGCTTGAACCTTCACTGTGTCCCCAGAACTGTACTAGGTGCCAACAGTGGCCCCAAAAGTACAGCTTTATGTTCAAGGAGATGACAATCTTATTGGAGGGAAAAAAAAAACCTTACACATAGAACAATTAGGGAACAATACAAGAACAATGTACAATGCAAGTTTTGATTATATGTTTTTATGGCATGGTCTAAAACAAAGTACCTGTTGTTCCTGGTAGTGAAGAAACAAGACTATACACCACCGAAAGGTGAAATGAGTTAACTCCGTGGAGAACTTGGAACATGTAATTTTTCATTTGAAGCACTATTGTTTGGTGTCCGCTTAATTCTGTGGTGGTTGCTTTTGGTTCCCTCTGCCTCCGACCCTGTCGTTCAAAGACATCCCTCCTATGAGGGATCTCTGGACCATGTGAGCAGCTTTGCCACTGCCCTCTGGTTTGTGTTCTTTGATGCCATGCCAGTTACATCGCATTCTTGCAAAGTGAGTAAAGGTAATCATAATTAGAAGTAAAAAAAAAAAAAAAAGAGAGAGAGAGAGAGAGATTGAAGCGGTGACTTAGAATTGAGGAAACATAGATTCCACAGAGAAAATCATATTTAGATTATAGGACACACTGAAAACTCACATCACCGCCAGATGGAAGTGAGCACTGTTTCACGGATTACTGGGAGAGGGTCAACCTCCTGTAAGAGCAAATAAACAAGGACACCACTACCATATTTTCAAGTAATTTAAATTAAGAACTTAGTCCTGACACTGACATGATTTCTAAACTATCTGGGATTAAACCCAGTAGCGTATTGAAAAACTATTGTGAAAGAAATAACTATTAAAAATATATCAGGTTATGATAAGGATGAGACTTTAGATAACATAAGAAGACAATTTCTCTTTAGGCTGAAAGATACCAGGCACAGATTTATCTTTGACAGAGTGACCTGCCAAAATGCTTCTCTCCAGCCCATCTGATAAAGGTCAACGATTTGAACACCCAAACAAGTCGATACACATAGCACCTGCCTGACGAAAACAGTTATCGTCGTTCTTCTCAACCTAAATCGCACGATTTTGTTAAAGTCCGAAAAGCAGTAAACTAAATTTCCCCATCCCACAAGTAAAGTTTTAATTTCTCTTCTTCATACTAGACACAAATCAGTGTTGTTGCTAAGTTCGGTGAAGACACATGTGATGTGTCTGTTTTTTCTTTCCTGCTTTCAACTCTTTCTTTTAAACAGCCCCAACAAAACTCTCCCACTTCTAAGTTGAGAAGGAGCTAGGAAAGAAAGATTGGGTTGTCTTTCAAATGGTTTTAGAAGAAGAGAGATAACGCTCATAGTCATTTTATTATTATGACAAGCTTGGGTTTACAAAGTAGTAAGCATTTTCCAAATTACTGCCTTCAATTTTTAAATAGGTAGAAAACATGCCAATTTCAACTGCTGAAAACTTATAGTCCTCAAAATATTTTGTGTAGCATTACTGTTATTATTATGAACAGAAATAGCAACGATAAAAATCAAATCAAGTTTTGTGAACACCTCAAATTCCATTCGTGTGTGTGTGGCGGGGGTGGGAGGGGAGGCAGTTCAGGAAGAGTAGAATTAATGTTCTTCCTTGCTCACAGCTGCAGCCAGCACCGTCGCTTTCAAGTCGCGAGCTTGCTCTAACTTTCCTGGCTCAAGCCCCCTCCATTAAACAAGAGAATGAGGTGGGGAGGCTCAGAGAGATCGCAGGGTAACGGAATTGGACCTGAACTCGAGCCTCATCCAGTCCTCGGATTTTTTTAAGTGGTTTGTTTTCCAGAAGTGTCTGCCTTGATCTATAAATCATTGTTAATTTTATTGTTAAACTGGCCTCAGAGAGATGTTGCTTTAAACAGCCGATGGAGTTAGAGAACTGTAACCTCTGAGCTCAGAAGCACGGAACTCCAGAGCTGGAGGCGCCCAGACCCCAGCAAGGGAAGCTCTCCCAGTGCCGGGGCAGCGCAGTTCGACTGCTGTGCGCATGGCCTCCGGCCCTTCTGCGTGGAAGTTTATCCTTGGCTTCTCTCTCACTTTGCCCACCCTCTTTCCTGGCCACCCTGTGCTTAGTGAGAGTAAATGTTAATAATTTATGTTAAATGCAGCATCAATTTGGATTTGGTAAATATTGAACTAGTGCCACCCTCTTTTGAGTGACACCTTAACCAACTGAAGGTGTGGGAAGCTTTCAGGGGGCGACCTGGGGAGAGGGACACCTCGCCCCATCGTCCAAGCCAGCTCTATTCTCTCCACCACTCCACACAGCTTCTGTTTCTTTCTTTCTTTTTTAAAATCTACATCCATCTTCCCTCCTTTTCCCATGCCAACTTAAAAGGTTTCAAATACTTCAAAAAGAAATGATTTCTAAATCATCTCAAAGACCACTAACATATAATGTTTTATCACATTTTCCCAAAGCAGAATAGCATATTGTGAAATGATTGTATTTTCATCCATATTCTCTTTTAGAAATATAGAGACATTATCTCAAATTATTACTTTGAAGAGACAGAGACAAGAATTTTGAGAACCATTCAGGTTCTCAAATCATTTTAGGTATTTTATTTCATTGCCTAAATCTCTTGGACAGTTAATTCCTTCTATATTTTCTTGTATCACTTAAAAATTACATTTTACTTGGTCAGGGTCTAAAAAATTACACTGACAAACTAAGAAATTATTGGAAAAAATTCCATTAGCACAGCGATAATGATCAGAAAAAATTGGCTAATTTCAGTGTCTTTCTTTGGGGTTCTCATAGGAAAGTGTTGAAATGTGTCTTCCATAAGTGATTGGCATTCTGAAACTGATTTAAAGCTGTAGAGGGGAAGAAGAGCTACATTGAAAAAATCAAATTTTAGATTTGGAGATACTTAAAAAACAACAAGTTCCATGCCCAGAGGATCCCAGACATTGGCCCTCTTTTTCAGCCATTAGAAGTGTGTGTGTGTTGGGGGGCGGGGAGGGAAGTTGCATAGATGCAGTAGGAGAGACATATGCTTCCTTTAGCCATTACCATACTAAAGCCTTTATATTGTATTTTCTTGTTAATATAATGATCCCACCTATTTTGCATCTTCTCCTTCTCTGGTGGAAGGGCCGCCCAAGGAAATTGGGTTTCTGGTGAATAGAAAGACAGCTCCTGGGCCACCTGTCCTCTCTATCTGGCCTCTACTCAACTTGCTGGGTCCCCTACAGTTCTTTCCTTGGTGTAGCTCTATGAGCAACTTGTTCCTTCAAAGTGCTGGAGCTCCTGGCCTTTGCACGCCTATTTCTGCAGCCAGAGCACCTCCACTGAGAAGCAGACATTTACTTGGCTGGTTCCTACTCACCTTATTGAGGCCTCATAACACAGGAAACATGTGTTGACAGCAAGTGCTTGCAGAATGAATGTGGGCGTGCGAGGGTGGACATGCTGGAGGATGAAGCCTCTGTTATTACTCTCAGTACACCTCCGCCCAGCAGAGGTAAACAATGTCAGGGTTGTTTAGTGCTCCGGTGAGTAGATGGAGGCTGCAAGGCAAACCGAATGGAGAGGGCTGGAGGGGGAGGAAAGGAGAAAGGGAGGGTGGGAGTGGAAGAGAGGTGGGGAAATGGAAGAGTAGTCAGAATGCCCCAGGAAACTAGAGTTTGGAGAGGAGAATTAGAGAGTAGAAAACAGAGCCAGAGTCAAAAACAGAGTGAGAGAGACAGAAATTCATAGATTTGCTACCTGGCCCAGATCTTACTAGCTAGCTAGAACCTTCTTCCTTTCTTTTTGGTGACTCATCTGTACTAATCCTTTGCGTAGAACATCCTTTACTTCCACAAGGAAGCTATATGCTCCCATAGAAACCAATACTTTACATAACAGAACGCTTGTCAACGTTTCACTAAAATTGCTTTGTGTTAGCTTCTTTTCCCATTAGACAGTCAACTTCACGAACGCAGGACTATAGGGTCTACCTTTCCATCACGGTAGCCTCAGCAACTAGCGTAGTGAAGCTGCCCATAATAAATAACTGAAGATTTATTGAAAACCTAGAGCATTGGGCAACTCATTTTGGTTTTCTGGACCTCAGGGTCCTCATTTGTGCTATGAAGGAGTTGGTCTAGTTAATCCCTAAGGCCAGCCTCTAGCATTGTTCTTGTGTAATTTTGTACCTGCAGCTTCCTGCCTGATGCCAGAAACAATTTAATTCAAGAATACAGGGCTGTAGCCTGTAAAGATCCTGAAGATCTTGCCATCCAAACTGTGACTGCTGGGAGACGGTTTGTACAGGGCCTTCTTGAGTAGGCCTGGGAGAGTGCAGTGGATGGCAGACCCAGTCCTCGCCAGCAACAGGCCACTTCTGGGGAAAGAAGGAGTTGTCCTTGAATCCACTGTGGACGTGAAGATATGCTGATGAGCCGTCGCAAGTTCATTACTAAGATGTTTCAGAGATAATCCCGCTCCTTCAGAGAGATAAGGAAGAATAACCCAAAACAGAGGGAGTGAAGAATTTTGTCTATATGCATATATTGCCGTATATATACATTCATCAGTCAGCAAATATTATTAAGTGCATTCTTAGGCAAAGTGCTGAGGGAATAAAAAGACAAATCAGGCCTCTGGGATCATGAGATTTGGCTGGGGAAGAAAGGCGCATTCATAATGAAAATATAGCAACGATATTAAGTGGGAGTCTTAGTCCATTTTTGTGCTGTTATAATAAAATACTTGAGAGACTGGGTAATTGATGAAGAATAAACACTTATTTCTCACAGATCTGGAGGCTGGGAAGTCCAAGCTCGTGGTGCGGGCAGATTTGGTTGTCTGATGAGGGTTTTGTCTCGGCATCCAGGATGGCACCTTTGCGGGGAAGAACACTGTGTCCTCACATGGAAGAAGGTGGAAGGGCAAGAAGGGACAAACTCCTTCTGTCACACAATTTCAGAAGGGCTTTAATACCATTCACAAGGAAGGAGCTCTCATGGCCTGATCACTACATAAAGGCCCCACCTCTTAGAACTATCACGCTGGCAACATTTGAATTTTGGAGGGGACACATCCAAACCACAGCAGGGGGATAAGACAGGTGCTCCCTTCCCTGTTGGTCTTCTTCATTTGGTTTTCCTGTTAAGGATTTAAAAGGACAGAAATACTACTTCCTGCTGCATCATGAGAGAAGTGGTATTTGAGCTTGGCCTTTGAGCATGGCAGGACTTGGGCGTGTGGAGACTGGAGGTGGCACCGCAGGTGGAGAGAAGAGCTGGGAGAGGAATTTACGGGAATAGTGAGTTTGGTTCAGCTATCGCGGGTTACATGAGGCAAATTGCTTGTGGCAAATTAGTTTGGAAAGGCGGGCTGTGACCAGATGGAAGGCATTTGAACTTTGCTCTATAGGAAATGTGGAACCATAACAGATTTCTGAGCGGGGTGGTGGCCAGAGCTGGGCTTTAGAAAGACTCAGGACAGTGGTGGGGTAGGTGTTTGGGGGCTGGGAAGCCTGGAGAGAACAGAACCAGTGAGAAAGCTAGTCCACTGAGGCCTTGGCTGGGGCTGCTGATTTCTGGAAATGGGGTAGTGTTGGGGAAAGGGGTTAGACGTGAGTTTCTGAAGACCGCAGGAGGTGTGAGTTCTACCATGGAGCAGGTATTCAATAATATTAAGTCTACAGAGAAGTTGAGGAAGGTGGAGGAAAAAAGGTCAATGATACCTTGAGAAACTTGCTCCAGGAACATGGAGAGACAAAAGCCCAATGCCAAAGAGTGAAGGAGCCACAGGCAAGACCCAGGGGCTCTAAGCCCAGACTGAGAGCCAAGGACAGGGACCCTTGTGCCGGAATGTTTGAATTTGAATTGTGGAGTTGCCTCTTGCTCTCTGGGTGACCTTGGGCAAGTTATTGACTGAGTATGCCTTAGTTTCTTCATCTGTGAAATGGGGATAATGATAGTTATCAACTGATAGGGTTGGCATGGGATTAAATGAGTCTGCAAATGTAAAGCTCTCAGAACAGAGCCTGGCAGGTAATAAGCAGGCTATATGTTTGCTGGTATGAGGATACTTTTAAAGAAGTTTAGGGAAGACAAGTGTAAATGGGACTTGGAGTGAGTAATGGAATCAAGGCAAGTTTTCTTGTAATTTACAAGGGACTTTTAAGCATGTTTAAATTGAGGGGAAGGACACATGGAAGAGGGAAAAAATGGAACATACAGGAGAAGATTTGTTGGAGGTAAATTTAGAACCAGGCCACGAGCATGGGAATAAGTGCTTGGGGACAACTTAGTCTTGCAGGGAGGAAAAATGGCCCGGCTCCCCACTTAGAATGAAATCTAGGTTCTTTATTTGGGCCTCCAAAGCCCTCCAGGGAGTGGCTCCTGTCTGCCTGTCTAGCCATAACTCTCCAATTCTCCCCACTGCCCTCTGCACTTCTTTCATTTCTCAGACCTGCCAAGACTGTCTGGCCTGGGCTTGCTGCAGGTGGTGCATCCCCGTGCAGCTCCCTCCTCCAGCTCTCACTCGGCTGACTCCTTTGCATCATCCAGCCCTTGCTTTAAATTCGTGGAGGCCTTTCCTGACCACCTAGTCCAAAGTGGCCATCCAATGTCTGTGACATTACCTGGTTTTGCATCTCTACATCGTATTTATTATCACTTGGCATTTTCTTGTTTATTCATTCATTGATGTATTATCACCTCTCTTCACTAACATAGAAGCTGCATGAGGGCAGAGAGCTCTTCTGCTTGGTCATCACAGTATCCTTCACTCCTGGCACATGGTAAGAGTTCAATTAAGCATTTGTTGAATGAATAAATGAACACATCTTTCTCTAACATGTAAGAAAAATGGGAGACAACTTTAGGTGAAGAGATGCATTTTGAAGTAGGGAGGAGATTGAGGAAATTGAGTCATATTACCTTAATTTTCTCTTTAAATTATGAAGTCGAATAATGTAGATAGTGAAGGGGTGGACTTCAGTGTATATATCCAAAGGACATGAAATCAGTATACAAAAGAGATACCTGCACCCCCATGTTTATTGCAGCACTATTCACAATAGTCAAAACTTGGAATCAACCTAAGTGTCCATCGACATATATATGGATAAAGAAAATGTGGTGTATATACACAATGGAATACTATTCAGCCTTATAAAATAAGGAAATCCTCAGGGGTCAGAAAAATGGCGGATTAGTGGTGACCTCCTGGCTCTCTGCTCCCAGAGTAGGAGGTGAAGAACAGGGATAGCTACACACAAGTGGATCGCTTTCCCACAAGAACAGCATCATGAATCTGCAGAGAAGCAGCATGGGACAAGCAGCGCTGGAAAAAAAAGGTGAATTGGAGAATCGACTGCAAGTCTGGAGAGTGTGAGATATACAATGGGGAATAGAGCGTGGGATGGCCGCGCCCATCAGCCGGCTGGGGCAGTGTGATCTGCCCACAGGAGGATGACTCTTCCTCCACCAACCTCTGCATTCTCTCAGGCAGGGAAGCGCCTGAAGTCAGTGTGAAGCTGTGGCTCGGGATGACAGGCTGTGTGGAGAAGAGACCATGGCGGGAAACAATTTGAACTCTCCAGTGCTCTGTGCTAGGTCCGCACTGGGCGGGGGAGGGACTGGTCTGAGTGGACACTTCCCGGGTCTACAGGAGGGAGTTTAGAGACAGGCACCTCGCCTTTGGCAATCACTGGGACCAGGACAAAGGAGGTGAACACTGAAAGGGAGGCTCTGCCCCTGTGAACCACCAAAGATTCGGCTGGCACAGGGTGGGACAGAGAGTGCAGGACCCTCTACTGGCCTGACATGAGACAGTGGGTCAGGGAAGCAATGGGGACAGCTGGTGACTTGTTGAGACAGCTTGCCAAACCCAGCACCCACTGCCCCCTAAGCAGTCGCCTCCAGTGCTGGCTCTCTGTGGGTGGGCAGCCACCATTTTGGGGTCCATAGCCCAGAAACGCTGTGGCATGTTGCGGTTCTGGGCACCACCCCTTCTCCAGCCCAGCAGGGCAAGCTCAGGCAATGGTCTCAGGCAACACC
Source organism: Indri indri (assembly GCA_004363605.1). Lineage (NCBI taxonomy): Eukaryota > Metazoa > Chordata > Mammalia > Primates > Indriidae > Indri > Indri indri. The sequence goes on from RJWJ010000205.1 coordinate 89,782, forward strand.
CCTGCCCCTGCCCGGCAGAGCAGGCCCACCCTTGGAGGAGGGGAGTAACGAGAAGCCGCTTTCCGAACATTCCTCCCTCAACCCGGCGGTTTGCCTTTTCATGCTGGCAGGACAAATCCCTTCCTTGGAAGTGTGGAGTAATGAGAGAGGCCACTTGTGGGCTGAGATGCCCGGTGGCCTCAGGCAGCACCCGTCCACCAGCCTGTCGGCTTGACTTTCCCTCCAGCAGGGCAGACCCCACCCTTGGAGGAGGGGAGAAGGGGGAAAAGTTATTTTCTCTGTTGGACTGGTGTGAATCTGTGGGACCTTGGGACTAAGCAAAAGGGGGCAGACTGTTGATTTGGTCCAGTGGGTTGGTTTTGATCATCTGATGAGAACATGTTACTAGGTCTCACCCTTGGTGCCCAGTCCACTGCCAGCTTTGGGGCTTGTAGAATGGGAAGGAAAATCCTGGCCAGAGTCCTTAGCAATTGCACCAATTGACATGCCCCAGCTGGAGCTGCCTCGCAAGTGTGGTGAAAGAGCCCTGAATAACATATTAGCCTCTCTCCCCTAGCAGCAGATCAAGCAACCACTGAAGTATATGCTCTCAGGCTCGCAGGTACCTGTTGCCCTCACCCCACCTAAAGTGGTAACAGGGCTCAAGCAACCCTTGGGAGTAACAAGACATTCCCAAAGATCAGGGCACTTGTATACCCCATTCAGGAGTTCAGAGCCCAACACAAAGCATTGAAATACCTTGATAATCGACTCCGCCACACAAACTACAAGCAACAAAAGAGAAGATAACCCCATAGCTCAACACAGTGCCTTCCATCTCAAACTATTGGAGGGCAGCGGAGTCACACACACAAGAGTGATTCACCACCTGGGAGCTTAAGCAAGGGGTCCAAACTCACCAATCTTCTCTGGCAAGAGCTGAAGACAACAGGTGAGAGATAACCCAACAGGCTAAAACAACTCTAAGGCAATACAGGAACAGAGCACGTCTCCCTAGCACTGTCAAGGAATGTCCCTTTGGGGACTTGGAGATAAGGCCATAAACCAGCCCCGGCACACCCAGTTCTCAACAAAGTAGCCTGATGAGAAAGAATCAGCGAAGGAACACAGGAAACATCGAAGATCAGAGAGAAAAGCACCCAGAAAGAAAACATTTGATCTCCATCAATAGATACTAACTTTCACGATATGATTAAACTGACAGAGAAAGAATTCTGAATATGGATTGTAAGAAAACTTAATGGAATTGAAGAGAAAATAGAAACTCAACAAAAGAAGCCACAAGAACAATACAAGAAATGAATGAAAATTCTCTAAAGAAATTCAAATACTGTGGAAAAACCAAACAGAAATCTTGGAAATGAAGGAGGCATTCAAGGAACTTCAAAACACAGTGGAAAGCCTCAAGAACAGAAGAGATCATGCAGAGGAAAGAATCTCAGAGCTTGAAGATAATGCCTATGTGCTAAACAAATCAGATGAAGAAAAAGAACACAGAAACAAGAGACAAGACCAAAACATACAAGAAATGTGAGATTACATAATGAAGCCAAATGTAAGAATCATAGGCATCCCAGAGAGAGGGGAAGAAAATACACAAGGGCTGAAAAATTTATTTCATGGAATATGGGAGGAAAATATGCCTGGCCTGACCAGAAATCTAGATATCCAGATACAAGAAGCACACAGAACTCCTGGGAGACTCAATGTGAAAAGGCAATCACCACATCATGTAGTTATTAGGTTGACCAAAGTAAACACAAAAGAAGCAATCCTTGGAGTAGTGGGGTGAAAACAGCAGATAACCTACAAAGGAAAACCTATCAGACTAACTGCAGACCTCTCAACTGAAATGTTAGAAGCCAGAGGGACTGGGTACCTATCCTTAATCTTCTAAAACAGAATAATGGCCAACCTAGAATTCTCTACCTGGCAAAATTAAGCTTCATCTATGAGGGAGAAATAAAGACCTTCCCAGACAAGCAGTGACTGATGGAATTTGCAAAGACCAGACCAGCCCAACAGGAAGTACTCAGATCTGCATTACACACTGAACAGCACAATAGACACTCTCCAAAGTAAAATCACTCAAGAGTTAAGGTCTAGAACCTGGATTTCATGATGGCTCAAGGAGTAAAACAAAACCATAGGAATTCACCCAACAATATGAATGGAAATCTACCCCAAATATCAACCCTCTCGATAAATGTGAATGGCTTGAATTGTCCTCTAAAGAGACATAGACTGGCAGAGTGGATAAAAATCCACAATCCTAGTATCTGCTGTCTACAGGAAATGCATCTAACCCACAAAGATGCTTTCAGGCTCTAGGTCAAGGAATGGAAAACAATCCTCCAAGCAAATGGAAGCCAAAAGAAAGCAGGGGTAGCTATACTTATTTCAGATAACGTAAGCTTTAAAATAGCAAAAGTAAGAAAGCACAAAGATGGCTACTATATAATGGTGAAAGGGAAGATCCAACAAGAAGACTTAACAATTCTTAATATTTATGCACCCAACTCAGGAGAACCCAGATACATAAAGCAAACCCTGTCTGATCTAAATAGTATAATAAACAATAATACCATAGTAGCCGGGGATTTCAACACCCCACTGAATGAACTGGGCAGATCTTCCAAACAGAAAATAAGCAAAGAAATAATGGACTTAAACAGAGCTCTGGAACAAAAAGGTATAACAGAACTCTACAGAACATTCCACCCAAATAAAGCCAAATATACATTCTTCTCATTAGGTCATGGAACTTTCTCCAAAATTGATCAGATACTAGGCCACAAATCAGACCTCAACAAATTCAAAAAAATAGAAATTATATGTGTACCTTCTCAGATCATAGTGGCATAAAATTAGAGTTCAATTTCAACAGAAATACTCACCACTTCACAAAGTTATGGAAATTAAATAATCTACTGTTGAATAACATTGGGTCAAGGAGGAAATACAGAGGGAAGTCAAAAGATGCTTCAAACTAAATGATAATAGGGACACAAGTTATCAAAATCTGTGGGATACAGCAAAAGCATTCCTGAGAGGATAACTAATAGCATTAAATGCTCACATCCAAAAAACAGAAAGCTCAAAAATCAACACACTAATAAACAGTCTCAAGGAACTGGAAAAGAAGAGCAAATCAATTCCAAACCTAGGTGAAGAAAAGAAATAACTAAGATCAGAGCAGAACTAAATGAAATTGAGAACAAAAGAACTACACAGAAGATCAACAAAACCAAAAGCTGCTTTTTTGAAAAGATAAACAGAATTGACAGTCCTTTTGCTAGATTGACAAGAACTCAAAGGGAAAGGACTCTAATAAACTCAATTAGAAATGAAAAAGGAGAGATCACAACAGACACCATGAAAATACAAAACGTTATCTTTGAATACTATAAAAAATTATATGCCCTGAAACTACATAATGTGGAGGAAATGGACAAATTCTTGGAAACATACACCCTCCCTAAATTCACCCAGGAGGAAATAGAATTCCTGAACAGACCAATATCAAGTACAGAAATTGGAGCAGCAATTAAAATCCTTCCAAAAAGGAAAAGTCCTGGATCTGATGTCTTCACTTCTGAGTTTTATCAAACGTACAGAGAAGAACTCATACCTATACTACAGAAATCATTCTACAACATTGAGAAAGATGGTATCCTCCCTAACTCATTCTACAAAGCCAATATCACCTTGATACCAAAGCCAGGAAAGGACACAACAAAAAAAAGAAAACTACGGACCAATATCCCTCATGAATATAGATGCAAAAATCCTCAACAAAATTTTAGCAAATTGAATCCAACAGCATATCAAAAAAATAATTCACCATGACCAGGTGGGCTTTATACCAGAGATGCAAGTCTCGTTCAACATATGCAAATCTATAATGCAATTCACCTCATAAATAAAAGCAAGAACAAAGACCATATGATTCTCTCAATAGATGCAGAAAAAGCATTTGACAAATTCCAGCACACCTTTGTGATAAAAACTCTTAACAAAATAAGCATAGATGGGACATACCTTAAAATTATCAAGGCCATATACAATAAACTCACAGCCAATATCATACTGAATGGAGAAAAATTGAAACCATTCCCACTTAGAACTGGAACCAGACAAGGTTGCCCACTGTCTCCACTTCTATTCAACACAGTGCTGGAAGTCCTTGCTAGAGCAATTAGACAAGAGTGGGGAGTTAAGGGCATCTAAATGGGGGCAGAAGAGATAAAACTCTCACTCTTTGCTGATGATATGATATTGTATCTAGAAAACCCCAAGGATTCAACCAAGAGACTCCTGGAATTGATAAATGACTTCAGTAAAGTCTCAGGACACAAAATCAATACACACAAATCAGAGGTATTCATATACGCCAGTAACAGTCAAGCCAAAAATCAAATAAAAAAATGCAGTACCTTTTACAATAGCCTCAAAGAAAATTAAATATCTAGGAATATATTTAACGAAAGAGGTGAGAGACATATACAGAGAGAACTACAAAACACTAAGAAAAGAAATTGTAGAAGATGTAAACAGATGGAAAAATCTACCTTGCTCATGGATTGGCAGAATTAACATTGTTAAAATGTCCATACTACCCAAAATGATCTACAGAATTAATGCAATCCCTATCAAAGTACCATCATCATTCTTTACAGATCTAGAAAAAATAATTCTACGCTTTGTATGGAACCAGAGAAGACCTCGTATAGCCAAAGCAATGTTAAGCAAAAAGAACAAAGTGGGAGGTATCAGTCTACTAGACTTCAAGCTGTACTACAACGCTACAGTAACTAAAACACCATGGTACTGGCACAAGAACAGAGATATAGAGCTTTGGAACAGGGCTGAGAATCCAGAGATGAAACCATCCGCATATTATCACATAATCTTTGACAAAGCAGACAAAAATATACACTGGGGAAAAGAATCTCTTTTCAATAAATGGTGCTGGGAAAACTGGATAACTACATGCGGAAGATTGAAACTGGATTCCCACCTCCCACCTCTTACAAAAATCAATTCATGATGGATAACAGACTTACACCTAAGACATGAAACCTTAAGAATCCTAGAAGAAAATGTAGGGAAGACTCTTTCAGACATTAGCCTAGGCAAAGAATTTATGAAAAAGACTCCCAAAGCAATCACAACAGCAACAAAAATAAATAAATGGGATCTGCTCAAATTAAAAAGCTTCTGCACAGCCAAGGAAACTATCATTAGAGCAAATAGCCTACAGAATGGGAGAATTCTACACATCTGATAAAGGGCTGATAACAAGAATCTATCTAGAACTCAAAAAAATCAACAAGAAAAAATCAAAATACCCCATCAATAAATGGGCAAAGAACATGAACAGAAACTTTTCAAAAGAAGACAGAATAATGGCCAGCAAACATATAAAAAAATGCTCAACGTCTCTAATCATTAGGGAAATGTAAATCAAAACCACAATGAGATATCACTTAACCCCAGTGAGATTGGCCTTTATCAAAAAATCCCAAAACAACAAATGCTGGCAAGGATGTGGAGAGATAGAAACACTCTTACACTGCTGGTGGGACTGCAAATTAGTACAACCCCTGTGGAAAAGAATTTGGAGATACCTTAAAGAGCTAAAAATAGAAATACCATTTGATCCAGCAATAGCACTATTAGGCATCTACCTAAAGGAACAAAAGACATTGTATAATAAAGACATCTGCACTCGAATGTTTGTGGCAGCACAATTCACTATTGCAAGGATGTGGAAACAACCCAAGTGCCCAACAATCCATGAGTGGATTAATAAAATATGGTATATATATATATATATACACAATGGAATACTACTCAATTACAAAAATGATGGTGATCTAGCACCTCTTATATTATCCCAGGTAGAGCTTGAGCCCATCCTCTGAAGTGAGATATCACAAGAATGGAAGAATAAGCACCACATGTACTCGCCATCAAATTGGCACTAACTGATCAACACTAAGGTGCTCACACGGTAGTGATATTCACTGGGGATTGGGGGGGTTGGGGGGTTGGGGGTGGGTAAGCTCACAACTAATGGATGAGGTGAGCATTGTAGGGGGGAAGGGCACGCCTCAAATCATGGCTTGGGTGTGGCAAAGTCGTAACATGTAACCAAAATGTTTGTACCCCATAATATCCTGAAATAAAATAAAGTAAAATAAAATAAAATAAGAAAATCTTGTCATTTGTGACAACATGGATGAACCTGGAGAACATTATGCTACGTGAAATAAGCCAGGCACAGAAAGACGAATCCTGCATGATCTCACTTATATATGGAATATAACAAAGTCGAACTCACAGAAGCAGAGAGTAGAATGGCGGGTTGCTGGAGCCAGCGTACAGGGGGACAGAATGGGGAAATATTGGTCAAAGGTTACAAAGGTTGAGTTAGACAGGACGAACAGATTCCAGAGATCAGCATGGTGACTATAGTAAATAATGATGTCCTGTATGCTTGAAAATTGCTGGGAGAGTAGAACTTAAAATTTCTTTCCACAAAAAATAAGTATGTGATGTGATGGATATATTTAAAGCTTGACTTAATCATTTCACATTATATAGGTATATTGAAACATCATGTTGTACACTGTAAATATATGCAATTTTTATTTGCCAATTACAAAAAAGAGGCGGGTGGACCTGGGGCTCTGGGCTCAGCATAGATGGCAGAGGAATGTCTTGAGGACACAAACAGGAAGTGGCACAGGGAAAGGATGGGAGCTTTGGTGTAGCTATGCCCTCAAGGAAAGGAGAAGAAAGTTCTCAGAGAGGAGGCCTGGGAATTCTCAGTACAGCAGGAGTTAGAAGTTCTTGCTCCATTCTCTTTTGTTGATGTAGTTTTCTTGGGCTCACCTGAAACAGTAACAATGGTTTGTACTCTCTGAGCTCTTATCACGTGCTTGGCCGGGTGGTAAATCTTTGGGTGCCTTTACTGCTTGTTTCACCAGCACAGTAACCTCTGAAGTGGGGGCCGCTATTAGTCCCCTGTTTTTTTTAGCTGAGAAAAGTGAGGCTTAGAGTGGTTTAATAACTAGGCAGTGGAGGTGCCAGGAATCCATCCAGGCCTGATTCCAGCGTGTGGAATCTTAACCACTGTGCTCGGTGGTCCGACTCCACGCTCTCCAAAATCAGGCTGCGGAAGGTTTTCAAGGCTGCTCCTCCCAGGGAGGAGTGAATTCAAGCATGAATGAAGAATGAAGGGCGTCTACCGGCTCTAGTACCAGTGACCCCAACTCAGTTCTTCTGGGAGCAGACAGGGCATTTAGGGAAGGAAGGTTTTCCCATAATTATCTTTTTTTTATGTGTTAAATAGGACTCATCTGTGGTCCCATTAGGTTGCAGACTCCTTTTCAAAGATAGCTCTTCAATAACCTTTCCTGCTCTCTACGATAATTGAGCTACTCAACTTTTCCCACAATTCCTCAGATCAATTTTAGTAGTGTATTTTTTTCTAGGAAGGTTTGCCAGGTAGATTTTTCTTTTTAAATATCGACCTAGGTTTGCATGTATACTTTTCTTAAACTCTATTTTTTCATCCTTAGTTTGTATTATATGTTTTAATTCTTTCTCCCTCTTTTTTTTTTGTGTCAGGTTTATAAAAAGCTTATCTATTTTGTTGGCCTTTTCAAAGAAACAGCTTTCAAATTTACTTATTCTTTCTAATTTTTTTGTTTTCTTTCCTTTAGCTTCAGCCTCTAATTTCTCTTCCTAATTTTTTTGAATTTATCTTATTCTCTTTTTTGATTTTTAAAAATGAGTGTGAAATATATATTTTATAAATATTTTAATATTGTATATTTAATATGGTACATATTTTACTAATAATATTTTATGTTTAATATATTTACATATATTTTTAAAACTGCATGTAAGTCAGTTTTTAATGACCTGTAGGTTTTGGACTGAAGTATCTTTTTTATTGCCTTCAAGGTATTTTGAATTAACTTTGATTTCTTTGATCCTAAAGGTTAGTTATATATATACATACATGTCCTAATTTTTAAGTAATGATTTTGTTTAACTCTTTTTATTCAGATTTTATTGGATTATTATCAGATTATGTGGCCTGTAAACCACTTTTTAAAAATATTTTTTGACGTAGTCTTTGTGCCCAAATTCATAACCAATTTTTATAAATTGTTGACGGATAGATAAAAAAATTATCTAATTGAAAGACATAAGGATCTCAATATCATTAGAAAATGTAGATAATCTCGTATCTGAAAGAAATGTATTGACGTCTCTCACTACAATTGCATTTAACCAAGTTCTTGCACTTCTAAATAGTTTGCCTTATATATTTAGCTGCTTTGATGTTTGGACCCATCACTTTATTGACTTTTATATCTCCTTTATAAAAGTGTACCTACTATATTACATGATATCTCTATCTTGTTTGATCAGTTTTTCCAAAATGAATGTGGCTCTTTTTCAAAGTTGCTTGGGCAACTTTGCTCCCATCATATAGTACTGGGCCTTTGGGGTTTACCTTTCTAAGACTGTATATCTCAGTCTTGAATCTGTCAAGATAATCTGTAAAAAATTCCATATCACTTTTTGCTATTTTTTGGGGGGGGGGGGCATTTACCTATCTATCCCCAATGTGCTTAACTTGGACTTTAATTATAACCAAGTGATTTTTTTCCATTATAAAAGAAAATGTGTATTTTCCTATCGGACCTAAGCTGCGGTTCCATTCTACCTAAGACCACCAAACTCACTTGCCTCACTGTAATACCTTCTAGACATTAGTGCAAGTCCATGGACAAGCGAATATTAATCAGGCTGCATTAGATTTCCATTGAGAAATGCTGCGCTTTCAAAAGATGAAAAAATGTAGAGCTATATTTTCATAACTTTCATTTTTCAACCAGAGAATTAGAGTGCTTTGGTGTTTTTCTCATTCCCAGGCCAATTTTTGATGAGTAACATGGAATTGAAATTAGGAGAGAGGAGCACCTGTACTATTGAGTGACTACATATTACAAGCAAGTGCTGTTAACTGCCAGGCTATGTAACATAACAAATATTTACAGTGCACCGAATTCACGTATGGTTTAAAAAGTGCTGTTAATTGCTCATACATTCGTTGATCTATTCACCAAATACTTCCTGAAGGTCTGCTGTGCGCTAGAGTCCAGCCAGGGGCGGCTTGTGACAGGGTGAGCAGATCAGGTCCACACTTACGCTCCTGCTATTTCTTTGGATGTGAGTGGTTGGATAATTAGGTCAGTGGCTTCAGATACTGAAATTTATTCTAATAAATTTCTCAGTTGTTTCACAAACCGACAGGGTTTGGGGAACCCTGAGTCATTTCCTCCTCCTGTTTCTTCTCTTCCTTCTTCTCCGCACCGCCCCCCTGGCCCTGTTATTCCTACTAATATAGGAAACTTGAAATAGAAAAAAATGAATGTTACATAGTAAGTGGTCACTTTTTGGAATAACTCTATATTAATATAGTGTATCCTAGTGATTAGAAAAAAGGCCATCATTTTGGGCTAGACTTTTCAGAACGCTCACAATGCTACCACTGTTTTGCACTATCTTAAAAAATAAAGTATTCCTCCTAAGGTAGCTCATTTACTCATTAGCATAACTTGGCCATTAAACATTAAGACTTGTTTGGGACTCATAAATTAAGCCAGGCTATGGTGAAACAAATTAGTGAATTCGAGTCGATGCCAGAAATTGGGTGAAGCCGCGTTGGCTCTTAAGGGCCAATCTTGTCAGTTACCGCCCGCAGATTCCGCAGCGGACCAGGTGGGGGCAGCAGAGAGCCGGCTGCGGTCCAGGGGATGGAAGGCACACGCTCGGATGCCAAGGCACAGGTGGAGGAGGCGGCAAGGTAGGAGGTCGAGTCAAGGTTTTGACTGCATCTGAGGAAAAGGGAGAAAGCAAAGCAAGAGAGTTAGAAACACCACAAAGATCAGGGTGCGGGGGAAGCAAGAATTGAACTAGGACGCAGAACTGGTGTCAAAGAGCTCGGTGGGGAAAGCAACGGTGGGTGGACAAGGGGTGGCCCCTGGAGGCCAGCCTGCGTCGCCAACGTGCCTCCCAGGCCTTCCCAGCGTCGAGGGCCAGGTCCCTCCTTGGCCCCGAGTGGCTCTGAATGAACGGGGACATGAGAGACAGCACTACCGGTCTCTCTTGAGCTGAGATTGTGAGGAAAGTTCTTGCGTTAGTAACAAATACTGAAATGAGCGGAGAATACTAAACGATTTGGTAGCGATCAAGGTGTCATGGTGCAATGTCACCCGAGCTTTTCCTTGTGGTTACTGCAAAGGACTAAAGTCCTCAGCAGCCTCTGTCCACGTTTTTTCACAATCACCAAGGAAATACAGTTCAATGCTCCTGTTTACTTAATGGCCTACTACGCTTAAAACATCATGCTCTCCCTGTGTGGTCTTGTCGTAATTATCTTCAAATGGCGCTAATTAGCAGAACCAACACATGGGCAGCCTTCCCTCCCCTGACTTGGCACCCTCACGTGCTGCATTTAGCACCCCTCATGGGAGGCATTCTGGAAGATCCGCTATTTGCACCCTCTCTCCACCTCCTCCTTGCCACTCAGGGAAGCTGCCTCCCCAGACAAACTGCTCTCCGGTAAAGAACACCACGGAGTCCAAGCAGATGGAGGCTCATCTCAAGACACTATACTCACCAAAATCCTAGCAGAAGGAAAAGCTGTTTCCATGGTCCCTGAGAGGTAATTATAAGAGTTTGAACTGTGTAAGGCAATTTGGAAATGGAGACAGAATATAGAGCAAGAAAGACAAAGGGAGAACACCTGAAAGACTTCTTGGAAAAGAAGAAAAATTTCAGCTAGACTTTAGAACATCAAACTATAGACACCAACATTGAGAAAAGGGATGGAAAAGTTTTGGTTAGCCATGCCACCAGGAACAATGGGTTCCCACTCTTAGCTGTGCCCAAGGCAGGTTAACTGCCATGCTGTTGATCACAGTAATTAACCTCTTTCTGCCTTTATTTCCCTTTCTGTAAAATGGGAATTAAAGTGCTTGCTGATGATGTTTCAAAAAGATTTTTAAGGTAGGAATAGAGAATATTACTGACAGACCAATGGTTTTCTGGGTGACAGGGTTACTGTGAATGAATGTAGACACGCAGAGCATTTATTAGTGAAGTTCGGGGTGTTCAGTTTTTCTTTCTACAGTAAACATGCACCCAGTAGTATCGATTCCGTTTGCATTGTTCTGTCGCATTGTTTGTAAATCTTTGAGTGATTACACAGTATTTGTTCCCTATTGTTTGAAATACTCTTTAAAAAGCTGAATATACAACTCCAGCCCCTGCTGGTTTGTTCTTTTCCATTTGGCAAAGGTTGATTGATTTTATTTTTCTTTTGGCCTGTGCTTCTTAGCGGCTTGAAATGAGCATGGCTTTTTCTGTTTACCTCTTTACCCACATTGTCAATAATAGAGCCGCTCTGGGACTGGGGTGCCCAGCGTAATTCTGCAGCAGAGTTTACAAAGGGAGGAGGGCTTGGTTATAAATTAGGAATATTGTGTCGTTTCAGCTTTATTTTCTCAAATGCTGGAAGTGTTTCCTCAGGAGTTATTGTTTTTCACTCATGAAAATCCACACATTCTCATGGAACATGTAAAATCTGTAAAAGAAAATGAAAAATATGTTAAAACAAATGTCATGGAAGAAGCAGATAGCCAGTATGTAGAAATGGTCACACGAGGAATTCGCCATGCTACGGTCTGGTCTCGTTACACGGATGTGAGGTGCATACGTGGGGTTAAACGGGGCAGATCTATGGAAATGGTGAGAAATGATGACTCCAGCCCGGTGCTTTCCCATTCTCCTTGCACAATAGAATTATCTGGAGATTTAAAAAAATGTTGATGCCTGGGTCTTTCCCCAGAAATCAGAACATCTGAGGGTGAGTTCAGCACAGGCATTCGTAATGTCGCCCTAGCTGCATAGTCAAGGCTGGGACCACTGATAACCTCTAGCTGTCTCCAGGGAAAGGGCCTCAGCCTAGTACCAAACACCTGTCTGGGCCTGATACGCACCTGTGGGTCTTAACTCTCAGCGGGCCTCCTCTGTTGGCACTGCTCCCATGCTATCTGGCCTCTCCTGCCTTTCGCACAAAAGTTTCTCTTCAGTTGACCTCCGGAGCAAGTAGGATAGCATGAAAATGCTGCATAGAGTGGTATGAAATAGAAGAAAGTGCTGATCGCCTCTATTGACATTGCAGTGGTGTTTTTACTTCTTCAAAGTTCCTGATCCAATTGTGGAAAGATTGTTTTCTGTGTGTGGATGACACATCTGTTTTTTATCTCAAAGGCGATGCCTTCAGCCTTGGAGCCAGCTGTCCTGTCCCGTGTGATTCAAAGAATGCCACGTGTCCCAAATATGGCATGCGTCCTTTTTTTTTTTTTTGACATGGCCTAAAAGTCTCTTATTAAATAGAACTCAATTTAGCTTAGAAGGGTAATTTGCAGTCAGATAGATCTCTTTAGTTTCTGTCTGTTAATCTGCTACACCCAAGGAGGAGCTCTCCAAGTGAAGGGGACTCAGGACTGTAAGTGTGTTGGGGCAGAGCAGGTGGTAAAGTCAGGAGCAGCGGCAGCACACCCAGGGCAGGGACAGCAGGGAGGACACAGGCAGCCTGAGGACCAGGAGGGCAGGGACCTAGGGGGCTGAATGGAAGAGAGGAGAGACGAGGGGCTGTGTTGCCAACCTGGAGTCACAGTCTTCAAGGTTTTAAATGCCGTCTATATATCTGTGGCTCCCAAATTTATATTCCCATGCCAGCCCTTCCCATTGTCCCTGGCTGCCTAATTGGCATCTCAAATATGACATGTCTAAAACTAGACTCTGGGACTCTCCCTTCTCCCAAACCTGTACCTGTGGGGGACTTTCTTGTCTCAGTAAATGACAGTCTAGGAGTTAGTTGTTCGGGCCTCCTCCATTTCTCTCACCCACTGGGCACCCAAACTATGACAAACGTGTTGGCTCTACCTTTCAAACGCAGAGCTGGAAAGTAACTGCTCGGCATCACCTGCCATCACCGCTGTGGTCCGGGCACCATCATGTCTCTCCTGGTGCTATGGATTGGATGTTTGTGCCCCTCCCCAGTTCACAGGGTGAAATCCTAACCCCCAATGTGTCAGTATTTGGAGGTATTGGGAGGCGGGGCCTTTGGGAGGTGATTATGTCATCAGGGTGGGGTCCTCATGAATGCAGTTAGTACCCTTATAAGAAGTGACATGAGAGCCTTCTTCCTCTCTCTCTGCTCTCTGCCATGTGAGGATACGGCAGGAAGACAGCCATCTGCAAACAAGGAGTGCGCCCTCACTAGACACCAGATCTGTTGGCACCTCGATCTGGGACTTCCCAGCCTCCAGAACTGTGAGAAATACATGTCTATTGTTTAAGCTGCCCAGTCTGTGGTATTTTTGTTATAGCAGCCCGATGGCCTAAGACACCTGGGTGGTTGCAGTGGCCTGACTTGTCCCTGCCTCTGCAGTCTCCCCACCCACTTTCCAACCTGTACTAATCAGTTACAGGGAGCCCTTTAAAACATAAATCAGATCATATCACTCCTGCTCAAAAGCACCCAGTGGTTTTGCATCACTCTACTCAGAGTAAAAGCCAATCCCCTTTGGAGGGTCCATGAGGCCCGACACAACTTGGTGTTGCTGTTGTCCTTTCTACCTCCTCACTTATTCTACCCCTTGCTGTGCCAATTCAGCCTCACTGGCTTCCTCCCTGTTACCCCAGCTGTGCCTGGGACACTCCAGTCCTTGCACTCGCCACCATTCTGGGCGGTCTGTGCCCAGAGGGCTCTTCTCCCAGATAGCTACTTGTCCCTTCACCATCCTCAGGGAGCTGTTCAAGATCATTTTCTCAGTCACCCTGTCTGATCACCTGACTTAAAAGTTCAGCTCTTACCCCTGTACTGCCCAGCTCCGTGACCTGCTTAATTGTCCCTTAGCACAGTCGCCATTTGGATTTCTCTGTGTTTTACTTATTGGTTATTGTCTTAGCTCAGGCAGCCATGGCAAATACTGTAGACTGGGTGGCTTAAAAAACAGACATTTATTTCTTGCAGGTCTGGAGGCTGACAGCCTGAGATCAGGGTGCCGGCGTGGTTTCATTCTGGTCAGGGCCTCTTCCCGTTCTCACGTGGCTGCCTTGTCGTGGAGTCCTCATGTCTTTTTTTTCTTTATAAGAGCACTAATCCCATCATGAGGCTCCAACCTCATGACCTACCACCTTCCAAAGGCCCTGCCTCCTAAAGCCATCATGTTGGGGGTTTGCATTTCAGCACGTGGATTTTGGGGGGAACATAAACTTGCAGTCTACAACAGCCGTCGTTTGCCTACTTCCCACACCCCACTGGAATATAGGCTCTGTGAGGTCGGGGATTCTTGTCTACTTTGTTTACTGCTGTGTCCCCAACACCTAGAAGAGTGCCTGGCACATTGTAGGTGCTTAGTAAATAATTAGTGGATGAAAAAAATGAACCGGTCTGCTACATCATCTCTAAAGTCCCGTTCAAGTGACTGGGTTTGCCTAGCTCCCTCGTGACCACGTCTTGGCCTCATGCCCCGGTCTCCTAGAGGTTCTCACGGTCTGTTGCATGACCTCCTCACCTGTCCTGCCCACCTGGAGCCCTGCTACTGACGGAGGTGGCTGCTGGGCACTCCCTTGCCCCTGTTCAGTCAGCCAGCCAGGGTCTTGGGGTGCGGCCTTCGCTCACAACACTCACGCCATCTGCCCCTTCTTCTCTGAGCCCACCTCCTAGCTGAGCCCTCCCTTGCGCTCACCTCCTCACTTCTCCCCAGCCCTCGCCAACTGTTGGTCTTCTGGAATTTTGATACATCAGTCAGCCCCAGTGCTGCCTAAACGTCCCTTTGAATGATTCTTAATTATACTTCAGGCTGGCCCTGCGCAGCAGACCATATAAATGACGATTGTGTCTGGGGTTGCTTTGGAGTGTGAGAAGGTGGGAAAATTGCCTCAGGATGACCTGACCGGGTTGCTCTGGAATGTCTAATGGGGCTGTGTGGCCAAAGCTTCCCTGTCCCTGCTGGGGGCAGGGGACAGTGGCTGGCAGGTGCAGGTCCCGTGTCTATCAGTTCTCCTCTGGCTTCTCAGGCAGGTTGGTGTTGTCACACAGAAGCCTCTGGAAGCACTCTGTGGAGGCTGGAAGCTGTTCTTGGATGATTTCACAACATTTTTCTCCAGGAAAAAGAAAAAAAAGCCTCATTCTCTTCATCCCCAGAGTTACATAACCTAACATTTCCCTTGCTGGTTGGAATGAATACCCTTTCTTCGCCTGAGTAAATCATGCGCAGGCTCTTCGGGGCGGGCTGCTTCCTCCACTCCGCCGTGTCCGCGGGGTCCAGCTGCTGTGCTGGTTTCGGGGTGGCCCACAGCCAGACACGGGGCCAAGTCTCCCTTCATGCCTCCTTCTTGGAGTGTGGATTCTGCCACACCACCTTTTAAATGTCATAACAAGTAGCAAACAAGGCCCCACCTGTGGCTGTTGTTGTGACTCTGGAAGACCTGCTGGCCGCAAGACTCTGGGGTCATTTGCAGCTGGAAATCTACTGTTGCTGCTGCTTAAACAAACCTCCCAAGTGCAGGATCACCACAAACAGCACCAGGAAACTGAAAGGTTAAAAAATCTGGAGTTACCAACCCTTGCGGGCATGTCAGCTGTACACCCCTTTATAGAAAAACTGTTACTTTAGTGTTCGACCCTTCATTTCCAAGTATAGGTTTTTGATTTTCACATGGAGTATTTGATAATTTTCCCACGCTCGAATAATTCTCTTTCCATGACCTGCTGTTTCATTAGTTCACATCTTTGTCTTCACTCTATTTCCTTTGTTTTCCTAGATGAGAATAATAAATGGCACCATTGAATTGCCCAGTAGAGGCTGACCCTACCCTATGTTCTCAGATTGACTTTGGCATCTTTTGTTTCCTAACATAGAAAGCTGTCTTGGTGTGAAGGAAAGAACTGGACTTCCTGGAGGCGAGATCCATGTGTCACTCATTCTGAACTCCTGGGAGCTGGTTCAGATCACAAGTTGGTAGGTGCTCGGTATTCCCCAAGTTTTGAAAATCAAGATTCCCTTTGGAGTTTTACAAGTAAAATTTTAAAGATGAGACGTGGCTATCCCAATTTATTTTAGAAGAAAGATGAAAATTTAAAAGTTTATTAATTTGGTAGAAGGTGCTAATTCAAAAAGGAAAAGTAATATATAAGGCTGTATTTAAAAATTGTGAAGAAACGGTATCTATACTTGCATATTAAGCATTCCGTTTACAATGATGAACCCATTCTTTGGTTCTTAATCTTGTCTAGGCTTCTTTAAGAATCTGATGAAGTTTCCAGACTCTTTCTTCAGAAAAATACACACGTGCTTATGTACCTGAAGATTTGGGTATGTTGTCAGGAGGATTTCAACTCTTCTAGAACCTTTCATGGAGATGTTTATTATGAAGCGTAGAGAAATTAAATAATTTTATGAGAGAGAAATATCAATATGCAGTAATTAGCCAAAATTTAGTTATGAGGAAAATGATGTTAAACATATTCATTGCCCAAATGATGACACGAAATTATACTCATGTTACTACTACCCATTTTGAGCACATTTTATACTCATGGTGACCTAGTGACCCAAATACCTGCTTTTTCTTTGCTGTTATGTTCTTATTTATTGTCAATACCATGCAACTTAAATATGTTTTGTCCTGTTTCTGATGTAACTATCTAGTTTTGTTCTTTGTTTTCTGTTTTATCTTTTGCTTCCTGTCCCTATTTGAAGGACCTTGAAGGTATTGGAACTCAGGGAAAATAATTTCCAGTATAGATTTTGGTGTTGTAGAGGAAGGTTTCCAAACCCAGGAAGGGATGTACTTGGGGGTGGAGGGCTACTCAGTACCCTTGTAAATGGCCCAATTGCTGTTTCTACTGCTTGGAGAGCAAGGTGAACGCAGGTGTCCTTGGCCACTGGAGATGACAGAAGGATGTGCATTAGAGAGGAACAGGACTTTATGCCCCTTCAGTTCAAACCAAAATTCATTTGAGTGAGAAAAAACGTACGTTCACCAGGCACTGTGTGAATTACTGCCATGGATGTAGGTGGAGTAAGTCATATTTCTAGGTAACCTGCAATCAACTGGTAGGAGCTGTGGGAGAAACAGACATAACTCAGGACCAGAATGAATCTGCCACTTACCTAAGAGTGTTATCAAGTGTTCTGTAAAAGTGTAAGTTCTGGTTGTCATACAATTTGTTGAAATGTCTGTCCCCCTTCCTAGACACAAGCCCCTGAAGGTCGTGTCTATCCATCCTTGCCCGGCACAGAGGAGATGCTTCTTAAGACTTGTTTCATTGCTCCGGGAGAAAGGAACAGCAGAATGCTCTAGGGATTCTGAGGAGGGTGAGAATAGGGTGATGTTGGGCAATTGGGAAGGGCTCCACGGAGAAGCTGTTCTCTGAGAGGAATCTTGAAGAAGTGGTGGGATCGTAACTGACCCAGGCAGAGAAGGGGCCGAGACCTAAGCATAGGATACTGGGAGTGGGCAAAGAGGCCACTTGATCTGAGTACAAAACTGGAGAGGCAGGCAGGGGCCAGATTACCAGGGACAAACGTGGGAGGTCCTACTTAATTTGGTCTTGTAGTGATGAGGATGATTCATCAGGAAGGTGACCTGGTGAAGGTGTGTTTGATGGATTAGAAACAGGAGAGGCTGGAAACAATCTGACCAGTTAGGACACTATTGCAATAGTCCAACTGGGGGGTAAAGAGGACTTGAGTGGTGACAGGGAGTAGTACTCCATGATATATATACACACCACACTCCTTTATTTACTCATCATTTGATGGGCACTTAGGTTGGTTCCATATCATCGTGATTGTGAATTGTGCTGCGATAAATATGTGGGTGCAGATGTCTTTTTGATAAAACAATTTCTTTTCCTTTGGGTAGAGACCCAGTAGTGGGATTGCTGGCTTGAATCGTAGGTCTACTTTTAGCTCTTTGAGGAATCTCCACACTGTTTTCCATAGAGGTTGTTCTAGTTTTCAGTCCCACCAACAGTGTATAAGTGTTCTCTTTTCACCACATCTGTGCCAACATCTATTGTTCTTTGACTTTTTAGTAATGGCCATTCTGACAGGGGTAAGGTCGTATCTCATTGTGGATTTAATTTGCATTTCACTGATAATTAGGAATGTTGAGCATTTTTTCATGTGTTTCTTGGCTGTTTTTCTATCTTCTTTTGAAAATACTCTGTTCATGTCTTTTGCTTACTTTTAAATTAGGTTGGTTTTTTTTCTTACTGATTCGTTTAAGTTCTTTGTAGATTCTGGATATTAGTCTTTTGTTGCATGTATAGGTTGCTAATATCGTCTCCCATTCTGTACCTTGTATGTTTACTCTGTTGATTATTTCCTTTGCTGTGCAGAAAATTTTTAGGTTAATTAAGTCCCAGTTACTTATTTTTATTTTTGCCATATTTGCTTTTGGGGTTTAGTTATAAATTCTTTGCCTAAGCCAATGTCCAGAAGAGTTTTCCCTATGTTTTCTTCTATAAATTTTTAAGGTTTCAGGTCTTACATTTGAGCCTGTAATCCGTCTTGAGTTAATTTTTGTATGTGGTGAGAGAATAGAGATCTGGCTTCGTTCTTCTGCATGTGGCTATCCAGTTTTCCCAGCACCATTTATTGAATAGTGTGTCCTTTCCCCAGTGTGTGTTTTTGTCTGCTTTGTTGAAAATCAGTTGATTGTAGCCATATGGCTTCATTTCTGGGTTCTCTATTTTGTTCCATTGGTCTATGTGTCTACCTTTATACCAGTACCATGCTGTTTTGGTTACTATTGCCTTGCAGGTATAAATTGAAGTCAGGTACTGTGATGCCTCCAGATAAGTTCTTTTTGCTTAAGATTGATTTGGCTATTCAGCCTCTTATTTGGTTCCATACGAAGTATAGTATTGTTTTTTTCTAGATCTGTGAAAAATGATGTTAGTATTTTGATGGAAATTGTGTTGAATCTATAAATCATTTTGGGCAGTATGAACATTTTAACACTGTTGATTCTTCTAATCCATGAGCATGGGATATTTTTCTATTCGTCTGTGTCATCTATGATTTCTTTCATCAGTGTTTTGTAGTTCTCCTTGTAGAGATCTTTCACCTCCTTGGTTAAGTGTACTCATAGATATTTTATTTTCTTCGTAGCTATTGTAAATGGTATTAAGTTCTTGATTTGACTCTCAGCTTGGCTGTTATTAGTATATAAAAATGCTGCCAATTTGCGTACATTAATTTTATAAACTGAGACTTTACTGAATTTATTTATCAGTTCTAGGAGTCTTTTGGTAGATTTTTTTGAGTTTTCTCAATATAAGATCATATTGTCAGTAAACAGGGGTAGTTTGATCTCCTCTTTCCCAATTTGGATGCCCTTTATTTCTTTGTTTTACCTGATTGCTCTGGCTATGCCTTCCAGTACTATGTTGAAAAGCAGTGGTGACAGTGGACACCCTCGTCTTGTTCCAGTTTGTAGGGGGAATGATCAGTGACCGATGTAGCTCTAGCCAGACTCTGCCATGTGCTCGTGGGTCCAGGGTCTCCTGTTTGTTTGTCTCAACTCATTGGTTTTCTCTGTCTCTGCACAACTTCACTTGCAAAGGGCCTTTGCTTATGATGGCCTCCACTCTACCCCAAGACATCCTTCCTATCTTTGTGGCTCACTAGCTCAGTGTAGGTTTGCAAATTAATACTAGTGAGAGCTTGAATGTGACTGGCCAAGTGCATCTTCTTCACATTTGGTCATGTCCTAGGTCACTGGCGGGTCTATAGATTGGCTGTTCTTTGGTCAGGTGCCTCACTGTGGCCTAATTAGCTGTAATCTGAGGTGGGGGTGAGATGGAGGGGGGTCACGTGTGCTTGACTTGGCTGTCTAGGCAACAGCAGCTGAGTGAAGAGCAATTTACCTTAGAACAATAGTGAGTGGGTTGTTGGGTGCTGATTGATATCTCCAGGTAAGCAAAGTTTCAATTTTGGTTGCTCTTCGTGAGGAAAACTAGAAGCTCAGAGCTGCTTTGATAGAGTGATAGAATTGAGATAATATTTTGAGCAGTGCCCAATGGAAATGTCTTTGCTAACAAGAACAAATGAAGAATTTTGGCCATTAACTATGTAACTGAATCCCAAACTCTGCTATCATCTGTGGTGTCAGACAAAAACACATACTTCAAATCAAAAGCCTGATTTTTTATTTTAGCCTGAATCACCCAGATCACAGTAGGATTGTGCTCAAATGACCCAGACAGATTGCATCAATTTTCTGCTTTACTTTGCTTGTGGAAACTGGGCTGCTAGTGGTTACTACTAGAATGGAAGAGTGTATCAAAAAAAGGTTGGAACCTGGAAAAATTGCTAGAATTTCATTGTTCTGTGTTTCTTAATAAATAATATGACACTATAAGGGAATCAATTTAAAAAAAAATAATATGACACTATAAGGGAATGTGTATGTTGACCGTTTTTTAAAAAATAACAATGTAGTGGATAGTGTGATTTTGATGAAATGTCAGGCTTTATTTTTCATTTGAAAAATGTGTGTGAGGGAACCAGGTGTAATGGCATGATACCTCTCTTTGAATTATACTTACGAGATTAAATTTGTCCTGTGTTTCTTTCAATTACACTGTATTGTACCACTTCATTGAAGTTGTTCTTTTTTTCTTATTTGTTTTTTTTTCTGACCAAGAAAATTTATTTAACAAAAAGCTCCTAAGTGTTAGTGACTTAATGCAATAAAACTGTACTTCTCAATTACACATGGGCATTGCTAGTCCACTGGTTCTCCTGGGTTTCTCTCCTCTAAGCAATGCCTTAGGGACTGCAAATCTTTCCATTATTGGGCTTTCAGAATCCTTTCCATTTATCTCACAGGTGAGGGAAGAGGTTGGAAACAGAATGTTAGTTGTGTGTGTCAGTTTTGCAATATATTAGAAAAAATAGTTGAGCTCAGACAAAAATGTGATTTGTAAACAGAAATGGAAGAGACTAGAGTGGTTCTGGAAATATGTAGGTTGTCAGGGTAAGAAAAGCTGCCTGCTTCTTGATCTAAGCAGCTAGAAATAAGACTAGGGAGATTTTTTTTTTTTTGTATTTCAGAGAATTATGGGGGTACAAATGCTTCGGTTACATAAATTGCCTTTGTGCCACCCGACAAACATGTTCATCCCCCAGACAGTGTGCGCCGCATCCTTTAGGTGTGGATTTGACCCGTCCTCTCCACCCCAAACCCCCTGCCCAACACCCTGTGAATGTTACTTCTCATATATGCACATTATTGTTGATCAATTAGTACCAATTTAATGGTGAGTACATGTGGTGCTTGTTTTTCCATTCTTATGATACTTCACTTAGAAGAATGGGTCCAACTCCAATCAGGATAATACAATAGGCAGTTCATCATTTTTTTATGTCTGAGTAGTACTCCATGGTATACATATACCACATTTTGTTAATCCACTCATGTACTGTTGGGCACTTGGGTTGTTTCCACATCTTTGCAATTGTGAATTGTGCTGCCATAAACATTCGAGTGCGGATGTCCTTTTTATAGAATGTCTTTTTTTTCCTTTGGGTAGATAGTCGGTAGTGGAATTGCTGGATCAAATGGTAGTTCTACTTTTAGTTCCTTGAGGTATCTCCATATTACTTTCCAAAGAGGTTGTACTAGTTTGCAGTCACACCAACAGTGTATGAGTGTTCCTATCTCTCTGCACCCATGCCAACATTTGCTGTTTTGGTACTTTTTGATAAAAGGCAGTCTCACTGGAGTCAAGTGATATCTCATTGTGGTTTTGATTTGCATTTCCCTGATGATTAGTGATGAGCATTTTTTCATGTGTTTGTTGGCCATTAGTCTATCTTCTTTTGAAAAGTTTCTGTTCATGTCCTTTGCCCACTTTTTAATGTGATGGTTTGATTTTTTCTTACTTATTTTCCTGAGTTCTATGTAGATTTTAGTTATCAGCCCTTTATTGGATGTATAGCATGCAAATACTTTCTCCCATTCTGTATGTTGTCTATTTGCTCTAGTGATAGTTGCTTTGGCTCTGCAGAAGCTTTTTAATTTGATCAGGTCCCATTTTTTCAAATTATTCAGTCTAATAATGATGAATGCAAGTTAATTAGACACTTTTCCACAAAGCAGATTTTGTTCTCTATAAGAAAGCACAGAATATTTTAAAACAGTGTTAGTCCAAGCACTCATTTTTATTTTGAGTGATTTCGTTAGAACAATGAACTTCAGAATGATTCTTAATAACTTTTTTGTATCAATCTGATGAAACTCTTCTTACCTAATCACTAATAAACCTCTGAACCTTTTCCTCCCATGATACATACAAAACATGTGTGTTCCCATAGTATGTCCTTGTGCATAATTCCACTTGCTGGTTCAGATTCTGCAGTGGAGCGTTAAAACATGGGGGCTTGAGTTGGTTCAACTGAGTTTGAACCCTGGTTGCAGCTCGTATAGGTACTTAATCTCAGTTTCCCATGGTTTCCTTATCTGTCAAATAGGTTTCTGGTAGTACCTACCTCACTGGCTTGTTGTGAAAGTGCTTGGAATAGTACTCGACATCTAGTACATTGGCCATCCATATCTGTGGGTACCACATCCATAGATTCAACCAATCATGGATTGGAAATATTTGGAAAAAAAATGCATCTATACTGAACATGTACAGACATTTTCCCTTCTCATTATTCCCTAAACAATAGAGCACAAAAACTATTTACCTAGCATTTACATTGTACTAGGTATTATAAGTAACCTAAAGATGATTTAAAATATATGGGAGGATGTGCATAGGTTATATGTAAATACTACTGCATTTTATACTAGGAACTTGTCCTGGAACCAGTTCTCCTTTCCCCATCCCCCAACTGAGGGATGACTGTATATGTCCAGAAGACATTTGCTATTATTTTTATTCTCTCACATTGAAGAAAGCACATAGTGGAATATGAATGAATATCAAAAATAGTTTTTAAGGATAATCTAATTTATATTTTATATAAAATGTACACTATACATTTATATTTTCCAATGAAAGGGAAATGATCTATAACCGTTAGTTCAGAATTCATTGGATTATACGAACTATTGCTGTAATTTTTTTCTCTGTATGATGTGCACAATTGATTTTAACAAGTGGCTAAAAGCAGAGTTCACCCATTCTGGCAAATAAAATAATTGAGGGATTTGATTCATTTATAAGAAATATTTTGCTTTCAAAACACTTAAACTGTTCAGAGCATTTTATTAAATAATTTCCCTTTCAACAGAAATCATAATAAAAACAATAAAAAGCTAATAAAACTCCCACAATGCATTAGTATATGTAATTATTCCTTGTGTAGGTGAATCTTGTTGAAATTTTATGTTTGCTAACTTGAAACTAAATACATATTAACTAAAATACGTCCTGCTCTATGTAGTCTGGGGAAGTTAATCTCAGACAAATTGGCATATTCAAATTACTTTATGGGCTAACTCACAATGCTAGAGGAGATTGAAGGTAGTTAAGATCATTTAGTTCAAAATTCTTTAAAGCATTGATTATGAGAGTTTTGGTTTTCAACTTTGAGATGCATCTCCTACTCAGCAGTGATCAGTCTGTGCTCAGAGACTGCGAAATACGGTAGCAAGAGAGACCCTTCCTCCTCCTCTTCTCCACCATTCTCACTTCCAGAAAACCAGCCTTTCTCTAGACTTTTCTCAAGAATAGAAAAAGCTAGTATATTTTACAAAGTCTTTTAAAGTACACACTACACGAACCACGGCAGACTTTAAAAGCTATTAAAATTTCAATATTATTTTTTAATATTTCAATATTATTTTTAAGCCCATTTTCTACTTTAGAATGTTTGTCTCTGTGTTAAAAACAAATAAACAAAAAACAAACAAACATCCTATAAACTTTTAAATTGCTATAGAAATGCCAGACAGTTTGTGGAAAGATCACACGGCAGGAGGAAGGGCCGAAGAGTCCGAGAGAAGCAAAACCTGTGCAGGTTACCAAGGTCAAGAACCTAATTAATCAGTGACAAGACATGCAGAGTGGTTGTTGAATCAATGGTTGAATAAGAAAGTGACCAAAACACTCACAGAAGACATTTCCTCACCTCTGTTTTAGGTTAGCTAATTTTGGATCAACAAAATTTATGTGCTGAATGAACGATTTTTTTCCCCAACTCCACATGCCTGTCTAGACTTCAAGCTTTATTATGAGTAGAGAGAAAAGTCTGCTGGATTACATAAAAAAAGAATTTCAGACAGATTAATGTATGATTTAGCTCTTCCTAAATATCTATCTAAACGGAAGTGCTAAGAAAGTTAGAATCAGGCCTGGCTTGGAGAAACGAAGGCCACCCCCTCCTCTATTTTTTAAAGGAGATTTTCCAATCCTAGTCAAAGGGTGGTGCTAGTTCTTTATTTTTGAGTTACAGCATTTCCAAATTTCATGGTCATAACAATCTCCTGTCTACAGTCTCAGAACGGATTCTACCAAAACTGAAAATGCTGGCTCCATGCTCAGAAGCTCTTTAACGGGCATGAAAGGTTCATGCTCCTTCCTCCTGCTCATTCTATAGCATAAGAGGACAGTCTCTGAGTGACATTCTTCTCTTCAAGTAGGTACTCCTCCTTCTTCTTCTCATTTTTTTCCTTTTTGCTATAATGTGCTGCTATTTACAAGCATGAGCTTACCTCTCATCTTAAAAGATGTTCCCTCCTCTCTTACTGCTCCAGGGATATTTTGCAAAGTTGCTGGCAAGTATTACTTCCATGTTAAAATGTTACGTCTAAACTTGGTTCAGTGGAAATTCACTTTTGCATTAATATTCAGCTGAGTCAGAGGGCAATTGGACTACCCTTTTCTTAATGCAGTGCTGACAGGCTGCCTGCCTGTCCCAGATAACATATTTTTTTGGATCCAGCTCTAGCTGTGAGATTCTGTATTGTTGAACCATGTTGGAATTTTAAAAGTTCTCGACTGGACTGATCTCGGACTAGCATGAACATACTGTCTGTTTTCTTAATCTTTGGTGCCCTAACTTATGTAAGTTTGAACTAAGCAATTGGAATAAGCCATTATTTGTTTCCTAAAAGGCAGTCAAATTTTCTGAAAAGATACGCAATCTAGCAATACAAGAATGAACCACCCTGTCTAGAAATTGCCCTATGATTTTAGGCAAGTTCTTTTCTGTCCTGCTGTCTCAGTGTTCTGTTTATATTTAAAAAAAAAAAAACCAAAACTATGGGTTCCTTTTTGCCTCAGGATGGTGTGTTCATAATGACTCCACCACATCTAGTAAGTAGTGTGCTACTCGTGTAATGATGTGGCAGTCACAAAAGACAGGGCAGGATACTTTCGTTTTGGTCAGAGGAATGCCGCATGCTTCAGGAAATGTTCGTTCATGTTGTAAGTTTCATGCTTTATCAACAAGGTAACCAGTATTCATTATTTCAGATGTGCCCATAGAAGCTAACATGATTAAAAAAATTTTTTTTTTAAAGATTTACTTAATATAAGGGTTGGGCTTTATCAGGGCTTGTGATCATGGCAATGATTCCTGTTCAAAGGTGCCAGATTTTTTAATGGCTTTATAGGCCAGATCTAATAGTCTTGCAAAGCAACTCTAAGTATGAGGTTGCTGAGAAACTCATCTGGTTTCGAATGTAATATATACATATTTTAATGTTGAGGATAAACTTAGGAATACCAGGCAGAAGTATTTGAACTGAATCTTAAGATGCACAGAAAACCAAAAGAAATTAAGTTGGATGGGAATTTTTGAGATCTAGGGTCCAAAGTCCATTTCTATTCCATAAAATCCTTTCCTATTTCTTAAAAGCAAAGGTTTGCTCTGATTTTGTTAATATCCTGTGAAGACTGGCCACTGGGCCTCGGAATGCATGCATATAACGCTGTGGAGCTTGGATCCAGTCCTGCAGTGGTTGTTAGATTTTCAAAGAAAATAGAAATAAAAATAATGTAGGTATCAAAAGACATGACAGGCAGGGGGGAAAACAAAGAAAAAATTTTGAATAAGAATACAGTGGTCATATTTACTACCAGGATATTTTTCTTAGACACTTGGAGGTATTTGTTTTGTTTTATTGCTCGTGACAGTCAAGGAAAAGGATAAATTTCATGCATCTTAAACTTGCAGCGAGAACAAAGTCAAAAAATTTTATTTCCCCGAATTCTGTGTCTTTTATTCAGTTTAGGATTTAGAGCTAACTATCTTCTACTTTCCCCCTAACACTCTAAAGCTCTGTACAATATAGCTGTTTACATGATATTCACGTGGTTATCTGTCGGTCTTCTCTGAGTATTCATCTGTAGTCATTTAGCCCAGTTGGTTAGAACAACTGCTCAGGCTGAAGGCCTGGTGGCCGAGTTTAGTTTGCTTTGAATAGAGAACAGCTCTGCTCCACAGTTGCAGATTGGCTCCAAGGCAAAAGAGCCAAGAAAGAGAGTGACCCAGCTCCCAGTGGATGATCCACATTGTTTGTTTGTAAACAACTCATAGCACATGATTCGGTCATGTGGCCCTTGAGATGTGGTCCTGCCATTCCGCTGTATCAGGGCAGGGTTTCTGTTGTTAATCCCTAAGAAAGAGACATCATCTGTTAAGCCCTCTGCACAGTGTTTAATAAAGTGCTATTTTTAAAGGCAAGCACGTTCCAGGTGGCTTTGCTGAAGGTGGTGGTGATGATGGTGAGCTTGCCTTCTGGGCAGCATATCATTAGACTGCCTCTGGATCATTCTCCCTGGACCACAACAGCAAAACCTGGCACTGCAGTGGGTTTTATGGTGCTATCTAAGAAGTGTAACATTTTTCTCTCTGAAAATCTGTGACCCTTTTAGAGGATGACAAGACTTGTGTTATCCGTTCACCCTTAAAAAATATTCTGCTAGAAAGCTTATACCTCTGCCCAGGTTTTTCACTGGAGATAACTCTTTGGTGAGGATTCGGACTTTAAGTAGTTCAATTCAAATCCACGGGAAATGCCTGAGTCCACCACTTTCTAGCTGTGCAATTTGAGGCAAATTATTTCACCTCTGGCTTCGAATTTCTCATCTGCAAAATAAGGGTACGAAGAGTGGCCACCAGATATAATTATAGGGAATAAATGAGATCAAACCACTAATTGGACTACTTGCAGTCTTCAAGTGTTAGAAACTTAATATGACGAGGTCATTTTTATTCTAAGCCTAGTACAGTGCCTGGTACTCTATGTGTGTTTAATAAGTGAAAGAACTTGAGGTCAGCACTGTAGCTGCTAGCAGTTTATGCACTGTTGATTGTGACTGGGAACTTTTTCTGAAAAATAAAGGGCAGTGAATTTAGCCAGCTGAGTGTGCCACTTGTTGAAATGCTGCTGCTTTTGGAATGGGCAAAAAGTGTTGGAAGAGAAAGCCCAGAAACCTCCAATACCCTTCCCTGCAGTAGTCCTCTCCTTTGGGACTATCTTTGCGATGAGAAGGGTAGCAAAGATCTTGCTGAGATAAGCATGTCAAGAATTTGTTACAAATGCTTCACATTCATTTTCACATATATTTAGGGATTTTTAAAGCATTTTTCTTCTTTGCTGGGCAATGTCTTAGTCCATGCACACATACAATTATGCAATAACTTTCTAATTCCACATAGTACCAAAGACCTGAGATAATCTATCCCTTACTGGCCCCATAACATATATTTAGCACCCACAAGGTGGTAATAATAGTAATTAAATTAGCATCTAACATTTGGGGAGCTCTTACTTTGTGCAATGCTTTTTACAGGTATTATCACATGCAATCCTCACAACAACCCCAATCAGTAAACAACATTATGATTCTCATTGTACAGTGAGGAGACCAAGGCTGTGCAAAGATACGTAATGCGTCCGATGTTACACAGCTTTATAAATGACAGCCCTAAGACTTGAAGATAAGCTCGTCTAATTCCATGGACCATGCTCTCAGCATTACTTGATAGAATATTCATTTTTAAAGTTTCTGATCAATATGAACCTTTCCTTGGAGAGGCAAGCCGAGCATCTGGGGCTGGTAGGAAATCATATTACACCCTCTTGAAGCCTCTGTATCTTCATCTGTCAAATGGGAATAATAATATCTAACTTACAGAAGTTTTGCAGCTACTGATGAGGATTAAATGAATTAATGCATGTAAAAGAGCTTCGTAAAAAGTTCACTTTAATAAAATGCAAATTGTCGTATGGAGTGCATTAATTATTACTTAGTTACATGTAAAATCTTGTTACCAAGTACGTGAGGGTAGCCTGGATGCGGTGCTATGAAACTGACATGAGAGGCGGATTGGTTTATGCTTCTAAAGAACTGAGAATATGCAGTGGTGGGAGGGTGGGTGGGTGCCCTTTGCTGGAATAGCAGAGTACCACTGGGTTTTTGACATTTTCCCCCTCAGATCTCATTAAACTATTTTCTCATCAAATGGCCAGTGGCAGAGCCCCCTAAACAAATCTCTTCTTGTAGATTGGTTCAGAAGAAGCCATCGAGGTCCTTTTGCAAATGGGTGATCTGCATTTCTCAGATCCTTCTTCTCTCTGCTGTTCATAGAAATGATCTCATTGGGATATTTCCTTTCAGAATTTCAATTAAGACACCAAGAAATCCATAAGAAATTTTGTGTTTATCTGATAGAAAACATTTGTCTTTTGGACTCCAATTTCTTTTTTTACTACAATCGGTCTTTTGTCAGGATTCATTTGCTTAAAACCGTATAAAGAAAGGTGCTTACTGAAGATGATCACATCATATATAATAATCCATTTAAATATACTTCACTTTAAAACTATGTGACAAATGCAGGCGATCCCCGGGTTACGGATGAGATACGCTCCTGAGAATGTCTTTAGGTCGGATTTGTATGTAACTCGGATCACTGATGAACAGTGCATATATAGTAATAATAATACTGTTATGGCTCATATGTGGTAATAATAATACAGCGTAATACTGTAATAATAATAATACTAATAATGATATCCCTGTACTATAATAATAAGTGACAGAAACTATTGTGCTATTTCTTTCAATTCAAACAAACAAAACATAAAAACAATCTCATACAAAAAGTTTAGATAGGAGATAGAAGAAATTTCAAAAACGAATATTGAAGGTTAACACTGACCTAATGTTTACATGTGCAGAAGAAACTAATTCCTGTATTATTAATTTAATTATTTAATTATAAACTATCCTTATAGGGAGCCTTGGGAACCTGTTTGTAAGGGTGGAACGCAGTAAGCCAGGTGGCCCATAACCAGGGGACTGACTGTACAGGTATAAATTGCTTTTTTTTTCTATAAGGAATATTATGGAAATCCTACTTGCATTGATTAAAAGGCAATTTAGGGGTTAAGATTACTCAGGATCTAACATAGTTCAATTTGACCTGTATTGTTAAATTCTTTTTCTAATTTTATTTAAGGAATGAGTAATATTTACAAGCACCCTGCTTTGGTTTATCAAGGTCTATCCTCAAGTCTCTGCTCCCAGCCAGATGGGAAGGGCCTCAGGTGCAAAGATGGGGTTTTGTTCAGGTTTGCGCCCTAGTGCCTTGGGAAGTGCCCACTGCACACTGGTTTTCGGTACGTGATTGTTGTGTTTGACTGAGCTTGACAAGTTTTTTGATCCCTGGACAATCACTATCAGCTATGGTCAGTAGGGGACATAATATGACATATGACTATTACATGATAACTATAATGTGTGCTTTATGCCACAATGTCAAATAATGTGATAGAGCAGAATAGAATGTGATGAGTGTCTTCTTGGTGAGGACACACAAAGAGGGAAGGTATTTCTGGGTTGGTCCAGGGATAGTTTCCAGTGGGAAGTGACATTTGACTATGACCTTAAAGGATGGGTAATGTTTACACAGGAAAATATAAGGAAGGGGAAGACCATAGTCAAAGGCATGGGATGGGGGAAGGTTCTAGGAACCATTAGCTAGTTTGACAGGAACATAGTTAAGAAAAGTGCAGGGAGGTGGTAGGAGATTTTTTTTAAGGAATGGAGAGTTAAATGTCCCATTGAGGAGCTCGGACTTGACAGTGTAGGCATTAAGATTTTGGTGTAGGGTTGGAATGAAATAAAGACTTAACCATAGGAATATACTGTGTAGATTCAAGTTTTCAGAGGATGAGTGAGCATATCAATTTGGAAGGGATGGGAATACTTCAAGAGAGGTGTAACACAATTTAAAAAATCTTTTGGGATTTGGCTTTTTGAAATCAGATTGTTTATGGTTGTGACAAGTTTGTTCCAAAGATGGCTAAGGGAGAAAGCAATGGATTGGATTCGGAGTCAAAAGATATTACCCTGCCACTGATGTGCTTAGCGAACAAATATGAAGCTTGGTGCTCTGTCTTTCTAACTGTAAAATGGGTTTAATTTTTTAATTTTTTTTTTATTTTAGCATATTATGGGGGTACAGATGTTTAGGTTATGTATGTTGCCCTTCCCCCCCCGCCAAGTCCGAGCTTCAAGCGTGTCCATCCCCCCAGATGGTGCACATCGCACTCTTTGTGTATGCATATACCCGTCCCCTCCTCCCACCCCCGTAAAATGAGTTTAACAACTACCAAATGCCCATCAAAAGATTATGCTGGCTATACGATGAAGACTCAGTTGTAGGACTTTGAAAAATAGCATACCTCATATGTGTAAAATGCTAATTATTTGGAATATTTTCATAATAAAATTATTTTATTTGGACAAGATATAGATACAGAAGAAAATAGTCATATTTCTATGAGATTAGAATTAAGATTGCTTATGGTTACTAAATAGGTACTTTATATTAGATACTGAACAAGTCCTTGGCTTTTGAGGCCTCATTACCCTCACAAAATGGATTAAAACCTTGGACCAGAGGAACTGTATTGTCCATGTGGTTGTACCATTTTATGATTCTGTAGTTGTTGCCTTCAGCAACCTCTGTTTAGAACAGCGACTTGAGTTACTAATATCAGAAGCATAATCAAACTTACAGGTGTCTGTGCTGGGAATAAAAGACAGATGTGTTATCCTTCCCTTGGTTTAGGACTCTGATTGGCAAGGAAGACTATGACATTTCTTCCAGCTGCCTGAAATGCTTTTTGTTTATGGGAATGGGAATGCTACATTCAGTGATCGGAGGCTGGGGGAAGGAGGGAGAGTGTGCTTTCTCCCTTTCTCTTTTTTCTTCTCTTCTAAGGGAAATAAAAGGTAAGGGCAACAATGAAAAAAGAAACAGGTGTGGACCTCCTGGGGGTGGGGGCGGGAGGCGAGGCCAAGCACACCAAATAATTTAATCTCAGTTACAATAAATCTCAAGTGATAACGCTACATCCTTGAGAATGTTCCCTGGTGGACGGTGCCTGGGCTTTGAATTTTGAGCAGAGAAGTACCGGGGGAGGGCGACATCATCATGCTCCGCAGGGAGGATGTTGCTCGTGTTGGTTTGTTGGTCTATTCCTCCAGATCATTCGGCCTTCAGAAATCAAGCAAATGGGTATTTCAAATCTAATTTGTGAAGGAAAAGATTCATAAGAAAATGTTTTCTAGGAAAAGTAAAAAGCAAAAAGCAAAGGCCTCCTGCTTACTGTGGCGTTGGTGTTGCATAAGCGGTGTGCACGCAGGGGAGCATTAGTCACTTAGAACAGTTCACACGTTATTCTCGTTTGAACTCTGCAAGGCCCTCACTTCACCTCTTTCTCACCAGCTGGAGCCTGTCCATTTCACTCCTCCCTCCACCCTTGGAATAGAAGTGAAATTTAAATGTGCCAATTTTCTACTTGTTAGAAGCCATAGTAACATGTTCAGTAGGGAAAGAGATTTATACCATCCCATAGAAGGAGGTTTTGTGATTATTGAAGATTTTAGTTTGTTGATGGGATTCCTAGAATCCATTCCCATTGGGTATACCGGACAAGTCGGTAGATTTACCAAAGCATAACTAACGTGGGCTGCGCTTGATTTCTTTATCCAGCTCTTTGGTTCTAAATTTATTGCCAGTTTTATTTATCAACCCTACTTTCAGAAAGTGGTATTTGCCATGGTCACAAGGAAACATCTGTGAGCTTAAACCTTAGAGGCAGATAGCCAGGGAGAACTTTTGGCATATGAAGCTTAGATTGCAGAAGAGAAAAATTAATCAAGGAAGCCCTCAAAAATATTGAGATGGCAATTAAAAAAGATGTCTTATCACTGACTCACTCAAATATTGAGTTCATATTAATTGAGAAATGTCAGAATTCATAATGAATCAATTAGGAGTGTCAGATCATGGCAAGTTTGGAAGTTTATGTCAATCTTGACTACCAGGATTTATGGTAGATTATATAATGGAATCCTGAGTTCTAAGAGATCAAAGGAAAATGCTGGCTCTTTCTTCATCCATTCTCTTAGGTCAAGCTTACCCAGCAAGAAGCCGAGTGAAGAGTTGAGCAATTATCTGAAGTGGGCAGTAGAGATGGCCAAACCAGATAATGTATAACCAGAAAGTCACCATGGAGGGAAAATGTGGACTGAAAATAGGATAAGGGGTGGAGGGAGAATGTCAAATAATTTGGTCAGTGTCCACAGTTCAAATTTGCTGAATCACAGCCAATTCTTTGCTTCATGGAGTTATTTATTATAGAACAAGACTAAAAGGCTGGGGTAAAAAAAAAAAAAAAGTTCATTACCAATGTTGTTGCATGTTTGTGTAAAATTTCTCCATATCTGTGTTATTATCTGTGACATGTCTACTTCTGAGTATTTCCAGGGATTGGATTTCACTATTTTATACTACTGGGTTGAAGTAGTGGAGGAAGAGCATATAATCTGACTTGCGTGGAGACAACTAGTTTCTTTTGTAGTTTAGTTCGATGTTGTATTTAATTAACCTTTTTTTCCTTCACAACACATGTTCATGAATTTTCCATTAAAAATTCTGATGTTCTTCTACCCAAAAGAGCACAAAACATTCTGTGATAAAGACATCTGCACCCGAATGTTTATGGCAGCACAATTCACTATCGCAAGGATGTGGAAACAACCCAAGTGCCCGTCAATCCATGAGTGGATTATTAAAATTTGGTATATATTTACAATGGAATATTACTCAATCATAAGAAATGACAGTGATCTAGCACCTCTTACACTTTGCTGGATTAAACTTAAGCCCATTATCCAAAGTGAGGCACCACAAGAGCAGAAGAACGGACTCCACTTGTACTCGCCATCAAACTGGTTCTAACTGATCAACACTAGGTAGATCACATGGCAGAAATACTCTCTAGGGATTAGGGGGATGGGGGGGCAAATCAACAACTAAAGGACACGGGGAGCACTAAGGGGGGGTGGGAAGGGCACGCCTTAAACCCGCACTTGGGTGAGGCAAAGACATAAAGTGTAACTGTAGTGTTTGTACCCTCACAATACCCTGGAATAAAAAAAAAAAAATTCCGATGTTCTCTTACCTTTATCATTTTCTCCTATGGCAATTTCCGTATCTCCTTAATTTTACTAGAACACAGCAATGACATATACAAGCCCACTAGAATAGCATTTGCATGACTTTTTGGCTTTTAGAAAAAACAACTACCAAAGTTTCAGAATCGGTATGGTGTTTTTTTCTTCTATTCAATATAGAAACCAAAAACTACTTACTTGGAGCAGATGTTTCCCAGTCCTAAAATATAGCTTATCAGTCCATAGCCCCTATAAATCTGTCAGTGTGCACCTGCTAATTCTAAAGACTCCTTAATTCAATGTGAAACTTTCCATTTGTTGTTTTTTAACTGATAAATTTTGTAAATTAGGTTCACTATTGCCTGGGAGTAGAAAAAAACACAGGCATACTAATATTTTAGATGGAAAAACCAAGTTAAGAATTAAACAAGTTTTTTCTTTTTCACTCTATCATGTCTGAACATTTGAGAAACATTTTAGAAACAAACAAAAAATAACCCAGGGCCTCTTTTTAATAGCTCAGGCTGATGTTTAAAACACACAGGAAAAAATGCCCCATGGAATGCTCCCGAAGCACAGTCATTCAAGAATTTGACATACAAGTAAGGATTAAGAAAGTCGTTTTATAAAGCTGTGTATTAAGCGGCATTGCTAAATTCCTTACTTGCCTTGCGCTGTGACTACTGTTTCCATCATACAGCACCGTCTGCATCTCTGTGGTAGAACCGTGCTATGCAGCCACAGCAGGTTTGTTTCTGCTGCTGAACATGTGGTTTGAAGTGCTGTGGGCCAGGAGTTACAGAATGGAAGTCATCCCCTGAACCAGAGTTGATAGAGTGGAGTATGGCCTGTGCATAAAGGAATACATGCTTGCTAATTGCATCGATGGTAAATAGCTTATGCACTACTTAGCTTTGTAAAAGAATATGATCAAGGAATTGGATCTGAACAGATAAGCCAAACATTGATTCTTCAGTACCTAGTGATACATGAGATTACTTTTATTTTTAACCACATTATTTCCTTTAAGTGGGGAATCAAACCAGCTTTAATTAAGGAAATATTTAGAAATCATACCACCCTCCCCTTCTCTGTTAAAAAACAAAAAGAAGAAGACAACTACAAAGACTTAAGCACAAACATCTCTTCACATCATCTAGGATTGAAGTACCCAATCCCAGCACAGCTCTTTTTGAGAAAGGATGTAGATATTATTCTGAATTTTGAGCCATCACTGTGGTGTGTGTGAACATATTAGTTTACCCTTTCTCTCTCCTGACCTCATCCACAAATTCATAAGACCTAATTTGGCCATCAGTTTGGAGAATGATTTTTTATTTAATTTCTCTGATTATCTAGCATGCACTGCCAGGGCCTTAGCAGTATACCTGCTGTCTGATGAGAACTCTACGTGTGTTTCTTGAGTTGAAATAAAGGATACATTCCATGAACTACCACCATTTAAAAAAAATCCCTGCATCCACTATGTGGATGAGGTTTTTTTTACCTGTTCTCAGGGAGGTAAACCAATTTATCTATAATGCTCAATAGTTTGTTTTAAATACAGAAAACCCAGCCTTTTTTTTTTATTTCATTCTTTTTTTTTCTCAGAGCTTTACCATAGCTACTAGCAAGTGGAAATATTTCCTGATTTGAATTTCATATCTCCTTCTTCTCTTGCCAGATGTATGGTGCTAATAAGAAGCAAAGACATCAATGTGCATTTAATTTAACCCTAAAATAGGAGAATATCGTCTGAATACAGACTTTATATATTCAGTGACCTATCTTAAAATAGAGACATGATTTTTACATTCTCAATAATTAAGAAACATTTCTATTGAATTTGATTATCCAGAGTGACAAATGGCAGTGTCATAAAGGAAAAGAAAAGCCATTTAGGTGGACAAGCAGGCATTTCCCTTGCATTTGTGGTCACCAAATAATCACATAATTTTTATTTGAAATTTAAAAGAGAAAATAACTTGCTGACCTTTAAGTCCATTTCTCATTTCCTCCATAGAACATTTTTAAACTAGTTCACAAACCTCTCGAAAAGCCATGCCTATATTACAATGAAAGTACAAAATGTCACATTGCCTAGAAGCCAACTTGAGAGGCCGTGTATTTATTTAGCAGTTTGTGAATCCAATAGCAGGCATGGGATATAAAAGATTAAAAGCCCCCCTGATTTGTAAATACTATGCTAGCCTTCAAAATGTTCCAAAGCACAGGAAGTCTGAGTCACCTGAATAATACCTAAGGCTAATTTTTATATAACCTGCCCAAATTGCAAGAGGACTGTGTGTGGGACTGAGGTCTGCCTGCCAATCAGCTTGAAATGCTGGTAGACTAAACCCGAATTCACTAAGGACCAAACTGGCATATACTGCTCAGTGTGGTGACTCCCTAATTGCAGAACTGGGCTGTTTTGGCGAAGTATTTCAGGAAAATTTTTAGCTGGACTCTGTCTCCCCTACTGTGTAGGAAATGAAGGTTTCTAGGCAAAGCCGTTACTTAGTGACTAACCAAAATGGCAAATAACATCACCAATTTCAGGCATAGACACTGTCCTCAAAAGTGGGACTGGTCAGGCCAGTCTTCCAGGCTGGAAGTGCAGGGCTTTCCCCAGGCGCACGGAACCGCAGAGCCTTGGTGCAAGAGCGTGGCTGACGCAGGCCGCAGGCCATATAGAAGCACCTCACCTTGCGAAACTCCTCTGGCTTAGGAATTTTAAACCATTTTAGTTCTAATCTTTCTAGTAAGAGTGCAAGCAACTATGAATGAACTCTCCTGTGAGTCACAGACGTGCTAACAGGTCAGCTGCTGTAGCTTCTTCCTTCCAAGCAGAAAAGTGCCTATAGCTATTTGCCAGCTCCCTGCAGCGAGTTTGATTCCTCTTTTGGACAGCAAGGAGAAAGACACTGAAGAAAGAGGAAAGAAAGAGTTTTAACAAATAAATGAGGCCTTCTATCTGGCTGGGGCAGAACAAAGTTGGAGAACCAATGCCAATCCCTGGGAGTTTAGATCCCACGCCATTTTCAATATACTACTCCCTTCCTTTTTGTGTTTCTACGCACACGTCAGTCTCTGAGTAGTCTTGCATTTCTCTTCCCACTTTGAGGTCTTATATCCAAAACTGATTATTCGAGAAAGGTCTAAGGTTGTACTATTGCTGGGACTTTGAAAGAAGTCTGAAACAAAACCCCTGGGATTCTAGATGCCACTGAACTCAGGGCTCATTGTGTGTCTGAGTGACTGTGTCACTTAAGTGGTATCACCGGGATTATTCTCCCTCATTTTTGCTGTCTTTCCACTTTATAAACAATACCCAGAACGTCAGTGTTTCTTCCATTCTCACATGGAATTAATCTTTCTTAATATTAATCTTTCTTAATATTAAATGTTAGTCTTAAGTAGAAAGAATCTAAAGTCTAAGAAATAAAACATGTACAATGTTATGTTCGTAGGTCAGTGTAGTGGCCACACGCGAGGTTGCCCCCAACCTCACTCTTTCATTTTCCAAACATCTAACTCTCAAGTTATAAAAGTCAACTCTTTTAAGTCCTGTTTCTTTTATGGTCTACTTTTCTCATTCTTGGAGTCAGTGAGTCCAGTCGAGTAGTGACTATAATGACAGTTGTAATAGCTATACATTTATCCAACAGATTATTTTCTGCTAGGCCTGGTGCTTTGTGCTTTATAGAGAACAGCTTATTCAGTCATTACAACAGCTCTAGCAGTGGACATCATTATACCCATTTTCTAGGGAAGTGAACCAAGGCTTAGAGAAATCAAGTAATTTGCTGAAGACCACCGAGCGAGTAAAAATGGTATCACAAGATTTGAACTTGGGACAATAACTCAAGATCTTTGTCACTGTAAATATGGGTTTCCAGGTTGGGTGTATAGGCAAAGGGCTTAGACGGTGAAGGGAATACAGAAGCAGCATAGAAAGGAAAGATCTCTTCCCACAAAGAATTTATAATTAACTGAAACGAGGAGCTCAAACTTGCACTGTGAGTTGATATTTGTGTTCCCATTGTGTGTGCCTTGTCACTGTTTAGAACGCATCCATTCAAGTCAAGAACTCTGATTCTCAGCCTTTATAGGGCATGCACCATGGCTCTTCCATTTTTTCATCATTCTGTGGCTACATTTTCCTGCTTATCAATGACACTTAAGAGAGTCGACAGACTGTATATATCTGGATCAATTTCACTTAGCAAAAACACAACAGGGAAGGATTAGCTGAGCAGTGTCTTCATTTATCAAGTTCAGTTCCCTGCTGACTTCACTCCCACTGGTGAAAATGTGTCACCAGATTTGGTCCCAGAGTAGAGAGGTGAAGGAGTCTTTTGACCGGTAAGCAATAGCCGTGCCATCAGTTGTACTTTCCTAATTAAGTTTGACATAGATTAAGGTACACTCGATTTTGGAGTTTCTGGATGTATGTGAACTAAAGATGGAAAGAGATGACTCAGATGTTCAAAGCCTGGCAGAGGGAAGGATAATCCGCAAAATTGGTTATAACACATTGACTAATCAAGAACTGACTACAATATGACAATATGTGTTCATTTCCACTGATGAATAAGCTGCCATTATGTCTCTCCGTTCTCTATTTGGGACAAATTACTTTTCTGCTGAATTTCCATTCTTACCGGTACCTATTTGCTGTGACTTCTCCCAGTTTTGACTTTATCTTGTTACTTTAATCTTGTCTCTAAGTAAATTGCAACCCAGTAAATATGTTCCAGTATTGTTCATTGTAATTTCTGCCTTTATGTTAGGTGGTAAGAGGAAGAGACTTCTTTTATTAATTTATCAGTCTGGGTATGTGCTAACAGGAACCCTAATACACATCTTGATTAGGGTTGATTGAGTCTAAAAGATTCAGTTGCTCAATTTATTTTGGTCTGTCTGCATAACAATGCCACAGAGTTAATGATACTACTTTTCTATGAGTCATATTGTTGACCTGACACATAGGAGTAAATAAGATGGATTAGAATTATTTTCTATCCAGTTTGAAGTCATATATATATATGGCTGTCCAGAAAGTATCCAGCCTTGTAATATGTTCTCATGATATTAATATTAACAATGCATGGATACTTTCTGAACAGCTCTTGTGTGTGGGTGTGTGTATATATATACATATATATACAGAGAGAGAGAGAGAGAGACACTATACACATATATATACACATATACACATATTTACACATGCATACACACACACACAAACACACAGTAAAAATCTTAGTCATCTGGAAGTTTGAGTTCTATGATGTCAGAGAAAGGGAGACACCAGGTCCGGAATCAGCTAAGAACGTGCACATTCATATCCATGTCTGCATTTTCTTCCCATTGCAACATTCAACCATTGTTTTGGCATCTATTTAAATATTAATATGTTACTACTTATCAAAGTGTAAATAACACTTTGTTACTAGTTGAAAATTGAAAAGCACTTCAGACAAGTTTTGTGATTTTGACTCATCTCAACCATGCAAAATGCATTTCTTCAAATTACTTTGGCACCAGGAGAGATTGGCGAGTGTGCTTGAAAGAAACCCGCCCATGTTTCTGTTGATCTTTCTTCAATCCCACTGGGCCATGGGAAGAAGATGTGGCACGGAATCCTTGTTTGCATCAACCAGGAAGCAAAAGGCCTTCCAAGGGCTAGGTAGGAAGGAGGGTGGAGGGAAGAAGCATGCCTCGCAGGGACAATGTTTATCTTGTCGGCCTGTCGGGTCCTTTCAGGGTAGATTTCCTGGGACAAGAACACGAAGCTTATTGGTTGTCCTTGCTCTGCCACAAGAGCAAACCAGGTCCCTGTAGCAACCTTGTTTGCCTTCCCATACCACGGCCCTTGCCTCATGTTTCAGCTGAAATCCTTTCTAGCCAGGAGGAGAAAGGAGAGAAAAAATGGAGGAAATGTTTCCAATTTTGAGACCTCAGACCAAACTGTAGCAATATGCTCTACCTGGAAATCTGAAGAAATGAATTATGAATGTTGTTCCATAGAGGTAATACAAAAAACAGCTTTGCTGGTTGTGAATCATAGGAAGGCTTTCCATGCAGCCTGAGCACTGCCTACCCCAGAGATTCATGCTCGAAAGGTGAGGATTTGTAATGTTCTGGGGTTTATATGATACTGGAGGGACAGTTTTTTAATCTAGAGGGCTCTGTGCTCTAACCTTTATCCAAGTGATGTAAGCCACATGTTTAGGTTACTGACAGTCTTAGCACTACTTTTTAATGCGGAAGGAGTGTTAGAGGAAGGTTATGCCTCTGAACATTTAGAATTGACTAAAAGTGCCATTTCACTTTTCAAAATGAAATTGTTACCTTTCCTATCCTTCCATTTAAATATGGCTACTGTGTTTTTGCATATTGCAGAATGCATATTGGTTTTAGCAAGTTTAGAAAAGAGATAAAAATAAAGATGTAAATAGAAATGAT
Organism: Indri indri; assembly: GCA_004363605.1. Lineage (NCBI taxonomy): Eukaryota > Metazoa > Chordata > Mammalia > Primates > Indriidae > Indri > Indri indri. The sequence continues at coordinate 129,869 of RJWJ010000205.1, forward strand.
CTATATTCTCATGGATAATCAGTAATAATATTTTAGTATATTTTCATTTAGTCTTTTTCTTAGAGATATGTATGTATACAGGTATATATATTTATGTGTGTATATATGTATATATTGAATGACATGAAAAAGTTCTCAGTATAATAATGAAAATCCAAGGTATAACACAATTTCCATTTGTAATTTACATAGTATGTATGTATATATACACATAGTATATATGTGTAAGATATGTATGTAAAATAGACACACACATGCACACATGCAAGTATGTATTTTGAAAGTTGAAATTATGTTGTATCTTGTAGAATTTATTTAACGTTAGAATTTGTTTACACTATTTTGGTATTTTAACAAGCATTGTTATCCACATCTGTTTATTTTCTTAAGAATAATTCCTAAAAGTAGAAATAGAAGGTCAAAGGGCAAAGCTATTTATAAGACTCTAGAGGGGTATTGCCAGATTCTTTTAGTTCCTTTTAAAACATGATTATATTACAGAAACTCTTGTGATTGCTTTAAAAATTTCAAGCAAAAATTGTGCATAATCCTATTTAGAAATCAAATCACTATTTTATTCAGCTATGCCATCTCTAGTCCTTGTCTATGAAATTATTTATTGAATTAAATAGATAATTTCTGTTAATATAACAGATAAAACTTCTATTTCTTACATTTTCTCTTGTTATTGTGCCATGCACATTTTCTGTTGAGCTATAGACATTTTTTGGGGGGTTTTCTTTTTTCTTCCCTTCATCCTTTCACTGTACCCTTTAGAGAAATGAATACAACTTTATATGCATTCTGTACTCTTTTCTCCATGCTCATACAACCCTGTAAAAACACAGACATTGATATTTGGGGAATGGTCCCTATTTATCTTAAGATGTGTGGTCAGACTATGTACCTAATACGTGTGTATGGGGTGTGTGTGTGTGTGTGTATTACCTTGTATCTTAGTTTTCTCACTTTGCAACATATACTGGAGATTCTGAGAAATATAGATCTATCTTCTTCTTTTCAATAGTTGTATAAGGTATGAATTTAGTAAAGTTTATTCAAGTAATCTGCTATCAATAGGCATTCTGTTGTGGCAAGTTTTCAACATGTAAAAAAAAGTACTATCACTACAAATATTTTTAGACACACGAGGTTAGGTATTGATGGTTTTACTTCTATGGTGTAATTCCCAGAAGTATGATTGCTGGTTCAAAAGTTATGTGTATCTTTAAATTTTAATGGATTTTTTCCATATTATTTTCTAAAAATATCATAGCAAATCACAATCCCACTAGTGATGATTGAGAGTATCATTTTCCTCACTTTTCCACTGGCACCCCTGTTTTCCCACTTTCTAATTTTTGCTAATCTAATGAGTAAGCATTATTAATTTTCTTTTCATTTTCTTGACTTCTGATGTTAAACATCTTTTCACATTATTGTTGTTCCTTTGGATTTTCTTATCTGTCAATTACCTATGTGTATCCTTGACCCATTTCCCCCCTATATAGTTGTGTGTCTTCTTATTAATTTATAAAAGCTTTGAGTATTATAGATTTTTAAAATTGATAGATAAAATTGTATGTATTTATCAAGGACAATATGATGTTTTGAAATATATATACATTATAGAATGACTAAACCTAGCTAATTAATACATGCATTACCTCACAAAAATTATCATTTTTGTGGTGAGAACACTTAAAATCTGCTCTTAGTGTTTTTCAAGAATATGTTGTTATTGACTATAGTCACCATGTTGAACAATAGATCTCTCGAACTTATTCCTCCTATCTAATGGAAATTTTGTATCCTTTGACCAACATCTCCCGAACCTTCCCCTCACCCCAGCCCCTGGTAATATCATTCTACTCTCTACATCGATGAGATCAACTTTTTTAGATTCCAAATGTGAATGAGATCATGTGGTTTTGTCGTTCTGTGCTTGGCTTATTTCCCTTAACGTACTGGCCTCCAGGTTCATCCATGTTGTTGCAAATGACAGGATTTCATTCTTTTTAAATACTGAATAGTATTCCATTGTGTATATATACCACATTTATTTTTTATCCATTCATCTATTGATGAACAGTTCCATTGATTCCATATCTTGGCTATTGTGAATAATGCTGCAATAAACATGGGAATATAGATAATCTCTTCCACATACTGATTACATTTCCTTTGCATATATCCCAGTAGTGGGATTGCTGGAGCATATAGTAATTCTATTTTCAATTTTTTTGGGAACCTCCATGCTGTTTTCCATAATGGCCATACTAATTTGCATTTACCCAACAGTGTGCAAGGTTTCTCTTTTCTCCACACCATCCTTGCCAACACTGGTTATCGCTTGTCTTTTTGATAATAGCTAATCTAACAAGTGTGAGGTGATATCTCATTGTGGTTTTAATTTCCATTTTCTGAGGATTAGTGATGTTGAGCACTTTTCTGATAGATTTTTTTTTATCACATTATATGTCATATCTTTCTCCATCAATAATTTGTCCTTTGATTTTATATTTGTAATTTTCTGCCACAAAATTAAAAAAATAATTTTATGAAATTAAATCTGTCTCTCTTCCTGTACAGATTCTGGATTCCCTGTCTCACTCTAAAAGGTCTTCCTACTTCCTATTTTCTAAAGTTTTCTTCTAAAAATTCTGTTTTCTATTTTCTTATTTTTAACATTTTAGCATTTTTTTATATCCAGAATTTATTTTTACATAAAAATAGATTTTTTTATATGGATAGCCAATTGTTTAAGCATTACATATTAAATAAACTGTCTTTTCTCTAACAAATTAAATTATATTATATCTATTTTTAAAATTCTTTTCTCTATTCCACTGATCTATTTATCTTTTGCCAGGCCTGAGACATATTGCTTTGATTATAATAGCTGTATAGTATATATATATATATTTTTTATTTCAGGATATTATGGGGATACAGATGTTCAGGTTACGTATCTTGGCCTTGCCCCCACCTCCCACCTTGTATAGTATATTTTAATACCTGGGAAGTTTGAGTCCCCCCACTCATGGTCATTATTCATAATTTTGGTTTAGTTTTCAACATTTAGCCTTTCATATGAATTTTAAAAGAATTTTGTGCACCTTTATTAAAAATGAACATAAACAGATAAGAGCAAAGCATATTTGGTTTATGGTGATAGTTAACTTAAATATAGTTCCTAATTTTCAGTGGTTTGACAGCTTTGTGATATTGTCTTCTTATCCAAGAACATGGTATAGCTCTACATTGTTTAGATCTTGTATTAGGTTCTTCCATTGGATTAATTTTCTTCGTATTGATCTAATTTCTTTTTTGCTGTGTTTCCTTTTAGAGTAAAATAATTTAGCAGGAGAAATAAAACTGGAAGGAAATGTACTAAACCATTAACACTGGCTGATCCCCATGGCGGGGTATGAATGAATGATTTCTGTTCCTTCCACTTTTCTATATATATTTTTTCCAACTTTTCCATATTGATCATTCATGATATATATAATGGTAAGGAATTAATAAGACTAAATTTTAAAATGGAATGGGAAGAATCATGTGTTGGAAAATCATATGTACAACAGTTTTGCATAGAATTTTACATTAGATAACAGTGAATCTCAAGGAGAAAAGGTGCTGGGGGTGGGGCTCTTTGTTGGTGATGTCTGCACAGTTAAGACAGCATTTTCCTTGTTATTCACCATTTTGACCCTATCACCTGGCTGGCATCTAGTAGGAGTCAAGAACATGTGATGATCGAATACATAAATGAATGTCATAAAACATTATAACAAAATGTAACATTTTATACTTGGAAAACCAACCAAAAATCTATTGTTTTTATAATATAAAATAGGAAAATAAAATTCAATACTAATATCTTGTTAGTGAGAATATACAGAAGATACATCTCCTTTTCTATGAATCAGTAATAAGAAACTGTCCTTAGGAAACCAATTCTTTCCAGAAGGTTCTATATGAAGAAGGAGCATGAGTGAGAAATACTACATTAAATTACAATGAAGAGTCATGTCATAGCTTCTTAATACTTCAGCACCAGCACAGAGGCTAACAATAAGCACCAAGAACTATTGGCAAATTAGTTAACTAATACTGAATTATTTTGGGTGGCTAAGGAATTGAGCTTCTCATTTTGAAAACATACATGAGATTTTTGCCTTTCTACATATTACCAAAATGTGATACTAGTGAGAAAAATTGTGCAAGGACTGGGAGGAAAAAAAAAAAAATCACATCTGTCCTTGCCGATGGCTGAATGCAGAGGCGAGGGAGTGGTTTTATGATCTAAATGACTGAAAAATAGGTTATGGTGCCCCAGCAAGTCCTTGTTGCTTGTTGACAATTAGTAATGTCTGTTTAAATCATGGGGTTTTATTGGGCCTTAAAAATATCTTTCCGTTAGTTTCAGTTTCTCCAAGGGAAACGGAGGGCAGGGCAGAGTGGAACTCTGCTCACAGTCTGGCTGGAAGGTGTCAGCTTGATTCTACCTCTTTTCAGATGAGTGCCCTTTGCAGTTCTTCCTCTTTTCTCTCTCATCTTACCATTTCACTCTGCTCTTCTCTCTTCTCTTAGCCCTTGTTTTCTTCCTCTGCATCTTTGGGGGTTGGAGAAACAGCCTGAATCAGTAAGAGGTGGGGAAAGAAGAAAAGAACTTCAGTCTTGCTAGTTCCTCATTCTTTCTTCTGTCACTTCCCTTTCATGGAGCTCTGCCTTTATCTGCAATCCTAGATACAATCGAATTTATAGCATTCGCTCATTCATTCATCCAAAAAATAGTGAGCTTCTACTACACTAAGGTAGTGTTGATGCTTGGCTCCTTCAGGGAGCAACATAGACTAAGATCTTGCCTTTGTGGAGTTCACATCTTGTGGCGGAGGCAGGCAGATGATAAGCCATAAACTTCAGTAGGTCTAGATGTCAGAAGGTGGTAAGTGGCACGGGAAAGAGCCAAGGGAGAGCCAGATGGGGGACCAGCTGCGTGGGTGTGAGGGAGGATGTGACAGGAGGGCAGGGCAAGTGAGCCTCCCTGAGCTGCGGCCATTGGAGCCAAGACATGAAGGAGGGGAGGAGGGGAGACGGTGGATGTTTGGGGAAGAAATTTCCAGGCAGAAGAAAGAGCTAAGCCTGGAGGCAGAAGCCTTCCTGTAGGACAGGGGAACCGCAGGAGGCCAGAGTGCTTGGAGCCCACTAAGGAAGAGAAGATTGGGGGGATCAGCAGGGGCGGGTGAACTGCTTTTCAGGTGGGGAGTTCAAAGGATCACGCTTTGGATAAACTTAAATGAAAACTTTCTCAGACGTGTTTTCGTGCTATCTATAACATTCGCTTCCATGCGAAAACGTAATTGGCAAACGGACTGCTATATGGTAATCTTTCCTTAGAGTGCTAGGACAGTTTTGTTTTGTAAACTTCTTTTTCACTCACCAGTAGAGAAAAGAGTTATAGGAGCCACAGAAAATTATAGTGGCGTTCTCCCAGAGCTCCTGAGCGTAGAAATATGTTCAAGTTAACACTGAGTGTATTTACGTATTTCTCTTTAACGTTGGAAGGGGCTGAAGTACGCAACTCAGGATGTGTGATCATTTGGAAGCACGACTCAACTAGCGACATGACTAAGCTAGTGGCTTTCAGAGAGAGTACAGGGTCAAAGCCTAGTGGTTGCTAACAGTAACAAAGAAGGGGGCAGAATGTTTTGAAATTTTGTGATTTGGGTAATCCATTTTCTGGTTTTTTTTTTTTTTTTGGTCAACCTAAGGGTATAAGATAATTGATATTGCTAATATTCTTATATATACCATTTATTTTTCTCTTATCATATGCTTGACAATAAGCTGATTATTCTACCTCTATCATTTCATTCAAAGTGTGCAATTTGTCTGTTGAAACAAGCATCATTAACTCCATTGCATAAGGTAAGGAAATTGAGGCCCAGAGAGTTTAAATAAGAAATGTAGGATCATATATTAACACATAGTTGGTGAGTAGTACACTTCCATATTCTCTTGTTTGCCTGCATGCTGTGCTCTCACTCTATGTTTAAAAGAGCAAAGAGAGACGGATATAGAAAGTAGCATTCGAGTTCCACAAGCAAATGAGTTCCACAAGATGATCTGTTACAAAGGTCTTGTTCAAGTGTTTAGAAAAATGATGCAAACTTTATTCTTCCTCTTAAGAGGTTTATCATCCAGATTAGCACATTAAGGTTTTTGGAAAGTTTACAGTGAAAAAACCTTTATTAATTTATTTATCCCAATTTTTCCCAAACTTTTTGATCATGTAACTCTTTTTTTGGGAGTATATTATGAGCATAATAGCTTTTAATATTCTTTGGGAAACACTTGAGGAAGTGTTATATGAAAAGATGTAATTGGATAAATTTAAAAATAGAAAAATTCCTAAAAATGGTAATATTTTGGAACAAAACATTAATTTTGTTTTTAGACTGTCTGATATACATTAGTAAGGACATAATGTGCTTTTAATGGTTTTTATCCTTTATTTTCTTTTGAATTTTGAATATGCTACTTTATAAAGGTAATTATTTAATTAATTGAACCATATGTTAAATGTCAGACACTGTGGTAGGTGCTAGTAATATAAAGAGAACATATAAACACAAACAGAACACATCTCTCAGTATGTGTTTACAGTATAGTGAAGGACAAAAATAATTTGTAGGATGGAAATAAGTCCTACATTCACCACATCAATAAAGTGCTATGGAAACAAAGGCATAAGAACTTAACTCTGCCCAAGGAGGGCTTCCAGGAGGAGGTGATGTTTGAGCTGAATTTTAAAGGGTTCTGTGGAGGGATTGAGAGTACACAGATCACTCAGAGGCGTGGTATGACTTGGCAGCCTACCAAGACAGAAATAACAAAATCAGATGTGAGCTTAGAAAGAGCGTTCTGGCTGTAATATGAAACATGATGGATAATTGTTGGAGTGAGATTCCTGGAGAGATAATGGGTAGGACCATGTAAGCACATCTGCTGGTGTTTTAGAATTAGAAAAAGAAATTTTAGGTAGCAGAATCAGAACAGACCTGCCAACTCTTTGCAAATCCTGGGACTAGAATGTTTGGAAAGGAAAAGTGATAAAGATTTCCTTCATTCGTTTAATACCTACATGTTGAGTGTCTGCTAGGCCCTGGGCAGTGTGTCCAACGCTGGGAGGATAAGACGCTGTATGACATACTGGGAAAGACCCCAGACCCTTGTTTACAGAACTTCACTTTATCAGACTCTTACTTGTTTATAGTTGCAATCATGGGCTTTTGGCATAACCGTTTAACAAGATTTCACTCTTTTTCAAAAGCAATTTATTCATCCAACAAGTATTTGTTAAATAAATGTACATAGCATCATGCAGTAGGTCATCAGGGAGCTACCATATGATGTTTCATTTTATTTGGTGTTAGTCCATGGACATTCGAACCAGTGAAGTAATAACAGGCAAAGTGTGATTTACGTCCCAACAGATGGTGACAGATTAACTTCCTAAGAGATTGACCTGCCCTGGAGGCATTAGGAGAATCTTGTTAGCGAGGTAGATTATTGTCAGGACCTTGGAAAATTGGTGGGAATAATTGATGCCGGAAGGGGTATATCTGGGTGGTTGGGAACAGCCCCTGAGCAAGGGATCTGTCACTTTGGGGTAAGCATGGCATGTCCAGGGGTCTGGGAGGAGTGAGGGCTTGTACTTGAGCAGGTAGGTGTGCTCTCCCATCCAAGTACTAACCAGGCCTGACCCTGCTTAGCTTCTGAGCTCAGACAAGATCGGTTGTGTTCAGGGTTGTATGGCCATAGACAGGTAGGTGTGCTCTGATTGTGGAAACATTGAGAGACCTGCCTAAGAAGTTTTGCTTCTCTGTGTAGGCGAGAGAGCTCTTGAACAGGGAAGAGCCATAAGAGCCATAAGGACAGGGAGTAACATGCTGGAAGCAAGGATTTCGTTGAGAAGTCCCCCATGGGGAGGATGAGATTGGGAAGAGCCTGGCTTAGGGAGGAGGCAGAGAAAAAGTCAGATATGGACAAAGATAGTGGAAGAGGAAAAAGCTGCTCCAAGCTTTGTCCTTGTGTGGGAAAGCTGGTGCCTTTGACACAAAAGAGAAAGTGAGAACATGAGCCACTACAACTGAGAGTAAAGAGTGCTCAAGGAAGTGGTCCCATGGGCCGGAATGACCAAAGTGTGCGCCCACTACTGATAGTAATTGTGGCACTGACATGTCCTAGTGTTTATAAATCCTGATATGTTTCTGGATTTGAGCAGCTTTATAGTCTCGTTTTATTGAAATGAAAATATAGATTTATCTACAACCACTGTCTTTCTCTAAAATGCTAATGATCGCAAGTAGCATATGTCTTCACATATAACCACCAGGGCAACATCCTGTTTAAAGCTAATTCATAATCTAAGCAAATTGTGGCAGTAATTATAGTGCAATGTAAAGGAGGTTTGGGAGGCAGGATCGCAGTACATTTTAGCTAGCTATATTTTGTAACATTTATTATAAGCCTTTCTCTACCCCTGGAAAATGCCTATAAATGTGGCAATAATGTAGGCTACAGGTCACACTTACGTAGGAATGACGCATACAAAATGTTAAAGGTTAGATAGGTTTAGGTCTCTGCGTATAAAGAACTTTGTAGTTCCTTTGAAAGATACTGTTTTGTATCTTCCAATTTTGGTTTTCAATGTGCATGAAGGCAACATAATCATAAATTTTTGATCTATTGATTAGGAAGGGGAGGCGGTGGGGTGGGCAGGGAGCATGTGGAACTATTTCGACATAGACCCGCCCTTTAAAAGATTATCTGTAAAATCCAATCAGAAGCTTCCGTCTAAACTTAGAGAATCCACTTCTTTGAAAACACTACTAAAACGACAACAAAGGAATGAAAGAAGGCATCAGTCCATAAGAACAAAGCAGATGGGATGGGAGAAAACAGCACTTTGGAGTAATTCGTGGAAATCCAGAGTGTGAAAAGCTGTTGGAGGAATGTAACCAACTTGGCAGACCAGCTCAGGTGACACCTGAGCCTGTGGGGGTAGGGCTGTCAACAGTCAGCTCTTCAAGCTATGGAACCCCAGAGAGGCTTGGGATTTCCAGGCAACAGAGCCCTCCAAAGGCTGGAGGTGGGCTGGGGCTGAAAATGGAATCAGTCAAAAGTCTTTCAAAGGAGCAATTAGAGCCACAGATACCCTCTGAGTTTCTAACTCCTCTACCATTTAGTGGAGAGGCCTCGAGACTGACAGCAAGGCTTGCACCACCGACACAGGAGTTTGGAGGAGTTGTCTCTGAGGAAACTAATGAGTCCAAGAGAAAGGACCTACAGAAACTGACATTTAAGGGACTAGGTCCCCGCCTGGTTACCCTAGAGACACAGATGCAGAAATGTGATTGGACAACCAAGGATCACCATATGATGCTGGACACACACACACACACACACACACACATGTACACACCTTTCAGTTCTTTTTTTTTTTTCTTTTTTTAACTGATCCTGTCACATATTAACCCTTCAGTTCTGTCGGAGTAATTATACAGGATGAAGAACCTTTTGTATCTTTTTTGAGCTGCCGTTTGCTGAAATGAATGGTTGCGTGTGCTCTTGGCTAAGCTAACTCCACTCTGAAGACAGATCTTTCTGAAGCAGAGAAAAATCTGCTCAGTGTTAGCAGCATCAGGGTTTGCCTGGGTCTTTCTTGGTCTCCACTCCTGCTCTTCCTCATTTTCGGATTTAAAACCAGAGTTATTACAGATAGCAACACCTGGAACAAATGTATGGCTATCTTTTCACTATTCGCCTTTTAAGAATCTCAGGAAACCTATGAATATGCTTGTATTTGGTCACTTTAAGAGTTAAATTTCTGACATTTAAGTACTTTATCTGGTATTGTCAGTACATGAAATTAGGCAGCACATTCACTACTATTCTATGCATTGCCTCATACTTCAAATTCCAAGTGAAGTATTTAAAAATATAAAATCTTTATTTTGTGTGAGATCCCATGGAAGGCTTTCTGCTATTGATTTATTAAAATTCTCCCACCTCTGTCCTCTGAATTAAGGAATTTCAGGCTCTTTTTCATGACAACTCATTAGATCCATGTTTTTTTCCCTCCAAGGCAGTGGTCTACTCTTATTAGTTTTTGTTGATTGGAGCTTAGCTTTTGTCTTTGTTTTTGCCGAACCACCGTTCATGTGTTTGGAGGTCATATGGGAGGTGGTATGTTTGGTTGTGTCCCTCTAGTATTGTAAAATACCAGGAACACAGAATTTATATGAAAGAGTCTTAAGTCTTTTTGTTTGTTTTTTTCCAGGAAATCTTAAGGCTATGTTCTTTGATTTGCAACTATAGAGTTTCTGGGTAAAGTCTCCAATTATTAGTTTTTTGAGTAAATTCTCGGGAATCGATGAGGCTTTTAAGATTATTGTTTGTCATACTGTTCTAATTAATAGGAAAAAAGCTAAATAAATTTTAGATGTCTAAAATCTTTGGCTATTGCATCTACTTGGCTTGGAACCAAAGTGTCGTCTAAGTTTTATCCAGTAATTGTGGCAACATATTCCTTCCAAAACAAATCACATTTGTAAATATGTATTGAGCATTTCCTACATGAAAGGCATTGTGTGAGAGTGAAATGAAAAAATAAAAGGTCTGAATTTTGTCCTCTTGGAGAGAACATTCTAGCTGGGGAGATGAGTTAAGAAAAGTTAAATAACAAATATTTACACACAGGCAATATAAGAGTTTGCAAACATTATTAAGACTAATTACGTGTCAAAAATTATTATAGAATTCAAGGCAAGAGAAATGAACTTAACTGAATTTTACCAGAGGGACTTGTAAAAAGGTGGGTTTATGTTGGATGAGTGGATTTGGCAGACGGAGAAAAAAGAGAGGAGCAAACATAAATGTGGGGAAAGCCACAGTTGATGAACAGAGAGCAAGGAAATCAGTTGTATGGCGAGGGGTACCTTGAACTCAAAACCTCTGCATCAGTTATGGTGCTTGGATAGTAAGGAGCAGAAACCAACTCTGACTCATTTAGGCAGAAAAAGAATTTACAATACTGGGTCTTGCAATCCATGCCCGTGCTATATATCTCCATTGACTTAAGCCATGTTTAACTTCTCTTTTTATTTTATAGTTTGAGTAGTTTTCTGTGTAGAAGACTTGTGCATATTTCATTATATTTGTTCCTAGGCACTTGACACTTTCATGTTAGTGTTAAAGACATTTTAAAAAAATTTCAATTTCTAACTGTTGACACCCCATAGAAATATAATAGATTTTTGCGTATTGTCCTTGTGTCCAGCCAACTTGCTAATTTAATTTATTAATTGTTAATAATTTTATCTATAGATTCTTTTGGGTTTTCCAAATATATGATCATGGTATGTATGAGTAATGGCATTTTTTTTGTTCTTCCTAGCTCTATAACTTTATTCTTTTTTCTTGAGTTAATTGCACTGACTAGGACCCTTTAATACAACGGGGATACAAGGCGATGGTGGGCATTCTTTTTGCATTTCTAACTACAGAAGGACAGCTTTTAACATTTTACCATTATGATGCTTGCACTAAGATTTTTGTAGATACCTTTTATCAGATTAAGGTAGTTAATCCTAACTGGTTGGCTGATGGATATTTTAAAGTAACGAATGAATATAAAAATTAACATATTATTACTAACATATGTTAAGTAATAAAAATTCGTCAGTTTTTTCTGTATCTGTTAAGAGGATCATATGAATATTGTCCCTTATTTAATATGGTGAATTACATTAGTTGGTTTTCAAACACATTTTTTATTTTTGAATTAAATCCAACTTGATTGTGATATATTATCTTTTTTCAAGGGAAAAGTTGATGAGTCAGACTCAGAAAAAAATAGGAGTCAGAATAGTAACCGGGGTAGGGGAAGGCAAGTACCTCGAACAAGAATATCCAATGTGAGAGGGGATTTCTCCCACAGCCTAATCAGGATACTGTTATATGGGCTCTTCTACGGATATTCCTATACTCTTGTTGGGCTGCAGACTCAGACTGCCTTATTTAAAATGCCAGCTTTGCCACTTACTTGGTGTGTGACCTCAGTTCTGAATGTCCTTCTTTATAAATGAGGATAATGCTCTATCTACCTATAGGTTTATACTAAGGATTAAATGATACGTTAAAGTGCATAAACCACTCCCAGAGTGAGCGACTATAATTTCAGCTGTTATTATTGCTATTAGTGAATACAAGAAAGAAAAAAAGTCCACTACGACATCCTATGAATGGAAAATTCAACTAAACATTGAGAAATTTTATTATTAAATTTATTTATTAAAAAGACTTTCATCGACAGAAATCACTGAGTAGTTTGATGTTTTGGTTTGATCCAAAACCTTGAACAATTTTCCAAACTCTTTTACAATATCTGAACTGTTCAATAACCTCTAAATTTTTTTAGCAGCTTTATGGAGGCATAATTGGCACACAATAACCTGCACATATTTAAAGGGTACACTTTGATGCATTTTGATATATGTACACAACCATTAAACCGTTGCCACAATCAGCATAAGGAACATACCACCACCCACCAGGCACACAAATTTTGATGTGCTTCCTTTTTAAATTCTCTTTCCCACCCCTTCTTACCTACCACCCACTGTCCACCAAAAATGTCTAATAAGGCCCTGGGCAGTCTGTCTGTGCCTAGAAAACACAGTAGAGAGAGACAGTGAAAGTGCTTCCTCACTCTTGAGTTCTAGCGGATTTTAATGGACATAGTTTAGCATGAGCCGCATAAACCAGTACTAAATTGTAGGCTTTATTTTAGAAAATGGGGTGCTAAAAATGCACCTAGCTAAAAGCTTTTATTTGTTCCATTTTCAGCCACCAAGGTGAGAAATTATTGGGTATGCCATGACAATGAATACTTCCATATTCCACAAGCACTGTACCGTCCTTTTGGTGTTCATTTGCAATAGACTGAATGTTTATGTCCCCTCCAAACTCGTATGTTGAAATCCTAGTCCCCAAGGTGATGGTATTAGGACATATTAGGAGGGCCTTTGGGAAGTGATTAGGTCATGAAGGGGGAGCCCTCATGAATGGGATTAGTGCAGTCATAAAAGAGGCCTAGGAAGGCTCACTTGCCTCTACCACCATGTGAAGACACAGTGAGAAGGTGTCGCCTGTGAACCAGAAAGCAGGCCCTCCCCAGACACTAAATCTGCCAGTGCCTGGAACCTGGACTTCTCAGCCTCTAGCACTGTTAGAAATCAATTTCTGTTGTTTATAAGCCATGCAGTATGGTATTTTGTTTTAGCAGACTGTATGGACTAAGAAAAGGAAAGTAAGTGATATCCGTTGAGCCCCACCATATGCTAGACACTGTGCTAAAATGGTCTGCACACATTATCTTATTTAAACCTCTTAGCAAGCCTAAGAAGTAGGTTCTATTAGCCTGTTTACAAATGGGGAAACTGAGGCTTAGAGACATTAAGGAATTTGCCCAAGGTCATCAGCTGCAATTATTGCCCAATTATCAGCTGCAAGGTTGAAAGGGGAAGGGGCTCTTTCTAGTCGGGGAGTAAAGGAGCTGGGGCTTATTCTTCCTGTGGCCCAGCATCCCATTCACCGTGTTGCTGCCCCTGCTCTGAATTGTGCCCCAGGTCTGGTGACTAGTTCCTTCTTGGTTTCTGCTACAAGCCTCTGCCTCTCCCTTGGGTCCAGTTCCTGGGGTCCTGTTCCTGGTATACACACCAATCCCTGAATTTCTGAGGTCCCAGAGACTGAGCTCCTGCCTGGGCCCTGTTCTTCTTCCCATGGCCAGGCATCCTGGTCCTTCTTCACCCTGACACTAGGGCTTCTCTCCCTGCTGCCTCAGACCCCTGAGGCTGACCATGTTCCAGCCCTGCATCCTGCCTGCTTCCGCATCCCCCATCTCAAATCCTGCTTGCTCAGCTCTCTCGACGGGACCTCCCTGCTGCACCTGTTGGCCTGGTCTGGCCTGTGCACTGGTCCCACTCTCTCTGACATCATCCTCTGCTCTGGCCCAGCCTCTCATCTTTCACGGTTGGTCCGTCCCCAGGGCTGTGCTCCTTCTCAGAGGGGCTCGAGTTCTAGCTTTTCCAGGTCCAGCCAGTGCCATGGCCAACACCTGTCTCACCTTTCTCATTTTTTATCGCTAGGTACTTTTTAGAATTGTTTTCCTTTTTTGATTTAGCTTTGGCCTTGTGGCCTGAATCATTAACAAACAAATATGCGCTTCACAATTCATTGCTTCCATTCGGTGTTCACTCTAGTCCTGTAGATTATAAGGGGGCAACATCTCATATCGAATGTCTTGATGTGACTACAAGGAACGAGGCGCTGTGTGTTTCATGGACACGTAATTATACAATATACTGAGGTTTTACGATGAAAGTGCAGCACTGAAGACATTCCTGCTAGTCTTCCCTGATGAAATGTTTGTCCTAATTTTTCCTTTTAGCTCTGAGACCACATTCACACAATTTTTAATAGGTCATTAAATTAAATAGATACAATTTTCTCTGTCTAGCCAAACTGCTGTTAGAAGAGTCTTTGTATAAAACTCATCATTAAAAAGAGACTTTAATACCTCTTTTCTCTGGAAAACCTTCTGTGTCTCAAACAAGGGTGAGGATCATACTCATTCTTCTGTGCGTGGTTCATCTGCTCCAGAGAAACTGCTTAGCAGACAGACATGTGGGTGCCGATAAGGTTTTTTTGGGGGGTTTTGTTTTTAAATCTTTGGACGAATTGAGCTTGGCTGGCCAGACACCTAGAGCAACGTGGAGATGGAGGAGCTACTTGCAGTCTCTACGTGGAGGCCAGGGACAGAGTCACAAGAGAGATGCCACCAGGTTCTTGCTGCTTCATGTCAGGCTAGGCCCCTACATGAATCTTTGTATAAGATATCAATAAACCTCGGAGAGCTTACACGATCCTAGTGCTGCAGCCATGGCTTATACATGACGGAATACTGATCAGATTTTATCCTGGCTGCATGAAATAATAGCCATGTAATCATTATGAGATTCTAGTTGCAGGGTCTTTGGTTTCCAATAACCTTCATAATCTTCTTTTTTCTCTCATCAGGAAGACTGAATAAGGTGTCTACATTACCATGTTCATTATGCAAGTACAAGATAGAGGTTAAATCTTCAGTTATGTCTTGATAGACTCTAGCAGGCTTCCACATCAGTAGAAAATGCTGTTTTCCCACTAATCAGAGAAAGAAAGTGCTAGTCATAATGAAATGGGTCCACTGTGAAGTAGAAAACAAGACACAGACTGACATGTGGAATTGGGAGCAATGAGAGAAGGAGCTAGAATTGCCCTCCTCACCCCACACTTTAGATCACAATTATTAACTGGCTGCTGTTTACTCTGAAATTCTATCATTTTTTTTTGAGAGATAAAATCTGAAAATGCAAGTTTTTTCAAGTTACAATTGGTGACTCTTTATAATAGAGTTTTAGAAAGCCATGCTTCTTTTCTTCTTCTAGGATAACATTTTTATCTCAATTATAAACTTGCCACTATAAATAGCCAGCTCAAGTTCATAGGGTATGAGTCTCATCAGACAGTTAATTTACATTGTAAAAAGTATGTATGAGTCATTTCACTAGAATAAAAAAGCAACCAATATCTTATTGTCACATACTCTATGCGATCCCTTTTACTTGAAAGGTAAAAAGTGATTTGATAACTTTGCCAATATAGCTCCCAAAACTTAGGACTTATTTGTAGTTGCTGATTGAAGTTTTTCTGTTTATGAGCAAGCAAGACTGACTATTTCTTTGATTAAAACCAAAAAGGACTTTGTGCTTTCAGGACTTGCATATTGGTAAATAGGTTTCCCTTGATTGTGTGTGTGTGTGTGTGTGTGTGTGTGTGTGTGTGATTTTATGAAATGCATATATCTCATGCTCCGATGCTAGTAGGTGTTAATTGAGTTTGATTATCTTTTCAGTTGACCTATTGCATTTTTTTTTTTTTTTTTTGAGAAAGGTTCTCTCTCTGTTGCTTGGACTAGCGTGCAGTGGCATCATTGTAGCTCACAGCAACCTCAAACTCCTGGGCTCCAGCGATCCTCCTGCCTCAGGCTCTTAAGTAGCTGGGACTATAGGCGCACACCACCACTCCCAGCTGATTTTTTTCTATTTTTAGTAGAGACAGGGGTCTCACTCTTGCTCTGGCTGGTCTCAAACTGCTGACCTCAAGTGATCTTCCCACCTTAGCCTCCCAGAGTGCTAGGATTACAGGCATGAGCCACCATGCCCGGCCAGATTGTTTTGCTTTTAAAACAGCTCACACCAGTGCAGAAATGGAAGTTTTCATTGGCTGTAGGATTGAGGGATTATTTTGGTGCATGGAAGTACTTTAATAAAGGCAAACTGATATTTAAATAATGAAGTAATGAAGCCTTTCCCTGGGTTTCTGAGGACAGCCAGTGCGCTACATGAGAGGCCTGGCAGCACGTGCGAAAATGGGAAGGGGTTATCATGAACAAGAGACAGGCAGAAAACAAAGTGGCCATAATCCAAAGTCAAGTTCTACTTTGAGATTTGCTGAGGCCAGGGTGGTAGCTGTGATTCTGAGGGTTACTGAAGGGCATCTTCCCCTGAGCCTTCTTCGAAGACTGTGCCACTGACTCCAAACACTGAGGCTTGGCCATGTCAGTAGCTAAAACAAGATTAATTTCTGAGCGCTTCACAGGAACTGTCCACCTTCTCTGATGCAATTCCGTGTTCCTGCCCTCCGTGGGGAGAGGGCCTTACAACCTCGGTGAGAAGGTTAAGCACCTCTTGCTGCACTTTTTGGCAGCTGGGTGCTGCCAGTAGAAGGGCAAAGCCGGGCTCCAAAGGATACAAAATGTATAAACTGAAATCCGGGTCCTAAGGGGTCAATGAATGAGTTAAAACTCTTACTGAAACAAGACATTTATAAAGCAGACTATGAGCAGGCAAGTTATATTCTTTGGCCATTCCTTCATGAGACAAGGATGTTAACTTTCATGCCTGTGTTATTTTGGGGATGGATGATAGCTCACAGGACCTGCTAATATCAACAGATTTTTCCCTTAGTTCTGGACTGGGTTTCTAGCATAATGTGTTGTTTTGGTCCTCAAGGTCTGTGATTCTCTCTTGCCAACCCTGTTTCATCAGTCTCCTGTTGTCCTGCAGATTTTCGAGGCATTGGAATCCTAGCAACAGATTTCTCATTTAAGTAGGATAGTCCTGATCACCAGTCTCCCACAGAGAGTTGGTAAAAGTTCTGTGTTTCTTATCACAGAAACATCTCTACAGCATTTTCCTGTTGAGCCTGCTCTTCTGTCACTAGTAGAAAAATATACCTTACTTGTGAATCCACAATCAGGTGTCCAAATGAAATCCCCCCCTCCTAGAAGATAGTATTTCAGAAATCTTGCCTCGGTGGGGAGAGACCTGGTTTTCATAGGCTTGCTTTTGTTTATTTGTTTGATTTTGCATTAGGATATGCATAATAGAAGGTTCTTTTTAAATTTGGAAAGCCAAATTAAATATTTTTAATATTTTAAATATTTATTTATTTAAATACTATATTTATTTAAATAGTATTTTAAATATTTTTCATCCATTGTCTCCCAAATCTTACGCATTTGGTTTTTTATTCTTAGCAAGATGTAATGAAGTGAGTGGAAATTGCATAATATGTCATAAACTAGAGTTTTTAAGAGATTTTCCTCCTAAATCTAAAAGTAGCAATAACAATATAAATACTTACTGTATTCCACATTACCTATTCTAAGCAGTATGTTTCTATTAATTCATTGAACACACAATAACCCTTTGTGGCAGTGATTATCATTGTCCCATCTTACAGATAGGAAAGAGGCACCGTAAGTGAGGCACAGAGAGGTTTTGTAACTTGCACAAAGTCCCATTGTGACAAGTAGCAAGGTAGGCGTTTGAATCCCAGCGGTTTGGCTCCTGAGTCCACTCTCCTAAAAATTGTGGTGTATTTGTTTAATGCAGAGGATTTCTTTCCTTTTTTTTTGAGACAGAGTCTCGCTCTGTCACCTGGGCTAGAGTGCCATGGCGTCAGCCTAGCTCACAGCAACCTCAAACTCCTGGGCTCAAGCTATCCTCCTGCCTCAGCCTCCTGCATAGCTGGAACTATAGGCATTAACCACACCCAGCTAATTTTTCTATTTTTAGTAGAGATGGGGGTGTCACTCTTGCTAAGGCTGGTCTCGAACACCTGACCTCAAGTGCTCCTCCTGTCTGGGCCTCCCAAAATGCTAGGATTACAGGCGTGAGCCACTGCGCCCAACCTTTATGCAGAGAATTTCAAAAACATGGGGAAAAAGAAAGAGAAACATACTACTTGTTTCGCCACTATTGAAAGACATCTGTTAAAAGGAAACATTTAAAACGTAGCTATATGTACTTTCTGAATTTTTATGTGCACATAAACTTTTAAAAAATAAAAATGGTGGGTTCTTTACAATACTGTTTTGTAGCCCACACCTTGGGTATTTTCCCAGATGAAAAATTATCCATGTTCACCATGACTTTTTGGCTGCATAATGTTCCACTGTTTGGAAGTACACAATTTCCATAATTAAATATCTTATTAAAAGACACATGTGTTATTTGCAAATCTGTAAGAAATGTCATTGCACTCTATTTTTAGACATATGTTTGGTTATTTCCTTAGATAGATTCCTAGAATGATTGAGGCTGAGGCAGAGGAGATGCACATTTTAAGTCCCTTTATTTATCATGCCAATTTTCCTCCAGAAAGATTGTTTCAGGTTCCATTAATGCAAGCAGTGAACAGAACTCCTATTTCCCTGGACACTGGATGCCTCTGGGTTGTTATTCTTCCTACTCTCTTTATTTAATAGACAAAGCAAAAGGAAAAGCTTCTCATTTCAACATGTAATTTTGTGATTTACGAAAAGCTAAAAAATTGACAACAAATTTATTTATTCCTTGAATAAAAGTACATGGTTCAAAATGTTAATGAAACAAAATATTATTCAGTGCAAAGTATATGTACTTTCAACACCTGTATCCCAGCCATCCATCAGTAATTGTCTCAGGAGGTCACCACAGTTACCATTTTCTTGAGTCACTTTCCTAAAATAATTATGCATATACAAGCAAAGAATCATATAAGTGCACACACATACTTACATGCATGTATTTTTTCTACACAAAAGGAAACGTATATATTGTTTTGCTCCTTGATTTTTTCCACTTAACAATTCATCTAGAAGGTTATTCAATACCAATAAGCAAAGAATTATCTTATTATTTTTAATGCCTGCATACTATTGCACTATAAGGGAATGGTTGCAAATATTAGCAGCTGTTTATTAGCTGTGGGTATTTTTTCTTTTGCAATTGCCTGTCCGTGTTCTTTGAGCATTTTTAAATTGTGGTTTTTATGTTTTGTTATTGATGATAATTTGTGAGCCTTTGCTGTGAAATAAGATTACCAAGCCATTTGTATTAAATGATGCAAATTTTATTTTACACTTCATCATTGGCCTTTTAATTTTGTTTTGTGGTGGTGGTTTATTTATTTAGTTTTTGTTGTTCGTTTTGTTTTTACTTTGATGTGGACATAGAGGGTCTTTTTATGTAATCAAATCTATTAATCTTTTTGGTTTGGTTTGTGAATGATTTTCCTGGATCATCAAAGTCTACCATTGTCTCTTTGTTTACTTAGATTCTTTTGACATAGAGGGTTTGGCTGTTGTGACTAATGATGCTATGAACAGGGGTGTGCAAATATCTCTTTGAGACCCAGCTTTTAATTCTTTAGGATATATATTTAGAAGCGGGATTGCTGGGTCATATGGTAGCTCTATTTTTAATTTTCTGAGGAACCACCATACTGTTTCCCATAGTGGCTGCACCGTTTTACGATCCCACTAACAGTGCAAAAGTGTTCCAGGTTCTTCCCACCCTCGCCAATGCTCATTATTTTCTGGATTATTTTTTATAGTAGCCCATCCTAATGGGAATGAGGATTAATTATTCTGAATATAACATTTTTGTCAGAATTTTGAAAAGTTTCCAAGTGACATCCCTTCAATTTCACATATTCTGTAAGAACAATATCATGAATTAGAACCTGTGAATGAGAACTTATAGTTGGAAGACTTTTTTTCCCTATGGGTTAGTCACATTTCATATATGCTTCATTTATAAAAATAATTTCTATGGGCATGAATTGAAATTCAATGCCTGTGGTCAAAGTAGGCTTAATGTTGAATTGGAGTTGATTAAAGTAAAATGATTAATTAGCTTTATATTGACTTGGGAGCTGTTGATGAATAAATGTCGTCCATTAAGCAAGGAATTGGGACAATGTTGAGACTTTGTTACCCTCCATTGCTAACTCTGTTAGCTTGAAATATTAATCCTGCTTTCAGCACTCAGCAGGTATTTCTAGTGTCTGAAGGCAGCAGGATACCTGTAGCCATTGCCAAACATGGACTATGGATTATTGGTAGAGATTTCTCAATCTTGAGTCCCTTCTAATAGTTCATGCTTTATTTTTTTTAGTAAGAAGGGGTACTGAATAGGACTGTCCTTGCTTGACCAGTAGGGGATCAGGGCAAGTTTCTTAATGTTGGTAACTGTTAGATTGATAATCTTTAAAATAGGGACAATACTGGTACCCATGTCACAGAGTTGTGAGGACTAAATTAGCTAGAGCATGAACAGCATTTAACAAAGTCCCTGGCATGTAAATGCTAAATAAACATAGTGATCGTTGTTGTTATACCTTATAAACATTGTAATAATCTCAGTCATTCAGATTCTTTACCATGGTACAGGTTCCTTTTTAGGGGGATTTTACTAGCACGAGATACCTTCTGTCTTCCATGTAGATGGCTTTTCTTTATTTCTGTCTTCTCATCACCATGAAGGGATTCCAAGTCCAGTTCTGACTGTGTATTGTCAAAGTGAGAAACAGCTGTTGCCAGCAGAGCCACCACTGTAGGTCTTTAGACTGCTGTGTGTAACATACCCCAGGGATTTGTTTCTTGCTAAGCCACTCTGCTGTACTCTCAAATGACAAGGAAGGCCTTGCAGACTAAAATCCCAAACCCCTTTGATCCCATTTCCACAATATGGTGAAGTCATAGATTAAGGTAAATCATTTTATTTTATCTTCTTGGCCCTGTTGTTCGAACTCTGAGTTGATTTTGAACTTCTGCCTTTACTGACAGCTGTCACACTTCAATGTCTTTCTGGCAGAAGCCCTTTCCTTCATATCTTTTATTAACAGTTCCACCCCTTAGCAATCTACCTGCAATATTCTACCAAATGGTCCTCATTTGTTGTTTCTCCCCCTCTTCCTCCCTCCATTCCTTTTCCCCCCCATTATCCAGCCGCCAGTATTTATTGAGAACTTACCTTGTGTCTCTGCTTGTTCTGTCACTGAAGATTTATTAGTAACAGGTCCATTTAGATGTATGGCTACATTATCACCAGGGTTCCCCTGTGCATGTTGAAGCGAATGTTCTCTGAGAATCTGTCCATTTGCTGCCACTCATGATCAGGCTGAGTACTGGGGCTGTGTCCTGGGCCATTCACTTGTTGTGCTACTTACTGTGCTGTCCCCCAGCGGACAGAACGGGCTCCACTCAACCTCCACCTCTGCCCCAAGCTTCTCTCTTATTCTCTAGAAACCGTCTTCGTATTTTCTTGAAGCTTCCTTAGTTATTTTTTGATAAGGGTTTTCTATATAGTTTTTGTAAACTAACCAAAATATTTCCAGAACTTGTTTCTGGCAAATGTGGGTCTATGTCTGTGTTAACAGCTCTTTGAATTCGATACCAATTTTCTGTTTGGTTCACTCTGAAAATTTCTTTTTAGTCATTTGTTTAGCCTTTCTACCTCTTCTCCCTAAACCCTGGGCTTTTTTTTCCTATAAAATATTGGGGCTAATGTTCTGTTCTTTAGTGGGTGAATGTGGCTCAGAGACCGCTAATGTTCAGGCAGCAGCCTTTCCTCCGTCCTGCCTGCTCTGACCACCTGTGACACCCACTGTAGCCGCTGTCAGCAAAGATGGGGCTGCCTCCCGCCAGCCAGCTTCCTTGATAGGAAATGGTTCCACTCGTCCATTTACTACTTTCTGTGCCTTGACTGTAATCTTTCTAGTAGCATAATTGTCTCTCCTCTTCCCTCTCTCCTCTTCCTGCTTCATTTCTTATCCCTCCTTCAGCTCCTTGTTCCTTTATTCAGACTTAGCTTAGATGCTTCTCACTATAAAACCTTCATGTTTGTAGAATAAAATTCCCCGAGTCCTCCTTTGGCTCATCCCTTTGTTATACAGCACTTACCGTTTTACATCATAGCTGTGTCTCTACCTATGGGCTCATACAGGAAAAGGGCAGGGTATTATTATTATTTTTGGAGTTTGAAAAATAATAGTCATTTTGATTGATATAGCTTCAAGCTTGGTTTATTTCCACGATTTATGTTTCAGGAAACTTCAAGTGCAGGGAAAATTGTCCAATAGTTAGAGATGATTGGGTTATTTATATTCTCTCTTTTATTGGTCCAGCTTTACTGAGGTATAATTTAAAAATAAAATTACATAAGTTTAAGGTGTATAGCTTGATTTTTTTGATAAGTAATTTTTATTGTGTATATTGAACAAGTTATGGGATATATAAAGATAGTAAAATGTTTCTGTACTGAAGCAAATTAACATACACATTATCTCACATAGTTACTAATTTTTATGTATATGGCAAGAAATGCTAAAATCTACTCTTAAGCAAAAATCCTGAATACGTTATTACATAAAGTACTCATATTGTACATTAGATCTCTAGACTTGCTCATCCTACATATCTGCTACTTGGTATCCTTTGACCTACATCTCCACATTTCCTCTTCCTCCCCACCCCACCCCTAGTAACTACTGTTTTATTCTCTATCTCTGTGTATTTGACTTTTTGTATTTTAAGATTCCACGAATAAGTGAGATCATGCAATTTTTTTCTTCCTGTGTCTGTTTTATCTCATTTGACATCATGTCCTCCAGGTTCATCCATGTCGTGGCAAACGGCAAGATCTCCTTTTTATAAGGCCAAATAGTGTGTGCGTGTGTGTGTGTACACACATATATACACACACCACAGTTGCTTTACCCATTCATCCATCGCCAGACATTTGTTGTCATATGTTGGTATTGTAAATAATGCTGCAATGAACATGGGAGGGCAGATGTCTTTACAGGGTGGTGATTTCATTTCCTTTGGATGTGTACCCAGAAGAGAGTTTGCCAGATTATATGGTAGTTTTATTTTTAACTTTTTGATGAGACTGTATACTATTTTCCATAATGGCTGCATCAACCTACACTTCCACCAACAGTTTACAAGGGTTCTCTTTTCTCCACACCCTCACCAACATTTGTTATCTCTTGCCTTTTTGATAATTGAAAGTCAGGGTATTATTAATGTTGTTTTCCTTAAGCTTAGCAGAGTATATGTGCTGAACAAATATAGCAAAGCAGCTGTGAGTGCTGACTCTGAAATGAGCCTGCTCATGTTCATATCGTGTCCCTGCCAGGTCTTAACTGTGTAATCTTGGGAAAGTTGCTTAACCTTTCTGTGCCTTAGATTTTTCCTTTGTAACTTGGGGATGCTAATGATGCTTAGTGCAGTTACTGCCACATAAATAAGTGAACAGAAACTTTTCCAAAGAAGAAAGACTAAAGGCCAACAAACATATGAAAAAATGCTGAACATCTCTAATCATCAGGGAAATGCAAATCAAAACCACAATGAGATATCACTTATTTCCAGTGAGAATGGCCCTTATCAAAAATTCCCAAAACAATAAATGTTGGTATGGATGCAGAGAGATAGGAACACTCCTACATTGCTGGTGGGATTGCAAACTAGTACAACCTCTGTGGAAAGCAATATGGAGATACCTCAAAGAGATACAAGTAGATCTACCATTTGATCCAGCAATCCCATTACTGGGCATCTATCCAAAAGAACAAAAGACATTCTATAAAAAATACATCTGCATTTGAATGTTTATAGCAGCACAATTCTCAATTGCAAAGATGTGGAAACAACCCACGTGCCCATCAATACATGAGTGGATTAATAAAATGTGATACATGTATACCATGCAGTTCTACTCAGCCACAAAAAACAATGAGCATCTAGCACCTCTTGTATTATCCTGGATAAAGCTGGAACCCATTCTACTAAGTGAAATATCCTAAGAATGAAAAAAACAAGTACCACATGTACTCACCATAAAATTGGTATTAACCGATCAACACTTAAGTGCATATATAGTAATAACATTCACTGGGTTTCGGGTAGATGGGGGAAGAGGGGATGGGTATATAAACACCTAACGGGTGTGGTGTGCACCATCTGGTCGATGGACACGCTTGAAGCTCTGACTTGGGTGGAGAAAGGGCTATATGTAACCTAAAGATTTGTATCCCCATAATGTGCTGAAATAAAATAAAATAAAATCTTAAAAAAAATAAGTGCTATTAAATGTTTGCTATTATGTGTTGAATTCAGTTTAATAGAATCATTATAATCAGAATCATCGGCCACTTATTGAATGAAGGTGTGTGTTTTGTTCATTTATAGTAATTACACCTAGAATAGGGCAAGGGATATAGTGGACATTCAATCAATACTTTTGTGTGAATGAATGAATGAGCTAGGTATTATAGATACAAAGAAATATAAGTCTGATTTCTTTCCTTCAGATCTCACAGACTGGTTGAGAATACAAGAAGGAGATAAGATGAAAATTGAAGGGTACTTAAATGCTAGTTTGTGAATCACTTCAAGACTGCCTCTTTCAGAACCATTTGGGAAGCTTATTAAATTGTGGATTGTTCACAATCCACAATTATAATGAACTCATTTTTGACAGAGGTGCCACGAACACATATTGGGGAAAGGACAGTCTCTTCAATAAATGGCGCTGGAAAAATTGGATATCTAGCGTGCAGAAGAATGAAACTAAACTCCTATCTTTCACCATATACAAAAATAAAATCAACCATGGATTAAAGACTTAAATCTAAACCTGAATTATGAACCTACTAAAAGGAAATATTGGGAAAATGCTTCAGGACATTGGTCTGGGCAATGGTTTCTTGAATAATACCTCAAAGCACAGGAAACCAAAGCAAAATTGGACAAATGGGATCACATCAAGTTAAAAGGCTTCTGCACAGCAAAGGAAACAATCAACAAAGTGAAGAGACAACCCACAGAATGGGAGAAAATATTTGCAAACTACCCATCTGACAAGGGATTAAAAACTAGAATATATTAAAATATGGAGATCAAATAACTCAATATGAAATAATCCAATTAAAAATAAGCAAAAGATATGAATAGATATTTCTCGAAAGAAGACATACAAATGGCTAATGGGTATGTGAAAAAATGCTCAACATCATTAATCATCAGAGAAATGCAGAGCAAAACTACAATGAAATATCATCTCACCCCATTTAAAACAGCTTTTGTCAAGAAGACAAGCAATAATAAATGCTGGTGAAAATGGGAAGAAAGGTGAACCTTAGTACACTGGTGGTGGGAGTGTAAATTAGTACAGCCACTGTGGAGAACAGTATGGAGGTTCCTCAAAACACTGAAAATAGAACTACCGTATGATCCAGCAATTCCACTGCTGCTTATATATCCAAAAGAAAGGAAATGATTATATCAGGTATCTGCACTCCTATGTTTATTGCAGCACTATTCACAATAGCCAAGATTTAGAATCAATCTAAGTGTCTATCGATGGATGAATGGATAAGGAAATTATGATATACATACACAATGGAATATTACATAGCCATAAAAAAGAATGAAATCCTGCCATTTGCAACAACGTGGATGGAACTAGAGGCTGTTATATTAAGTGAAATGAGCCAGGCACAGAAAGACAAATGTTACATATTCTCACTCTTATGTGGGAGCTATTTAATAAAAATTTTAAAAATTATACTTATGGTGATAGAGAGTGGAATGCTGGTTGCCAGAACTTGGGAAGGGTAGTGAGGAGAAGAGGATAAAGTAGAGATGGTTGATGGACACACAGATGTAGTCAGATAGAATGAATAAGATCTAGTATTCTGTAGCACAGCAGGATGACCATAGTTAACAATAATTTATTGTATATTTTAAAATACCTAAAAGAGAGGAATTGTAATGTTCCTAACTCAAACAAATGATAAATGCTTAAGGTCATGGATACCCCAATTACCCTGATTTGATCATTACACATTGTTTGCCCCTATCAAAACATTACTTGTACCCCACAAATATATACAACTATTATTACCCATAGTAGTTAAAAATAACAAAAAATGTAAAATTTAAAAAAACTCCTGGATTTTCTAGCCAAACTCTTAGCAATCTCAGTTCCATTGATCTGATCTGGGGTACAGGAATCTGTATTACCAAAAGCTCCAGGAGCTTCCAGTGAAATCCCATGGAAAGCCAGGTTTGAGATCCATAGGCACTGAGAATAAATGATGCAGGTGATGAGAGGAAGATGAGAGCTCTAGGGGCTGAAGCTGCTGGGAAGGCCTGGCAGAAGAGGAGGCACCTTCATGAGCATGTAGGGCTGGGAAATGGGACCAGCATGAGAGTAGGCTTGGTCGTGGTGGATCTGTCTGCATGCAGAGACATCTTAGTCACATCGTCCTGCCCATCAGCTCCTTAGTCTCCTGGTGTGCCCTAGAAAATTCATATGGGAAGTGTATAAGAGCCATTTGTTGGAAAGTACCTAAATTACTCTATTCACTGAGTGCTTTACTAGCACTTATAAATCTAAGACAAATTATCAAGCAAAGAAATAAGTGTGTGGATATGGAGCAGAAATACTACTCATGGCATCCTAAATGTGGCTGTTTGACTTAGTAACTAATATCCTAAAAATGAGCTCAAACATCACATTTCATTTTTAGGTTTTATAAATGTCATAGAAGCTGGTCTCTGATGTTACAGAGATCACAGTAACAGATCAACATATCTCCAGAATTTCTAACTTCTCAATGTTGGCATCTCCCATTGGAACAAGTAGCCAACTTCTCTTTTCTATGTAGGATGGCAAAAAAGAAAAAAGAAAAATAAATAAATAAATAAAACAAAACAAACACCCCCCCCAAAAAAAACCAACAAAACAAAACAAAACAAAACAACAATGAAAAACAAGTGGCTGCCAAAGATTTCCCCCTAAGTACTCTCCCAATGTCTCGGTCCTTAAAATAAGTACATCGTACATCTCCCCAAGTACACACCCAATATTTCAGTCTTTAAAATTATACACATATATGCATAAATAAATTTGATATATAATCCATGTACCATAAAGTATACCCATTTAAAGTGCACAGTTCAGTAGTTTTTAGTATATTCAGAGTTGTGCAGCCTTTATCACTAACTAATTTTAGAAAAATTGAAAGCATTTGCACTTAGAACTGGAACCAGATGAGGTTGCTCTCTATCACCACTTCTATTCAACATAGTGCTGGAAGTCCTAGCCAGAGCAATCAGACAAGAGAAGCAAATGAAGAGCATCCGAATGGGGGCAGTAGAGGTCAAACTATCGCTCTTTGCTGATGATATGATCTTATATCTAGAAAACTCTGAAGATTCTGCTATGAGACTACTGGATTCATAAACAAATTCAGCAAAGTCTCAGGTTACAAAATCAATGTACACAAATCAGTAGCATTCCTATACACCACTAGCAGTCAAACTGAGAACCAAATCAAAGACTCAATACCCTTCACAATAGCAACAAAGAACATAAAATTCCTAGGAATGTATTTAACTAAGGAGGTGAAAGACCTCTACAGGGAGAACTATGAAACATTGAGGAAGGAAATGGCAGAGGACATAAACAGGTGGAAAACCATACCATGCGCATGGGTTGGCAGAAGCAATATTGTTAAAATGTCTATACTATCCAAAGTGATCTACAGGTTCAATGCAATCCCTATTAAAATAGCAACATCATTTTTTGCAGATTTAGAAAAATACACTTTGTATGGAACCAGAGAAGACCCTGTATAGCAAAAGCAATTTTAAGCAAAAAGAACAAATTGGGAGGAAACAATTTACCAGACTTCAAGATATATTACAAGGTTATAGTAACTAAAACAGCATTGTACTGGCACAAGAACAGAAACATAGACCAATGGAATAGAATTGAGAACTCAGATATAAAACCATCCTCATATGGCCATCTAATCTTTGACAAACCAGACAAAAACATAAATTGGGGAAAAGAATCTTTATTCAGTAAATGGTGCTGGGAAAATTGGATAGCCACATGTAGAAGACTTAAACAGGATCCACACCGCTCACAAAAATCAACTCACGGTGGATAGCAGACTTAAACCTAAGGCATGAAACTATAAGAATTCTAGAATTCTAGAAGAAGATGTTGGAAAAACTCTTATAGACATTGGCATGGGCAAAGAATTTATGAAGAAGACCCCCAAAGCAATCGGAGCAGCAACAAAAATAAGTAAATGGGACCTGATCAAATTAAAAAGCTCTGTACAGGCAATGAAACTATCATGAGAACAAACAGACAATCCACAGAATGGGAGAAAATATTCGCATGCTACGTATCTGATAAAGGGCTGATAACTAGAATCTATATAGAACTCAGGAAAATCAGCAAGAAAAAAATCAAACAACCCCATTAAAAAGTGGGCAAAGGACATGAACAGGAACTTTTCAAAAGAAGAGAGATTAAAGGCCAAAAAACATATGAAAAAATGCTCAACATCTCTAATCATCAGAGAAATGCAAATCAAAAGCACAATGAGATATCACTTAACTCCAATAAGAATGGCTTTTATCAAAAAGTCCCAAAACAATAAATGTTGGCATGGATACAGAGAGATAGGAACACTTTTACACTGCAAACTAGTACAACCTCTGTGGAAAGCAATATGGAGATATCTCAAGGAGCTACAAGTAGATCTACCATTTGATCAGCAATCCCACTACTGGGTAACTACTCAAAGGAAAAAAAAGACATCTGTACTAGAATGTTTATAGCAGCACAATTCTCAATTGCAAAGATGTGGAAACAACCCAAGTGTCCATCAATACATGAGTGGATTAATAAAATAGGGTATATGTATACCATGGAGTTCTACTCAGCCACAGAAAACAGTGGTGAACTAACACCTCTTGTATTATCCTGGATAGAGCTGGAGCCCATTCTACTAAGTGAAGTATCACAGGAATGGAAAAACAAGCACCTCGTGTACTCACCATCAAATTGGTTTTAAGTGATCAACACTTAAGTGCACATATAGTAATAACATTCATTGGGTGTCGGGCAGGTGGGAGGGTGGAGGAGAGGATGGGTATATCCACACCTAATAGGTGCAGTGCACACCGTCTGGGGGATGTACATGCTTGAAGCTCTGACTCAGGTGGGGCAAAGGCAATTTTTGTAACCTAAACATTTATACCCCCATGATATGCTGAAATTAAAAAAATTTAGAATATTTTTGTCACCCTGAAGAAACCCATACCTACTCTTAGTCACTTCCCATTTCCTCTGCCCCTCAGCTTCTAGCAATCACTCATTGGCTCTCCATCTCTATGGAGTCCTATTCTGGAAATTTCATTTAAATGAAACAATATAATACGTGGCCTTTTGTGACTTGCTTCTTTTACTTAGCATAAAGTTCTCAAGTTTCATCCATATTGCAACTTTTTATAATTGAATACTATTCCACTGTATAAATATGTCACATTTTGTTCATTCATTAGCTCATACACAGTTGGATCTCCACTTTTTGGCTATCATGAATAAGGTTTCTATGAATGTGTACAAAGTTTCTGTGTGTGTGCATGTTCTCATTTCTCTTGGATAGGTGCTCGAGACTGGAATTTCTGGGACATAAAGTAAGGTATTTAACCAACATTTAAAAAAACTGCCAAAATGTTTTCCAAAGGGCCTTTACTATTTTGCATGTCTACCAGGAATGCATGAGGGTTCCAATTTTTCTACATCCTCACCAACATTTGTTATTGTCTGATTATAGTCATCTCAGTCTGTGTGAAGTAGTATCTTGTAGTCTGGATTTGCATTTCCCTAATGACTAATGATATTGAGCATCTTTTCATGCATAGTGACCATTTGTACATCTTCTTTGGAAAAACATATTCAATCCTTTTTAAAATTGGGCTGTTATTTTATTGTATATAAAGAACTCATTATATATTCTGGAATGTAGACCTGTGTCAAATATTAATATATGGTTCACAAACATTTTCTTCCATTTTGTGGGTCTTTTCACTTTCTTGATAGTGTCCCTGAATGCACAAAAGTTTTTAATTGTATTGAAGACCAATTTGTATACTTTTTTCTTTGGTTTCTGGTGCTTTATGTGCATATCTAAGAATATTGCCTAATCAATGGTCAGGAGTCTTATACCTATGTTTTCTTCTAAGGGTTTTATAGTTTCAGCTCTTATATTTAGGTCTGATTCATTTTGAATTGATTTTTGTATATGGTGTGAGGTAGAGGTTCAAATCCATTCTTTTGCATGTGGATATCCAGTTGTCCCAGCACCAGACATCCAGTGTGTTTTCTTCCTTCCAGTTTGCCTTGTTCAAGCTGTTGAAATAGCATCCTCATAGCACTCCCTCTTCCCATCCCTTCTCCGCCAGGGCATCTCTCTCACTTTGCTCCTAGTTTTTCTTCTTATACATAGGTGTTCTTAATATATATACATGTCCTCTCCTTAATAAAAACTACTGATTCTTCCCTTCGTTTCCGTAAAATATTTCAAATCCTCAACACAAACTTAAAGATCATATACAATATGACCTCAGTTTACCTTCTGTTTTTATTGCACTCCTTCTCTCCTCCCATCTGCCACCCCCTCCTGGCCACCCCTGGGTACTTATCCTGTCTCTCTCTGGCCTGAGTGTGACATTGGGGTTAGACGCATGTGCGCAGCATGGCTCTGGTGGCTTACTGAGGCAGTACTACTTATGGGACGTCCACTGACTTTAATTAATAGGGATGTTATCAGCATATTTATCCTAATGAAATGACTTCAGGAAACCATAAGCCAAATTTTCAGGAGTAGCAATCTATTTTAGGATAAATTGGAAGAAAATGAGTTTTCATTTTATGAGTAGAGTAGCATTCACAATTATGATATGTAACTATATCGTATAATTTATGATCCTTAAATTATATTTTAAGTAACCAAGCACCCCCATCCCAATCTCTAAGACCTTGTTGATAAGTTTTGTGTGTCACAGGTCCATGTGTTTTACTTCCTCATGCCTGCATTGAAGGCCTCAAACTTTAAGAAAGACTTTCATCATTGTGGTAAAAATAGAAGTTATTAATTTTAAAAAAAACTTTATTATTTTTAATTATGATAAAAACACACAACATGAAATTTACCATCTTAACCTTTTTTAAGCATATAGTTTACTAATGTTAAGTATATTTACATTGTTCTGCAACATATCTCCAAAACTTTTTCATTTTCTAAAACTGAAACTCTATACCCATTAAACAACAACACCAATTTCCCTCTTTTCTCAGTGCACGGCAGCCACCATTCTACTTTCTGTTCCTATGAATTTGACTACTTTCTATACCTCATATAGATGGAATCCTGCAGTATTTGACTGTTTGTACCTGGCTTATTTCATTTATCATAATGTTCTCAAGGTTCATCCATGTTGTAGCAGGTTACAGGATTTTCTTCTTTTTAAGGCTGAACAATATTCCCTTTTTCGTCTATGCCACATTTTGTTTATCCATTAATTTGTTGATGGACATTTGAGTTGCTTCCACCTTTTGGCTATTGTAAGTGATGCTTTTGTGAACATGGGTATGCAAATATCTCTTGGAGACCTTGCTTCAATTCTTGTGGATATATACACAGAGGTGGGATTAGGATTGCTGGATCTTATGGTGATTCTATTTTTAAGTTTTTGAGGAACTGCCATACTATTTTCTATAGCAATTGCACCATTTTTCATTCCCACTAACAGTGCACAAGGTGAAGTCATTAATTTTTCAATTTATCTTCTCTAATGAGAACATAAATGAAATTAAATTTGTGGTGTTTGTATCATTTTAGACATAGCTCATAAAGAGGATGATTGCTTTAAATTGTCCCTGTAACAACTATAAGGGGCTTCAGTAATTGTTTTAAATGATTCATGATTAGCTTTTAAAATTTTTTTTATAGATTTAGGGGGTAGAAGTGCAGCTCCACTATGATTCATGATTATTTTTATGCTTTATAACAAACCCTATTATATTAATGCTAAAGTCAAATTTTTAATACTTCAAGTTTTTTTGTACATCAAAATACAGAGAACAGGTATCTGTGAAAGCCATCAAACCGATATATGATTGTGATTGCATTTGGTGTGGTAGTTGAAACTGAAGTGCTACATGCAATATACAGGTGATTCTTAATTGAGTGTGAT
This sequence comes from Indri indri, assembly GCA_004363605.1. Lineage (NCBI taxonomy): Eukaryota > Metazoa > Chordata > Mammalia > Primates > Indriidae > Indri > Indri indri. The sequence goes on from RJWJ010000205.1 coordinate 162,450, forward strand.
TGAGGAAGACCAAGGTGAAGAAAGATACAAATTAGGGTGGCTATGTGAATTTCATTTTAACTTTAACTTTGATTAAAAATGTTATGAGAGAAAGCATAATATGTTTCAAGTCTTTTATACAACAAACTGGCATTTAGGTAAGAAGTGGGTTGAATAGTGGCCAAGAGCAGGATTCTGGAGTCAAGTGTTTGGTGCCAGCCCACGCTCCAGCCATCACTAGTTGTGTGACACTGGGCAAGCTCCTCACAGCCTCAGATTCTGAATGCTGTGGCATTTGAATGAATTAATGTATGTAACTTGCTAGAGCAATGCCCGGTAAGGAGGAAGTACTATATAAGATTTTGTTATTGATTTTCTAGCACAAGCCCTGCATTGTTGTTCTACCTTCCTTGTGTTATCCCTAGCATCAATGTTGTCATCTGCAAAAAAAAAAAAAAAAAGTATTTTTTTTTACTGAATGGTTTTAAAATGTGAACTAATCAAAGGTCTAAAATCTTCCCTCTTAGTCAATTAGTAGTGCATAAATTGAATGCATGATGGATGGAACATTTTGTACCCTGAAAGCTCTTAGGTTGTGAATGCTCAGGGAACACTGGGAGATTCAGCCCCAGTGTGCATCACAAATATATTCTGGGTGACTGTAAGAGTTTGTAATGAATGAATCATTGAAGAGGCAGATGGGCTGTGGGAGGCAAACCATGAGTAAATTTTGTCTTTTACTACAGAAATATTTCTGGGCAGTAAATACTCAGGTTCCTGATGATTGACTTTCTTTAATTTTAAAGTAATTGCTGCTTCCTTTCTATGTTTTGTTGTCTATGTGATCTCATCTGCTCTTTACAGACATCACCTCTCAGGATGGGTATGAAGTTCAGGTGTGGTCATATAGGTGATAGTACTTCTAAAACTACTTTTTTCAGTTTTATTGAGAAATATTTCACATAAAAATATATAATTCACCCATTTAAAGTATAAAGCTCAGTGGTTTTCAGTATATTCACAGAGTTGTGCGACCATTACTACGATCTAATTTTAGAACATTCTCAATTCCTTCCTGTGTATATGGAGTCCTATATTGGACGTTTTATGTAAATGGAACAATTCAATATGTGGTGTTTTGTGTCTGGCTTATTTGATTTAGCAGAATGTTTTCAAGGGTCATTCATATTGTAGCATGTATCAGTACTTCATTCTTTTTATTGCCAAATAAGATTTCATTGTATGGCTACATACCACATTTTGTTTTTCCATTCATGAGTTGATGAACATTTGGGTTTCTACATTTTGGCTATTATAAATAATGCTGCTATGAATGTTTGTGTACAAGTTGTGCAGACATATGTTTTTGATTCTCTGGTGTATATACCTAGGAGTGAAATTGCTGAGTCACGTGGTAACTTTGCATTTATCATTTTGAGGAACTGCCAAATGGTTGCACAACTTTATATTCCCAACAGCCTTGTATAAGGGCTCAAATTTCTCTACATCCTCATCAACACTTCTTATTATCTGTCTCATCATAATGGATATGAAGTGGTAAAACTATTTTTTTAATTGAAAAAAGTAACACATGCATGGAGTAAAAGTAAAATAGCAATGATGCAGAAAGTGCTGTCCAGGCCCAGACTGCCTCCCAGAGTAGCGAATTTTTCTATAGTCCTTTAAAATTGTCTATGCACATAAGATATATCCTTAAATATACGTTTTTAGAAATGCATCTAGGAGTATGCTATTTTGTATCATCCTTTTACTCTTGATAAATACACCTTAGAGTAATTTCTGTAGAAGAATGGGTTGATCTACCTCGTTCTTTTTACTCTTAGCAGAGTATGCCTTTGAGGATATATTATATCATAATCCGTATAACATTTGTTCTAGTGAAGGGCATTTGGGTTGGTTCTAATATCTTGCTATTATAAGTAATGCTCCTGTGAACATCTACATACTATCGTCTTTGAGTACATTTGCAAAGACATTCACAGGAAAAATAAGTCATACTACTATATACTCCCACTAAAGGGGTGAGAGAGCCTGTTAGCCCACAGTATCTCCCACACAGCACTGTATGTTACTGGACTTTCCCATCCTTGCCAATGTGACAAGTGAAAAATAATTCAGTAAAAGCAAATTTGATCTATAAGGAGAAAATCAAATGTATGGTATTATAAAACTTGAAGTTCAACTTCCCAAATATACTGAAGTTGAACTCCAGCTAACATGCTTAAAGCTTTCAAATTTCTGAAATATATACAGGCATAGAGATTTTTTCTAAATTTGCCTTAATATCTGGCATCACTCTATGCTGGGTAAAGGCGTTTATTGGTCCATTTATTTATTCAACTGACATTTACTGAGCAGTTACTGTACGTCAAGCACAATTTTAAGTGCTGGAGAAAAGAAGGATGAATAAGAAGCACAGATTACTCACAAGTAATATGTGTTCGAATAAGGGAGACACACATGTAAACCAATAAGCATAATGGACACAAAGTAGAGGCAGGTACAATAAACTGTGCACATTAATTAGGCAACAGGCTAAGCTACTGTGAAAAAAACAGGACTCCAAAATACTTGGGAGAGTGCTTTCAGGAAAAGACAAAAAAAGCTTGTGGAAAATGGGAAAGAGAAATGGGAAAGAGGGAGCAATGGCCGAATAGAAACCTCCAGAGATCATCCCTCTGCATGAACACCGAACTCAACAACTGCACACGCAAGCAAGCACCTTCAGAACCTAAAATCCGGTGAACGATCATACTACCTGGTTTTCACATTATATTAAGGAAAGAGGCACTGAAGAGGGCAGAAAAGACAGTCTTGCGTTATTTATGCCACCTCTGCCCCATCCTCTGGCAGTGCCCCGCCAGCACATGGAGTGGAGAAAGAATATGTGTGCCCGGGTGAGGGAAGGTGAAGTGACTGTGGGGCTTTGCATCGAACTCAGGGCTGCCCTGGCACAGGGGAACACAGAACAGGGCAGAATTCTGTCGGAGTCCATGGAGGGAGCATTTAGACTTGCCCTGCACAGAGGGAAATCTTCCACCCCGAAACCTGAGTTCTGGCGAGCACCACTCCCAGCTGAAAAAAGGTGGTTTGGGGTCTGGACTAAATTCCTAAGCCCGTTGGGTCACAAAGACTGCAGTCCTTGGTCAATTCCTGCAGCTGTGCTGGCTCGGAGCCAGTGGAGTTGGGGTCACGTGACCCAGTGAGACAACAGTGGTGGTGGCCAAGCCAGTGCCTATGTCACCCTTCCCCCAACTCCAGGCAGTGTGGCTCAGGGTGTTTTCTTCCACTTGGGGAAAGGAAAGGGAAGAATTCAGAGTATTTTGTTTTGTAACTTGGGTACCAGCTCAGCCACAGTAAAATAAAGTACCCAGCAGACTCCTGAAGCCCCTGAGTCCAGGCCTTAGCTCCTGGATAGCATTTATGAACCTACCCTGGGCCAGAAGGAAACATGCTGCCTTGAAGGGAAGGACTCAGTCCTGGCAGGATTCACCACCTGCTGACTAAAGAGCCCTTGGGCTTTGAATAAACATCAGAGGTAGCCAGGCAACAGTCACCACAGGCTTTGATGAGACTGGGCTGGCTCCAGGTGTGACCTGGTGCAGTCCTACCTGCGTAACCACGAGGGAGTACCCACATTACTCCTCCCCCAACTGCAGCAGCCCAGCACAGAGAGCGAGGGAACAGAGTGAGAGGTTTTGCCTAGTAATCCAGGGAATTCTTCTATATCTTATTAAAGTCCACCAAGGTAGTACCACCAGGGGTCTGCAAGAATGACACAGCTTTACTGGGCTTGGGGCATGTCAGTGCTGATACAGCTTCAGTGACCAAGGACTTAGATCACAACACTCAATTCCCTTTGGATATCTGGAAAGCCTTCTCAAGAAAAATAGGTTCAAACAAGCCCAGACCGCGAAGACTAAAATAAATATCTAACTCTTCAATGCCCAGACATTGACAAACATCCACAAGCATCAAGAACATCCAGGAAGACGTGACCTTACCAAAAAAACTATATAAAGTACCAATGACCAATCCTGGAGTGATGGAGATAGGTGACCATTCAGACAAAGAATTCAAAATAGCTGTCCTGAAGGAGCTCAATGAATTTGAAGACAATACAGAGAAGGAATTCAGAAGCCTATCAGAGAAATTTAACAAAGAGATTGAATAATAAAAAAAAAGCAGAAATTCTAGAGCTTAAGATTTCAGTTGACAAACTGAAAAATGCATCAGAGTCTCCAAACAGTAGAATTGACCAAGCGGAAGAAAGAATTAATGAGCTTGAAGGAAGGCTATTTGAAAATACAGTCAGAAGAGAAAAAAGAATAAAAAAGAATGAAGCATCCTTACAAGATTCAGAAAATATCCCGAGAAGGGCAAATCTAAGAGTTATTGGCCTTAAAGAGGAGGTAGAGGGAGAGATTGGAGTAATAAGTTTATTCAAAGAAATAATGACACAGAACTTTCTAAAACTAGAGAAAGATATTAATATTCAGGTACAAGAAGGTCATAGAACAAGCAGATTTATCCCAAATAAGACTACCTCAAGGCATTTAATAATCAAGCTCCCAAAGGTCATGGATATAGAAAAGGTCCTAAGGGAAGCAAGAAAAAAATAACATATAAAAGAGCTCCGATACATCTGCCAGCAGATTTCTCAATAAAACCTTACAGGTCAGGAGAGAGTGGCATGATGTATTCAAAGTGCTAAAGGAAAACCACCTTAACCCTAGAATATTCTGTCCTACAAAAATATCTTTCAAATATGAAGGAGAAATAAAGATTTTCCCAGACCAACAAAAGCTGGATTTTGTTTGGGATTTTGTTTGTTTTGGGATTTCATCAGCATGAGATCTGTCCCATAAGAAACGCTAAAATGAGTGCTTCGATTTGAAAGAAAAGGACATTAAGGAATAATAAGAAATTATCTAAAGGTATACAACTCACTTGTAGCAGTAAGTACACAAATAGAGAATATTATTGTAATTGCAATGGATAAACCACTTATATTTTGAGTGGGAAGACTAAAAGACAAACCTATCAAAAATAAATACAAAAACTTGTTGAGAGATACATAGTATAAAAAGATACAGATGGAAACCACAAAAATTTAAAAAGTGTGTGTGGGGGGTTGGAGTTAAAGAGTAGAATTTCGGTTAGATTTCCCTTTGCTTGTTTATCTGTTTGATTATAAACAAAGTTGTCACATGTTTAAAATAATTGGTTATAAAATGTTTTTTTGCAAGCCTCTTGGTAACCTCAAATCAAAAACCCACAACAGATACACACACACTCATACACATACACACAGAAGAAAAGCAGGAAATTAAAACTCACTACCAAAGAAAATAACTTTTAACAAAGGAAGACAGGAAGGAAGGAAGAAAGAAAGAGAGGACCACAAAATAATCAGAAATCCTATAACAAGGCAATAGTAAGTCCTTACCTGTCAATAATAACACTGAATGTGAATCAACAAACTCTCCAATAAAAAGACATAAAATGGCTGAATGAATAAAAAAATCAAGAGCCAACTATAGCTTGCCTGTGAGAAATACACCTTACCTATAAAGACACACAGAGCATGAAAATAAAGGAATGGAAAAAGATATTCCATGCAAATGGAAACCAAAAAAGAGCAGGAATAGCTATACTTCTGTCAGATAAAATAGATTTAAAGAGAGAAACTATAAAAAGAGACAAAGAAGATCATTATACAATGATAAAAGGGCCAATTTAGAAAGAGGATATAAGAATTCTAAATATATGTATGCACCCAACACTGGAGCACCCAGATATATAAAGCAAATATTGTCAGAGCTAAAGAGAGAGATAGACCCCAGTGCACTAATTGTTGGAGATCTCAATACTCCACTCTCAGCATTGGACAGGTCATCCAGACAGAAAATAAACAAAGAAACATTGGACTTAATCTGCACTATACACCAAATGGACCTAACATTAATAGATATTTACAGAATGTTTCATCCAACAGCTTCAGAATACATATTCTTCTCAGCTCATGGATCATTCTCGAAGATAGATCATATGTTAGGGCACAAAAGTCTTAAAAAATTAAAAAAAATTGAAATCATACCAAGTATTTTCTCTGACCATAATGGAATAAACCTAGCAGTCAATAACAAGAGGAACACTGGAAACTATACAAACACATGGAAATTAACCAGTATGCTCCTGAATAACCAGCGGGTCAATGAAGACATTAGGAAGGAAATTAAAAAATTTCTTGAAACACACGAAAATGAAAACACAGCATATCAAAACCTATAGGATACAGCAAAAGCGATAATAAGAGGCAAGTTTATAGCAGTAAGTGCCTGCATCAAAAAAGTACGAAAGCTTCAAATAAACTTCCTAACAATGCATCTAAAGGACTAGAAAAAAAGGAGTAAACCAAACCCAAAATTAGTAGAAGAAAAGAGATAATAAAGATCACAGCAGAAATAAATGAAATTGAAACAAAAAAAAATACAAAAGATCAATGAAACAAACTGTTGGTATTTTAAAAAGATAAACAAAATTGACACACCCTTAGCCAAACTAAGAAAAAAGGAGAGACAACTGAAATACCTGACATCCAGAGATGAAAAAGGAAACATTACAACCGATACTGCAGAAATCCAAAAATCATTAGCGACTACTATGAGCAACTTATGCCAATGAATTGGAAAACCTAGAAGAAATGAATAAATTCCTATACGCATGCAATCTACCAAGATCAAACTGATAAAACAATTTCAGTAAAACTGCAGGATACAAAATCAACATACAAAAATCAGGAGCATTTATTTCTAGATGCCAACAGTAAACAATCTGAAAAAGAAAATAAGAAAGTAATCCCATTCACAGTAGCTACAAATAAAATAAAATTCCTAGGAATAAACTTAACCAAAGAAGTGAAAGATCTCTATAATGAAAATGATAAAACACTGATGAAAAAAATTGAAGAGGATACATACACAAAAATGGAAAGATATTCCATGCTCATGAATTGGAAGAATCAATACTGTTAAATGCAATGAAGAAGTTTAAATGTTAAAAATGTCTATACTACCCAAAGCAATCTACAGATCCAATGCAATCTCTAACAAAATACCAATGCCATTCTTCACAGAAATAGAAAATATAACCTAAAATATACATGGAACCACAAAAGATGCAGAATAGCCAAAGCTATCCTGAGCAAAAAGAACAAAACTAGAGGAATCACATTACCTGACTTCAAATTATACTACAGAGCTGTAGTAACTAAAAACAGCATTACTGACACAAAAACAGACATACGGACCAATGGAACAGAACAGAGAACCCAGAAATAAATCCACACATCTATAGTGAACTGATCTTTGACAAAGCTGCCAGGAACGTATAGTGAGGAAAGAACAGTGTCTTCAATGAATGGTGCTGGGAAAACGGGATATCCACATGCAGAAGAGTGAAACTAAACTCCTGTCTCTCATATACAAAAATCGAATCAACCATGGATTAAATATAAGACCTGAAACTATGAAACTGCTGAAAGAAAACATTGGGGAAATGCTTCAGGACATTGGTCTGGGAAAGGACTTCCTGAGTTAATACTCACAAAGCACAGGCAACCAAAGCAAAATTGGACAAATGGAATCACATCAAGCTAAAAAGCGCCTGCACAGTTCTAAGCAACTGCAGTTCCGACATTGATGGAGAGTTGATGGCTAGTAGTTTGTAGAGTATGTATAGTGAGATAGCAGCTGAGAAGGAGAGGCGGTGTTTGGTTTCTCTTTCTCATATTTGGGTCAATGTTCACTCATAATACTGATAAGCAAGGAGCCTTCAATCTTCTAGGGAAGGATTGCATCTCTAGGTATTTTAAAAGGGATCTTTTGTACTTTTCTTTCAATGAAGAACATTTCCCAGGTTTCTAGCCAGTGAAAATTTGTAAATGACCAAGTATAATTTTGTCAAGCTTTCCAAAGTGGTTTTCCTCTAGAGTGAGAAACAATCCTCTGATTTTCTTGAAGCAGAAGTCTTTTCTTTTTGTGTGTTAAGCTGAAAACAAGACCCATTAAAACAAGTTTTGTTTTTTTTTTATTTTGCCATCAAGTGTGCAATTTCTGAAGATATTGGATTTGAAAAGTCATTGACAATCAGGTCAGCTTTGGTCTAGAAATCAAGCTTAGTTTTATGACTATGAATACAAAATTTTAAAAAATCACATTCTCTCAACTGGAAAACCAAGGTCAGAGTTCAAACTGTTTGTCTTGCCTCTATAAGCTTTTGCTCCAGGAGCACAAGAATTATTTGAGGAGAATCCTGGCAAACTAAACCAAATAGTGAAGAAAAATTGTTCTTATGTGAAATGCAGTAGAAACAGACAGCCTTGGAGAACTGGAGTTTAAATAGCATAAGGGTCTCAGCACTAGTCTTCAGACACTTAAAACAGCATTTGATAGACAATTCAGATGTTTAGGGAAACATACTAATCAATTAGGTATCAGCATTAGTAGGCTCAATTTCTGGTTGAGCCTGAGTATTAACTGAGTGACTATTAACTACTTTGGGGAAAGGCTCTCTGCTGGGTTTTCTTAAGGGCTATGATCTGTGCAATCTAGCTATGAAATACTAGGGAGTATGTGCTCATTTATGTAATATTTACATATATTTTGTCCATAATCATACAGCCAGGCAATTTATTTACTCCCTGAGAGTAAAAATGTGATTATTTTAATATTACTACTTCTGGATTTTTCTCTTCTCACATGTTTTCAGCAACTCCTTTGCAGTAACCCAGCTTGTCATCACAGAATGTGTCGAATGCTGACAGTAAGACACAGAGTCTTAGAAAATGGATGGGAACAATGATGTTCACAGGGCAGTTTGTCAGACTTTGCATGTTTTCAGAAATCATTGTTGGAGAGTAATGAGAATGCACCGAAGGTGCAAATTTATGGAAAAAAATGGAAAGAGTTAATACTCAAGCCAGGAGACTTACCTGTTAAGTTTTACTTATCTGGTAAAATGTGATCCAAATTAAACAAAGTATTTTTAGTTTTCTCAGAACAAATATCCTACATAAACACGAATGATGATAAAAGACATAGATATAACTCGATTCACAATATTTTCCAAAACTGTAGTGCACCAGCCAGTTGGTACAGCATACAGGAGAGATGATAAAATTAAGAATGTGCTAACAGCATTTCATTTTGTAACCCACTGTATATGGTACGGGGCTTGAAACAATCTATTATAATAGGAAGACAATTTACTGAAATGTTTTAGTGGAAATATTTAGTATGCATCAGGAGGTCCACATTTTCTTGCAGAGATCTTGTAGGTGGCTCTTTAAGATTTCTGTCTCTGTGCATTTATGTGTAGGAGTTGGCTCCATATTTTGGTTGGTAAATTTTGCAGACATGTGGCTTTGGTAGAGGAGAGGTGACAGTACTTTGCCTGTGTGCTGGTGAGACAGCACCACAGCAACAGTGGCTTTTAGCAGCTACCAGATTTGCTAAAAGCAACCATGTCCAATTAGCAGTAAGTGCCATGCACCTGCAGGTACTAGGAATTCAACCTCTTTTGAGGCTGAATCTTAATGTAGCCTTTTTTTAAATAACAAAAATCTTACTCATTCTCCGGGAAAATAAAGAAAAGTTAGCAATGGCAAAATGAAAGCACCCTGCAGTTTATTATTAATATTGACTTAGAATATAGGGGGAAATGTAGAGCCAATGACACTTTTAAACTGTGTTATTTTAAAATATTGGTTTTTCATAGTTTCCTTCCTGAGTTTGAATTTAGCTATCATATCCATATTACAATTGTTTCCTTAGAAATTTATAACATTGTCACAGGCTCTCTATGTATGTTCCCATAATTTTCTGCAAAACTTTCACCAAGATAATGAAAATAGTGTTTCCAAATTGCAAAATTGTAGGAAAAAAAATTCTCTTTGACTTTTTTCAAGGTGTCAAGTCACCATAATGGAAAGGACTACTATAATCCTATATAATATTAAAACGTAATTTTCAACATATAGTACTTATTTTTAAATAAAACTATTTCTCAGGGTTGAGTTTCTATGATTTACTGCTTGTTCTCTTTTAAAAGATATTATAGGAGAGAGGCATCTGTTGAATTAAGCATTTTCAGGAGCTACTAGGTTCTAATAAGATTAATAGATGAATAAATTATAATTCATTCCATTGCAACTAGAGTGTGTCCCTTTGCTTTATTCTCAGTCATAATTCTCTCAAAAGAGCCAAGAACATCAAATAATCAAATCTGATGTAGAATACATAGTCACTTTTCTTTGCTGATCATCCTCTGATAGTCACCATAATGAATAAATCAGCAATATTAAAATTGTAGCTTTTTTTCAACATACTCACTACACTGGTAACATAGTAACACAGTCACTAATTACGTGGCTTCTTCAACTGTTGACGTGCTTTAAAATTAGGATTATGATATCCTGCCAAAAGGATCCTACAAACTGTCACTATTTCGGTTGGTACTGCCAGCTGTTGATGATTAGGCAATTTCTGTATACACAAACCAGTTTGGAAAATTTATGCAAATAGAAAGTTATTCTTGAAATTGTTTATTTGATTGAATTGTACTGGGTTTGTTCTCAACAGTATGTCAGTGTATAGATACTGCCATAGTGTGTATTTATTAAACATATACATTTTTATGTACTTAAAAATTATTTATTTACATTTAGGAAATATGTGTGCGGATTTGTTACATGGATATATTGCATAGAGGTGAAGTCAGGGCTTTTTGCGTAACCTTCATCCGACTAATGTATATAGTACCCATTAGGCAATTTTGCATCCGACACCCCCTCCCAACCTTCTGCCCTCCTGAGTCTCCAATGTCTATAATTTTGCTCTCTGCGCCCATGTGTGCTCATTATTTACCTCCCACTTAGAAGTGAGGATGCACAGTGTTTGACTTTCTGTTTCTGAGGTATTTCACTTAAGATAATCATCTCCAGTTCCGTCTATGTTGCTGCAAAAGACATGATTTCATTCTTTTTTATGGCTGAGTAGTGTTCCACGGTGCATATCAACATGGAATTTTTAAATCCTGCCATTTCTAGCTTAATCTGTTTATGTGGAAACTAATGAAAACACATAATTACGTTCCCTGGCCTCCAGCTTCTCTCTTTTCGTCTTACCTACCTTTGCCCTTGCCCATTTTTCCTCTTGCCGGCCTGGTCATAGGGTCCATTGTGTTCTGTTGGAGACATCGGTCTGCCGCTCTGGGAAGAAGCAGGATTTTATGGAGCCTGAGATCAAATCGACTACGGTTGTGCAGAGTGGGGACCAGGAGAGGAGCCAGAGGTTGCAAGGGGAGGAAAAGGGGAAAATCAGAGGTACTCCCCAGACACAGGAAACCTTCAGAAGCAGCAGGAAGCAGAGAGTAAATGGAGAGCAAAACTCAAGTTGAGAGAGAAATCAACATTTTTGCATCCAGTTATGATCTGGAAAAGAAACAAACATTTATGTTTAATTAAGAAAAAACAATTGCTTGTGATTTCCTGAGTCTAGAAAGTGAAAAATATCTGTACCTCACCTAAGTTAAACCTTCTGTTATTAACTAAGCAGTGTTACTATGAAGTCTGTCATTGGAGAGAACATAAGAATCTGTGTTTATCCATTATTATGTTTTTTTGACAAGGAAGAGAAAAAAGAGTGTTTATTCTATTCAGCCTTTGGCTTATAAAGGATAATTTATGAAACAAAGGACAACCGAAGATGATAAGGGTTTTTTCCCAATTTCTAATTATTTAGCTAAAACACGATTGATTTCTTTCACTCAGTGGCCATATCACACAGCCTTCAGTCTTTATTGACCTGACTTGAGACAACTGGTAAATCCAATGTCAGTTTTGAGTCCTTATCTTATTTGACCTGTGAGCCCCAGGACCTGCCTTGACCTGGCTTCTGACATGCTTCTCTCTCCTGGTTTGGTTCACTGCACCTTCTCAGTCTCCTTTGCTAGCTGCTGCTTATTTCCACCATCTCTCGAAGTTGGAGCTCTCCAGAGTCAGTCCTTTGTCTTCTCTCCTTTGTCTCATCCACGTCTGGTGTCATGGCTTTAGACACCATCTATCAATCCCTCTCCCCTTGACCTCTGGGCATATCCATCCAACTGCCAACTTGAGACATCTCCATTTGGATGCCTAAGAACTTTCTCAAACTTAACAAGTCTAAAAGCAAATTCCTACACTGCCCCCTAAACCTCCACACCTTACAACAAGTCCCATCTTGATTTATGGCAGACCCTTCCTTCTAGTTCTCGAGCCAAAAACTGTGGGGTAATTCTCAACACCTCTCTTCCGTACTGCTCATCTACACATTAGAGAATGCTTTTGGCTTACCTGGAACTTAGCTACTTCCTACCAAGGCCATGGCCACCACCCTGCTCTGGGCTACCACCGATTGTTGCCTGGAGTGTTAGAGCAGTTGTGGAACTGCTTTCCAGGCTCCTGCCTTACCTGCCTATGAGCAGTCGGCTCTGTCCTTTAACAATGAAAATCTGGTCATGTCGTGACTCTGTTCAGCACCTCTCCATCACCTCTACTTTCACTCCGTGAAACCCAAATCTGCACCTTCGTCATTCTGGCCTCTTTGGCGTCATGCTCATCTTACTCACTCTGCGGTAGCCCAACCAGCCCCCCTACAGTTCCTCGAATGCACTGGACATGCCTCTGCTCCAGAACTTTTGTCTTGGCTATTTCCTCAAACACAAGTTTCCTTCTTCATTTCCTGCAGGTGATTATTCAACTTTCACCTCTGTGAGTCCTTCCCCATTCCCCCTATTTAAAATTGCACCTTCCTCTACCTTCTCCCCCTCCTCCCTATGTACACTTCACTCTCTTCCTTACTTTAGTTTTTCCTGTATCACCTTCCAACCGACTGTGTATTTTATTTATTTATTTGTCTTTTGACACTAGAATATAAGCTCTTTGAGGGCAGAGTTCTTTGTTTTGTCCAACGCTTATCCCCAGTAGTTAGAACAGGATCTGGTACATCGTAGGCAGTCAATTAGTGGTTTTTGAATGAATTGAGAGTAATAAATTCTACTTGGTTAAAATAAATTAAATGCTCTCACATCATTTCTTGATTGGATGAGGAGAAAAAATGTGTGTGAGGGGCCGGTGCAAAGAGACTCATTTAGCATAAAGGTGGGGAACCACCTACCCTTCTTAGTCGGGGAGGCCCATTACACCTCTCTTGAATCAAATCAATAATCGGTGCACACCTTTTGCTGGTATTGAGGCTATTTTAACAGTCCATTAAAAACCACTGAAAATACAAAAACAAGGCTCTGTTACTTTAACTCTGACCTTAGAAGACTCTCAGTTTTATAACTGCTTAGAGAAAATGTGGAAATGTTTGCTGGCCCCAATCTTTTTATTACTCATCTCTATAAAGAGGCTTTTAAGGACATATTAAAAAGTTTCCATCTCTCTTGTCTCTTGCCTTCCTTCTCATGTTCCTTTCTTGTACCCCAAATGGTCAAAAGCAAGACCTTGACAGTCTGGAAGAAATGTGTTATGGTCAGAGCACACTGGGCTAGAGCTGGCCTAGAACCTTGGATCCAGACCTCAGATTGCTGCTCAAATTATTTCTCTCTAAAAGAGCAAGCTCATGTGTGTTCATTCTTGCTAAGAACTCACTTAGCTGTTGTTTCACCAAAAATTGAAGTTCCCACTTAGACCCTTTGTTTGTGCTTTTGCAGATGTTTCCTCCTATGCAACTAGAACTAAAATGAAAGTGTTGGCTCTGAGAACAGGTGCCACAACCAAGGAGGCAAAAAAAGAGATGTAGTGGGATGTAGTGTGTTAAACTGAGAAAGCAGGTAGTTTTTTTTAAAAACTGAGAGCCAGGAATGATTTCATCTGTTTCCTGTAATGAGCCCATGGTCTGATCTTGAGGAACCTATTAAAGTGTGCTTCTAAACACAAAAGCCATTTCAAGGTCTAGATGTATTAATAGAATGATATTCCCCTTTGACTGTATTCTGAAACAAGTTAATTTCTAAACCGTAAAGTGGCTTATACAACTCTGGGAATGTAAAGCTTTGCAAAGCCTCCAAAATCCCTGGGAGTTTTGAATGTTCATGCCATGTGAACTCTTCGCAGTTCCAAGTCTTGGCTATTTAGCATTCTTTAGAGACACCCGCATGATAGGAAATTTAGTAGCACTTTGTGTGCAATTTTGTTAGAATGGGCTGGTTTGTTTGTTTTCCCTAATAGAGATAGCAAAATAGATGCTAAGAAGCAAACTTCTTTTATTATTACAGATGCCTCAGGGGGCCTCTTCCATCCATGGAACCTAAAATATGCTTGTCTCCTCAGTTCCTTTTTATGCATTTATTTAATAGCTGTCAACCAATTTGTTCTTCATAAGCTGTTCCATAATACTTCAAGTGAAGCAATGATATGACACATTTAGAATTGGAAAATTTATAGCATGTTTGAGCTCTAGGGATCTTTAGAGATCACCTTAGCGCAATCACTTAGTTGTTGGAGGAGTAAACTGAGGGTGGAGATCGGCAGTGACTTACCCGAGGTCTCACATTGATTTTCTGGCAGAGTTGGGCATTAAAAGTTACCTCTGCTAAGCTCTGTCCAGTGTTCGTGTCATGGCAAAGAATTAAAATAAAAATTACTATAAACTTTGGAGTAGCAACAACAACAACAACAAACTCATCAAAGTCTACAATATGGTCTAGAAAACCAAACATAAAACCAGAATATTCTTATGATTTCCATTGCATAAGACAATATGGTCCTGATGACATATTAAAAATCATGCTTATAAATTGGATTCTTTTCACTGTATTTGAAATGTTCCAACAATTCAGGCTATGGTAATATTTCCTTTGCCTTCCCTGCCCTGCTCTGCCATGGAGCTTTACTTTGTAGAATACCGCCTGGTAGCTGGTATCTAGATAATGGAAATCTTGGGGGACATTTTCATTTTTGATAAAAATAACACAGCACTGTGATTATATTCTACAAATATCTTTGCCAATGTAAATCAGGTGTCATACCCAAGTAGGAACAGACCTTCTGCCGGTGTCATTCTTAGGGAAGTGCAGCTTCACTTCTCTGATCATCAAAATTGGGTCCTGCTGCCACCTTTCTCTCTGGCACCTGAAAGTGTTGGTCAAATTCAGAGTATTATAAAGTCACTAAAAGCTTAATCACATTTATCTAAATCTATGCTATGGATTAATCTATGCACAGTGTACTGAACACTTTAACTGAAGCCTGCATGCATACGTGCAAGTCAGCTGACATCAGGATTATCCTACCACGTAAAATCTAGGTTAAGGTTGGCTCAAGCCTCAATTTGTGAACCCCGATTCCCCTACCCCTTCAGTGTACGCACACCCCCAGGAGACTTGTTTCTTCAGGGCTATCTTTGGCTCCCAACACTTCCTTTTAAATTAATCATTGACAGGTCATTTTACCCTCCTTTGGATCACAACTGAGTTCAGAGGCAGAACTCATTGTCTTTCTTTTATTTCCACAAAAGACCACTCAACAAGGCATTGTTGTTGGTGGCAGCCTCTATAGAAGAGAGAGTTTATATCATGACAAATGAGCATCTAATAGAAATAGAGTATTAAATATCCCTCTTCTTAAAAATCCATTGTCCAACAACTTCAACATCTCTCATGTTCTTTCCCGTCTTCTTTTCTCCTTGTTTCCATCTTGAGAGCAATCCTAGTCTCTGTGGTGTTTTTTGTTGTCTTACGTAGGATATTTTGGCTCATCCTTGGTTTTGTTCTCTCCTTCTTGGATCTATTATATTATGGTGGACTTAAATTTTCTGGATTTTAGTTATCTCTAAGACAAGGAATTGGATTCTATCAGTGGTTCTCAAACTTGGGTATATATCAGAAACACCTAAAGGATGTGTTAAAACACTGATTGCTGGGCCCCACCCTCAGAGTTTCTTATTCAGTAGATCTAGGATGGGGTGCAATAATTTGCATTTCTAAAAAGCCGCGGGTGAAGCTGATGTTGCTGATCTGGAGACACACTTTGAGAATCCTTCATTTACTCCAAAGTAAACAGTGGTTCTCCACCTTGACAGCACATCAGAACCCTCTGGGGGTTGGAAAGTCCCCACACCAACTCAGGATGCATCTCAGACCAATGAAATCACAGTCCCTGCAGATGGTCTCCAGACCTTAGTGGCTTTTAAAGTTTTCCAAATGCTTCCAATGACCAGCCAAAGTTGATAACACTTCTAAGCCCCCTGTCAGGTAAAAATAACCATAATTCTAACTGAAATGAAGGAGAAAATGAATTTGTTATTCTAACTCCATTATCTACTCTTCCGTGCATGGGCTTATTCCATGAAAAAATCAGCATTTCTTCAGTAAGGTGTACGTGTATTTTTAGAGCATCCACAGGGGGCATGTTGTACAGCTTGTAGCAAAGCAGCAAGGTGCATGCCAAAATATTAGTTTTGCTGATGTGCTATTTGATTATTACAGAGTGGTGTGGACATGTTTCTTTGCATCTCAGGGGGTTGCTATCACCTTTAAGGGGTCTCCTTAAATCTCAGCTCTTTCATTTACAAATTCTATGAACTTGGACAAGTTTCTTCACTTCTCTGTGCCACGGGGTTTTCAGTAAAATGGAGATAATTGTAGACTGTACTTTGTAGAGTTTTGAGAATCATACAGGTAAAGATACTTTATATAACTAGTACTCACAAATGACCATTAATAATCTACTGTTTTAAAATGTATTTTAAAATTTAAACACTTTGAATATAGTTTAATATGTAAAGATATGTAAATTTTTAAAAAATATATTCAAATGTATAAGTTTAAAATGCATAAAGTAAATTATATAAATATAACATATATATGTTATATATAAATATAACATGTTATATAGAAACATACATAAATTATATGTTTAAATGTTTACCAAATGTTTAAATTTGCCTCTGTATTTCTAAAAGCAATTTATTTCCTTATGTGTCATATAGTATTTATAAAACGTACTTATTTAATTTCCAAATTATAACCACTTGCAGCTCCTAGAAACAATAGTACTGGGTCTGATACTCTTTTCCATCCTCCTCAGTACCCACCATTCTGAGGATCAGTTGTTGCTGTTGCATATGTAAAAACCTTCAGGTACAATTCTTTTGTTATTTCTACACATTTTCTCCATCTTGTTGCATTCTTTGGTGGCAAAGACAGATTCTCTTTCCTCCCACGGTGGAAAGAAATATGCACGCTGAGCCATTCCTATGCCCAAAGACAAAAATCACTAGCCAGTGTAGAAAATGAAAGCAAGAGGTTTTTTTTTTTTTTTTTTTTTGGTGGTGTTTGTTGTTGTTGCTTTTTGGTGTGCATATGAGTTTGTGTGTATTCTTCCCCACACCCCGGGGTAGAATGGGGTGGTATTACTTAGGGGTTACTGATAGTATGGTGTCATCCACTGTGTTGGAGAGGCTACGTAAGAGTAGAAAAAGGTTCTCCAAGTCTGGGAAATGCAGACATCCAGTCTTGAAAAGAGTTCGTTGTTGGTTGTTATGTCAGAAGAGGGGCGTGTTGACTGGAAGGAGGCCAAAAAAATTGTCCAGTGCTCTGGTGCTTCTCTAAGCCATATCAACATTCATTCATAAACTCAGCTAATATGTGATGAGAATACAAGAAGGAGTAGCAAGATTCCTGGCTTGAAGGAGCTCACAGCTGATAGGAGGCTTGGGGACTGGACAAAGAATTAAAATACTACATGGTAGGTACAACTCACCTGAGCCTGGGGGAGTGAGTGAAGGCCTGAGATGGAATGATGCCTGGAAGATCACAGGAAGCTGGGCAAGTTAGAGCGCTGGCAAGGGGCAGGCAGCCATGTGGGTGAGGGAAGGAGGCTAAGGACTACAGGGAAACACAGGCAGTTCAGTGTTGCTGGAGCACAAGGGTGAGACTCTCTTCTCTCTTGTTTTTGCTGTTAACAAGTGAGATTGGCAAGTAGGGTGTCCAACCGGCCTGGTTTGCCTAGGACTAAAGCATGTCCCAGAAGGTAGGACTTTCAATACTACAATTTGGACGGTCCTGGGCAAACAAACCAGGATGGTTGGACACCCTGTTTTTATGTGGGGATTTGCCAACTGGATCATGAGCCTGACTGGTTTATTTTTTCTTTTTCTCTTCTTTTTCTGCCTGAGTAACAGAAGAATATGGTAAAGATGGAATACAAAAAAGAAGGAACGGGGAAGTATGATTTTTATAGATTGGAAGAAGATATCCTAGATAAAGGATGTGTTTATATTTTGGAGAAGGACTGCTTCAGCAGCTAAAGACCCAAGGGTAGGACCACAGGGAAGTCTGTGCTCCGTGCTTGTGAGAATGAGGACAGTGGGGGACCCTAGGGAGTCCTTGCAATATAGACAGTCTGGAGGAGACAGCATTGGAAATGGAAGGAAGAAATGGAACAGGAGACAAATTCAGTAGAATTTCTTTAAAATGTGTGGTTCTTGTCATCAGTTCATTAACCATGATAGAAAGGGTTATGTAGTTACATTCATCAAGATCCAGCTTTTCTACTGTTTTAAGATGTTTATCGGTCACAACAATGATCACTGAAGGTGGAGTTAGATTATTTCCTTGAAAATTGTGTTATATTAACCTCAACTGGTATCAGTGCCTGCTACGTGTTTTCTTAATTAATCATGGGGACCAATAGGACATTTGTAAATATAGCACTTCATGTGATTCTGTAAGCACTGAATGCATTTGCCTCTTTTTTTTTTTGCCTTTAAATGAATTCAAACAGTGTTGTGCAATAGGCATATGTTAGCCATATGTACCATTTAAAATTCTCCAATAACCACATTAAAAAAGAAACCAATGAAATTGATCTTAATAATATATTTTGACACATCTAAAATATCTTAATTTCAACATGTAACCAATATAAAAATTACTAACGAGACATATTACATTCTTTTTGCTTTGTACTAACTCTTTGAAATATGGTGTATAGTTTTTAAATTACAGTACATCTCAGTTCAGATGCTAAATTTTCATTAGGAATATTTGATCTGTAGGTAGATATCTTAAAATTTACATTTGAAAAAGTAGATTCGCATACCTAAGTTGTTACAAGCATGCTGAAAAGTTTTCAATTCTGAATTGAGTATCCATTTTAAAATTTAAATCAATTAAATTGATTTAAATGAAATGATTCTTTTTTATTTTGAAGTTATTACGAGGGTACAAATGTTTTTGGTTACATGTTTCATTTTTGTAATGCTTGAGTTAAAAGTGTGCCCATCACCCAGATAATGTTCATTGTACCTGTTAGGTAGGTTTTTGCCCATCCTGTCCTCTCCACTCGCTCTTGCTTGGTTTCCACTGAGTTTTACTTTCCTCTATGCAAATGTGTGCTCATCAGTTAGTTCCAAGTTAACAGTGAATGCACGTGGTGGTTTTTTTTTTTTTTCCATTCTTTAGATACTTAGGATAATGGTCTATAGTTCCATCCAAATTGTTGCAAAAGGCATTAAGTCATCCTTCTTCATGGCTGAGTAGAATTCCATGGTATACATATACCACAATTTGTTCATCCACTCCTGAATTGATGGACACTGGGTTGATCCCACATCGTTGCAATTGTGAATTGTGCTACAATAAACATTCAAGTGCAGGTGTCTTTTTGATAAAATGACTTCTTTTCCTTTGGGTGAATACCCAGTAGTAGGATTGATGGATCAAATGATAGGTCTGCTTTTAGTTCTTTGAGGAATTTCCATACTGTTTTCCATAGAGATTGTACTAATTTGCAGTTCCACCAACAGTGTATAAGTGTTTCTTTCTCTCTGCATCCATGCCAACAACTATTGTTTCTGGACTTTTAAATAAAAACCATTCTGAATGGGATACAGTGGTATCTTGTTGTGGTTTTAATTTTCATTTTCCTGATAATAAGTGACACTGAGCATTTTTTCATTTTACTGGCCATTTGTCTATATTCTTTTGAGAAGCTTCTGTTCATGGAATTTTTAAAACTCCATTCCTCAGTCACACTGGCCACATTTCAAGTGCTTGGTAGCCACCTACGGCTGGCAGCTGCCGTATTGGGTAGCAAAGAAGTAGACTATACTTGATACGGGAATGTAAAAGTGGGCATATTTTATTACTCTCCTTTGCCATGCTATTGCTGTCTTTTTCTCTTTGGCTGATTACAACTTCACAATCCAGTAGACTCTCCACCTTTTCGGCAGGTGTTAACTGCGTGTGCTCCCTGTAGATGGCAGCACTCTTCCTGAAACGACAGGGAGGAGGCGTGGCTAGCACTTGTCAATCAAAGTCTGGCATTTTTCGTAGAAAGAGTCTCAATTCTCTGGAAAATTCCTTGGTAGCATAGGTCAGAATCTTTTCAGCTCTATTGTCATTCTGCACAGACGGCTGTTGATTATGAAAACAATCTCTCAGTCTCTAGTCCAGAGAATTGCTCATTCCTCAGTTTCAGAAGCTCTAAGGTGAGAGGAGAAAGGGATTCAGTTAAAGAACTGTTATCAAAATGCTTTTGTTTGCTCATATACACGTTTTGGAAATAGTGATTCCAACTGCCACTTAATAAAACTTTTCAATGTAGGTGAGAGGCAGTTTCGTTTCACGTGCTGTGGCAACCTTCATTTGTGTTTCATTCTCCACTGGACTTCGTCATTGAATTTTGAAGAACACATACAGGGCTTCATGTTGCTTTTATATAAAAAATACCCACATCCAGTATTGAAAGAACTTACCAATAAAATGTAGCAAATATTATATGTACCTGTATGAAATTTATATATTTACATTGGAAGCACCCCCTACCTTCTCCTTCACATTGCGTTTGTGGTAACAGAATATGAGATAAGGAATACAGTAGTAAGGAGAAAGATGGAGAGATCAGAAGTGAGTTTCCTGAGGACCAATATGCATCTTTGCATAGCACATTAGAATTCTCTGGCACTAAGACCCAGGAAAACGTAGTTTGGTGTCTTGATTGTTTTTGATTGACATTTTTAAATCTCAGGCTCTTTTTTCTGTAATTTTCACTCAGTCTTTTTCTCAAATAGAATATCAAGATTCTGTTTGAATTTTAATCATGATTTTGCTTACTTTAGTTTTGTAGCTTGAATATTAGCAATCCATTTCATATATTAGAGTTTAAAAGACTTAACGAGTATATTAATAAAACTAGTTTTTTTCTTAAGACAAAAGCACAATATTTTAGACTTATTAGTTACCATTATGCTTTTGTCTTAAGAAAAAAACTAGTTTTATTAATATACTTGTTAAGTCTTTTAAACTCTAATATATGAAATGGATTGCTAATGGAAGCAGAGCGAAGGTTGGAAGACTGGGGAGAAAGAGAGTTAGATTTACCTAGTGACAAGTACGTGCCAGAAGTTGTACTAGGTTCTTTTGCATGTGTCTGCATAGCAATATTTTACAGATAAGGACACCTAGACTTAGAGAAGTACAATATCTGTCATCTTGTAAATGATACATATAGTTGAGAAAAATCTGGAATGGTTTGGTTTCTTATATTTTTAGCAGAGGGTACATATAAGGACTTATTCTATATGAAGACATTTGAGAATTGAAAATATGGTATCAGATTTGTACGATCTCTTGCACCACGTATTTCTGGTTCTCTTTTTTCTATTCAGATCATTCTTTGGTCTGTTTCCTTAAAAACTTTTTATGTTTCTTTCCAAAATGTAGCAATTGCCCCAAATCCAGAACTTGTGTTCTCTATTTTTCTCTTTTTTAATGATCACATCCAAGTCCGTGGCTCAACCATCTTCCCATGCATGTAATTTCCAAATTTACAACTTTATTCCCTCTATTAGCCAGAATAGGATAATTGCTGAGCAAATACCATCTTATATCTCAGCTTAAGACAATAAGTTCTCTCTCATGAAAATTCTGACACAGATCTTCCCCACCTGCTTTGCTGGGTGGCTCCAAAGAAGGTGGTCACTCAGGGAACTGCTCCCTCCATCTCAACCTATTTTGTGTCTTGGATTCATTTGGCCAATGAACCTCCTCTCTGGATAATGTTTCTAAATGTGAAAAAAGGGGGGAAAAGTAGTGCCAGATCGAATAACTAAAATTTAACGTTAATTTCAAATTCGTGAATAGGTAAATATATTTCGAGATATCCGCATCAAGTATAACGTGATGTGAAATATATGTGATTTCTATTGGTGACAAAGCCATAGGTATTCCTAACTTTATTGTAGTTGTTGCCTATATTCATAAAGGAAGGAAATGTCAGATTCCAATTTAAAGTTAGTGAAACTAAAGATAGATTTTCCTTACCAATGTCATAGAACTCCTTAAATGGTACAGACCCTAAGGTCCGGTGGCTCCACAATTGTCAAATCCTTCTTAGAGCTCTGTGCTGTATCTTATGTATCCAATCGACTGACAAGCAAAGCCCTTGTAGAATAATATATGTCATTGGGGTAAGGGAAAAACGAGGAGGGCATCGACCATGTATAATCATAATTCTATGTGCTAGATCTAGTTATGTTATCCTTCCCAGATGGAAGAGGACTGGAAGCTATATTTCAGCTGTGTGTCTAGGAAGAAGGTAAGGTGTGGTGACCATGGAGCAATAATTGTTTGAAGCAAAAAACATCAGTGAATACTAAAATTAGTGAGGGGAATTAGGAGCAGATACAGAATATTTTCAAAGTCTCAAAGTATCTCCACACATGACAATTACTTATTGCAAAGGCGAAATAGTAACTTTACAGAGAGGAAGAAATTTGGCAGACGTTACTTTATCCAAGTGATCAAAGGTGATATCAAAACCAGGATGAATTAACATCATATGCTTCCTGATATGATGCACAAAGGAGAAACAACATCATTTCTGCAGCATTCCTGCCCCAAATCTGTAATCTGAAGGAGACATCAGAAAATCCCAAATTGAAGAACATTCTGTAAAATAGCTGGCTGGAACTCTTCAAAATTGTCAAGGTCATAAACTGTTCCACATCGAAGGAGGCTAAAGAGACATGACGAGGAAATGCAAGTATGATCCTGGATTGGATCTTGGATCAGAAAATGGGCATTAGTAAGACAATTAGCAAAATCTGAATAAAGTCTACAGATTTGAAAATAGTATCTGTGTGAATTTCCTGGTTTTGATAAGAATACTGTGGTTAAGTTAAAAAAAAAAAAAAGACCTTGTTTCTGGAAATACATACCAATATATGCAACTTACTCTCAAACACCTCAGAAAAAAAAAAGACACATGAGAGGATAATAAAGTAAGTGTGATAAAATGTTAACATTTGGGGAATGCAGGTAAAATGTGTATGAGAATACTATTTTTGAAACCTTTCCTTTAAATTTGAAATTATTTCAAAATTAAAAAAAAAAAAGGTAAGCTGTTGGACCCTATAAAACTAAGGAGGATGGTCAAACTTTCATGTGCCTTGTGCTTTCCTCTTTGTCAAAGAACCTTTGGTAGTGACAATCTGGGTTGGTCATTGATGTCCTAGTTAACTTCAGAGCATAAGTCTAGAAGTTCCTGGACCGTGTGGAAAACATATAGTTCTCCATATTTTAATCCATTTTCCTGTACTATTATCAATAGCACATTTATATGCTTTAATATGTGGATATTGTCTAGTAATTTGTGTACCAGTCCTGCAGATGCTGAAACATTTTATTATCTTGGTATTGACTTATGTATTTAGGTAGATTTGAATGCCAGAACTATCAATGATTTCACCAAGACATCATTGGGAGAGGAAATTTGGACTTGTAAATCTACTTCTGCAAGGCATCTCTTTAAGCATAGGAAAAAAGATCTCATCAAACTCATTTATTAACAAAGGCTTATAACATTGAATGGAGCCTCTAGGAATCTAAGGAAATATTCACTTTTATCTCTGACCAAGGAGCAACCATTAGAGTCTTTTTATACCATTTAGAAGTGATGACTTAGTATTAAACTTATTCTGATCCTCAATATCCCTGGCCTTGACTCTGACCACAAGCATACCTACTCCCAGCTTCACATGCAGTTGTGATTATGGCAAGGGGATAGTTAAAGTGGAGCTTATTCCTATAATTTTTAGTTATCATTTTGATCACATTTAGGTAACGTATTGATAGCATTCTGACAGCCAGCTTTTGGAATAAGATCTGCTTTTAATTAATATCCTCAGTGTTAAATTCGTTGGAATGATTCTGACTGCCATTTGCCTTAGAAATGGGGTACGATGTACCAGTGAGAGGCAAAAATTGGGTCCAATACCAAATCTGGTAAGCTGATGGTGAAAACGATATAAAAGGGACAACTCTTGGTTTAGGGTGGAATTTCCTCAACATTTAAATGGACAATCCCAAACAGCCTGAGCCAAAAGTTTAATTCATTTAGCAGCATTACCTAGTGATAGTTCCATCAGTACATAGTTCGTAACATGCACTGTTGCATAGACATCATCTTTATTTCTCCTATGGGCTGTCACAGTGGCAGTTGGAATGGTGAGCAGTGGAATGACAGAGAGCATTTAGGATCTACCAGTGACAGGTTTGGTGATGACTGAATGGACAGTGAATTTCTAGGCTGAAAGTGAATGCAGGTGGTGTATGGTGAGAGAGAAAACACTGGCTGGTAGACAGACTGGGCTGGGAAGTGAGAAGATTATGTGTTCAGTCTGGGACATACCAAGGTTAAGGTTTCTGTAAAATGCCCCATGTGAAGCTGTCCAACTGGGAGTTAGAAATTTATGTCTACATTCTTGTCAATCAATACTCTTCAGAGAAAATGAGATTGTGAAGACTTCTTTGAACAACAGGAAAGGAAGATTGTGGTAATATACAATAGAATGATGTTTTATGGAAGAGTTTTAAATAAAAGTTCTGAAGAGGGTGGGGAGAAGTCAGGTTACATTAGCCTGGATGGAATAGAAGGGTGGGAAGACAGGGGCATGAATAGGTGAATTAAGAAGGAAATTCTTTGTCTCAACAACCAGCTCAGATGATTTGTGAATCTAAATTGTGTGCTGATATTCTAATAGACCTGAGTCAAGTCACCTCAGCATTATGTGCTCCTGATTTTTCATTTATAAATAAGAAAATATTATGTAATACTTGCCATATTTTTCTAAGGGCTGAATTCAGAATGTTAATGAAATTAAAATCAAAAAACTATTTTGCAAAAAAAAAAAAAACTATTTTGCTTGGGAGAGATTTCATTATAAATATTTATTAAATTAGGGTAAAACATTCTAGAAATATTTATTATATAGAATTAAAAATATATCATCACTAGTAAAGCCAGGCATAATTTCAAGTATTTTGTAACACTCCAGTTATTAAATATAATTGAAATATAACTGTAACTAATATTTAATTTAATATAACTATAATTAAATATAATTGATAAATATAACTGAAATTGGCTAAAATTAAACTATGAGGAAGAATCCTAAAATTGACCACTTCCTTCCCAGAGGTAAAGGTGACGTGTGATTGGGTCTATATACACAAAGCAAAGGAGAATTAAGCCACTATTTTAGGCAAAAGTGTTCTGGGTATAATTGATTGGTTATGTATGTAATTTTGCTATTATAAATCTGATTGAGTCCATTTTTTTTCAAAGATTCTGTCATAATGGGAGGCAAAAGAAGTTTAGACAGATGAAGAGTCTTTCTAGAAATCTATCTGCAGCTCAAATTAGACCTGAACACTATTAGTTTGACTGTTTCAGCTGTTTCTGAGCAAAAAAAATTAAAAAGTACAAGTGCTCAGATTTGAGAGAAAAAAGTTTGAAGAAGAGGAAAAGAAGAACAAAAAGAAAAAAAAAAAAAAAACCACTAACAGTGTAAAGGAAGCACCTAGACCAGGAAGAAACCCCAGGTATGTAGCATGGATTATACTAGAGTTTTCTATGGAAGTATTGTAAATCACTGGAAAATAGCGTAGAACTTATTTGCTTAAAATTTTCAGTTAATGTGCTTCAGTGGCATTTTTCAGACAACGGCTCTCACTCTCCACCTTATTACGGAGGCAAAGCTGTTTCTCTTTGTCCTGTTCTTCTTCCTGTGATATACTTTTTATTGCCCAAAAGCCATAGAATTGTGTCCATGCCTATTGTTGTCTGCCTGATGGGAATTCATGTAATTGAAAACGTTTATCCTCTCTTAGTAGAAAAATTGGGCACTTGGACGTAATGAAATCCCCCACCTTTGTCCACAGCACAGGAAAAACTGTTCAGTCAGCTTTGTTCTAAAGTTTCCACTTTTCCTGGTATAACCTGTTGAAAATGTAGTCCTGCACTAGAAAGACAGCCGGAATTTCTCGTGGCAGGCTCATTGTCCTTGTTCATATAGTTACATCTTCCATTGCCATTTCACCACTGATCAGAAAATAAAATTGTATTCTTTCCAAAGAAACATGGAATGGCATGAAGAAAGCCCATAATACATCATGGAGTGAAAAAAGCAAGTTACAGTGAAAATGTTAAATAGAGTCTTGTTTTTGAATAAGCATCTGTATATGTATCATTTAAATTTATATGTTTAGATATTGACTTACTTATCAATAGTGATTTCCTCTGGGGCTTGAGATTAGGAAAAGTGAAGTGAGACTTTTACTTTTCGCATTATGCTTTTTACTTTATTCGCTTCTGTATTGTTTGAATTTTTAAAATGAGTGGGTGTTATTTTGTAATTAAAATTTTTTAAAAAAACAACTGACAAATAACTACAGGGAGTAAGAAATTACTGGGAGTGGACTATGTTTAAAGAATTAATTTGTCAATGCACTGCTTGACTATTATTTTCTTTTGCTAAATGAACACTCCCCTGCTTTTCCCAGGAGGTTGCTTTGAAAAGGAAGGGTAAATGTTTCTAATGAAATGAATAGCCCAACCTTCCCACCTCCCACCTAAACGCCTCATTTTGTTTTTGTTAGTAACAAATGCTACATGCGAGTCCTTACGGTAAATCAAGGAATGTGGGTGTCTAACAGGGCAGTACACACCACCATAGTCCATGGGAAATCATGCTTTTGTAACAGTGGAGTTATCAAATTGGAGCAGGAAGGGAGATTTGGAACAGCAAGAAGTGAGATGCTAGTAGGGGTCTCAGTTGTCCTGGGCATTGTGACATGGCACCCAAATCTCATGAAGAGTGGCCTTTCCAAAGTATGCGCTAATCTGAATCTCTCAGAACTTTCTTGATTTCACCACAAAACAGTAAAGAGAAAATCATTGCCAATAACTTTTGTAATAACTTTTGTGTCATGTTATTAATACAAAGGGTGGTTTGCCCTTTGTGTGGGCACAGATATGTGCAAAAACAAGGAGGGGGGAGGAGCTAGATTCAGATCCCTTTTTAATATAATTTCAAGGCAAACTTTAGCAAAATATGTAGCAGATTCTTCAACTATTTGTCAGATGGATATTATCTATTTTTCTGAGGATTTATGATAGAGATCCTTTTTAGGGGGGGTATTGAATGCAATTATGTCAGAGAGACAAAAGGGCCACGAATGATGATTCTTCCATGATAACGTACGTGCTAGTGAGCAATCCAAAACTGGGCTCTGCTCACTGGAAAATCTAGGCTAGCAAATCAACAGTCACAAACTTCATATTCTTATCAGACGTGCAGCCTTAATAACATATTTTTAAATGGTAAACGACTGCCTGACAGGGAGGTTACAAAGATAAAAGCTCTGAGTGGTTGTAAAGTGGACAAATTGTAAAGCATAAGTGGTAGGCTTACTCTTCCTCTCAGCTCTTAAAAAAATCCTCCTCTTCCTTTGGCTATGCCTCCAGTCTACTGCTTCTTGAATTTTTAAGCATCCTTTTCCTCCAGGGGCTTGAAATTTTCTTCATTACAGGTTGGATTGTGTCTCCCTCAAAAAAGAAATTTTGAAGTCCTAAACCCCAGTATCTCAGAATATGGCTGTATTTGGAGATAGGGTCTTTATGGAGGTAATGGAGTGAAAATGAGATCATTAGGGTAGGCCTTAATCCAATATGACTGGTGTCCATAAAAAGAGGGACACAGTGGCGTACCTGTAGTCCCAGCTACTAGGGAGGCTGAGGCAGGAGGATGGCTTGAGCCCAAGAGTTCAAGGTCACCCAGCCTGGATGACAGAGAAAGACACTGTCTCAAAAAGAGAAAAGAAAAAAAGGAGGGGGAGGAATTTGGGCACAGACACATACGGAGGAAGAGAGCCACATTAAGATGAAGGCAGAGAGTGGAGTGATGCTTCTACAAACCAAGGAACACCAAGGATCGCCAGCAAACCATGAGAAGCCACAAAGCGGCATGAAACAAATTTTCTATCACAGACTACGGAAAGAACCAACCCTGCCCATACCTTGATTTTGGACGTCTGGCCCCAGAACTGTGAGACAATACATCTCTGATGTTTGAGCCACCCAGTTTGTGGTGCTTTGTTTATGGCAGCCCTAGCAAACTATTGCACCTTCTCATTTGTGATAACAGTAATGCTCTGAAACAACCCTTATTCATTCTTTCTATAGAAAACTGAAAGCCTACTCACGAAGAATAATTATCCTCACTAAAGTGTATCTTTGGAGGCAGCTTTTGGGAGGCAACTGGAGGCTTTTACCCTCCTCCTAGTTGAAAAGAAGTCTACAGGCGGAGTCTGGTAGCCTTCTTGGCAGGCAACCCAGTGACTCAGGCTGTTTTCTCATTCCAGGGGTCTTTGTGCAAGTAGGAACCGTGGCATCTTCTCTTTTCCACTGATTTATGGGGCAGATCCTCCTTATTGTAGAACCGAGAACAGAAATTTCAGACAGAATCTAATTATCTTTTTAAACATTGTTTATTTTTTATATAAAAAAATTTAGGAGGTTCAAGTATTTTTTGTTACTTGGATAAATTATATCATGCTGAAGTCATGGCTTTTAGTGTAGCCATCACCAGAATAGTGTATATTGTCCTCGATAGGTGGATTTTTATCCCTTACCCCCACCACCCTCCCTCCTTCTTAGTTTCCGATGTCCATTACAGCTCTTTATGACCATATATATCCTTCGTTTAGCTCCCACTTGTAAGTGAGAACATGCGGTTTCTGTTTTTCCATTCCTGAGATACTTCACTTAGGCTAATGGTCTCCAGTTCTATCCAAGTTTCTGCAAAAGCCATTATTTCATTCCTTTTTATGGCTGAGTAGTACTCTGTGGTATACACCCCCCCACCCCACACACAAACACATCCATATGTACCACATTTTCTTTATCCACTCATCAGTTGGTTGGCACTTAGGTTGGTTCTGTATCTTTGCAATTGTGAATTGTGCTATGATAAACATTCAAGTGCAGGTGTCTTTTTGATATTTTTCTTTGGGTAGATACCCAATAACGGGATTGCTGAATTGAATGGTATGTCTACTTTTAGTTCTTTGTAGAATCCCCATACTGTCTTCCACAGTGGTTGTATGAGTTAACATTCCCACCGGCAGTATACAAATGTTCCCTTTTCACTGCAGCCGCTTCAACATCTATTGTTTTTTGACTTTTTAATGGAGATTCTGACAGGGATAAGGTGGTATCTCATTGTGGTTTTAATTTGCATTTCACTAATATATAGTGATGTTGAGCATATTTTCATATGTTTGCTGGCCCTTTGTCTATCTTTTGAAAAGAGTATGTTTATGTATTTTGCCCACTTTTTGATGGGGTTGTTTTTTTCTTGCTAATTTGTATGAATTCTTTGTAGATTCTGGATGTTAATTCTTTGTCAGATGTATAGTTTGCAAATATTCTCTCCCATTCTGTATGTTGTCTATTTACTCTGTTGACTATTTCCCTTGTTGTGCAGAAACATTTTGGTTTAGTTAACTCCCATTTATCTATTTTTGTTATTGCTATTAGTATATTTGCTTTTGGAGTCGCATAAATTCTTTGCCTAGGCCAATGTCTAGAAGAGTTTTTCCTATGTTTTCATCTGGAATTTTTATGGTTTCATGCCTTACATTTAAGTCTTTATCCATCTTGAATTAATTTTTGTATATGGTGAGAGATAGGGTTCAAGTTTCATTTTTCTGCCTGTGGCTGTCCAGTTTTCCCAGAAGCATTTCTTGAATAGGGTATCCCTTCCCCAGTGTATGTTTTTGTCTGCTTTGTCAAAAATCAGTTGGTTGTAGCTATATAGTTTTATTTCTGGGTTCTCTATTTGTTCCATTGGTCTATGTGTCTATCTTTATACCAGTACCTTGCTGTTTTGGTTACAATAGCCTTGTAGTATAATTTAAAGTCAGGTAGTACAATGCCTCCAGATTTGTTCTTTTTGCTTAGGATTGCTTTGGCTATTTGGAATCCTTTTTGATTCCATATGAAGTTTAGGATTATTTTTTCTAGATCTGTGAGAAATGATGTTGGAATTGTGATGGGAATTGCATTGAATTTGTAAGTCATTTTGGGCAGTATGGATGTTTTAATGATGTGATTCTTCCAACCCATGAACATGGGCTATTTTTCCATTTGTTTGTGTCATCTATGATTTCTTTCATCAGTATTTTGTAGTTTTCCTTGTAGAGATCTTTCACCTCCTTGGTTAAGTATATTCCTAGGTATTTTAATATCTTTGTAGCTACTATAAATGATATTGCATTCTTGATTTGACTCTTAGCTAGACTGTTATTAGTATATAGAAATGCTACTAAATTATAGCACTTAATTGTAGTATTATGTTAATTTGTAACCAGAGACTTTACTGAATTTACTTTTTTAATTCTAGGAGACTTTTGGTGGAGTTTTGGGTTTTTTAGGTATAAGATCATATCATTGTCAAACAGGGATAGTTTGATCTCCTTTTTCCTGAGTTGGATGCCCTTTATTTCTCTCTCTTGCATGATTACTCTTGACTAGGACTTCCAGTACTATGTTGAATAGAAGTGGTGACAGTGGGAATCCTTATCTTGCTCCAGTTTTAGGGGAAATCCTTTCAACTTTTCCCCATTCAGTTTGAATGTTGACTGTGAGTTTGTCATATATGGCTTTTGTTATTTAGAGGTACACTCCTTCTATATCTAGTTGGTTGAGGGTTTTTTTTTTTTTATCATGTACAGGTTCTAGATTATATCAAATGCTTTGTTTCTATTGAGATGATCGTATGTTCTTTATTTCTAATTCTACATTTGGTGAATCACATTTATTGATTTGTGTATATCAAACCATCCTTGCATTTTGGGATAAATCCCACTTGATCATGGTGGATTATTATTTTTTTTTAATATGCTGTTGAATTCAGTTTGTTGGCATTTTTTTTCTTTGAGGATTTTTGCATCTGTGTTCCTAAGGGATATTGGTCTCTAATTTTCTTTTTTGGTTGTGTCCTTTCCTGGCTTTGGTATTCTAGTGATACTGGGTTTGTAGAATGAGTTAGGGAGGATTCCTTCCTTCTCAGAGTTAAGAGACAGTTTTAGTAGGATGAGTGCCAACTCTTCTTTATAGGTTTGGTAGAATTTAGCTGTGAATCTCTCTGGTCTGGGGCATTTTTTTGTTGGGAGATTTTTGTTTTTAATTACTGTTTCAATCTTGTTACTCATTATTGGTTTGTTCAGGATTTTTATTTCTTCCTGATTCAAGCTTGGAAGATCATGCATTTCCAAAAATTTATCCATTTCCTCTAGATTTTCTATTAATAGTTTTTGTAAGTAAAAGTTTTCATAGCAGTTATAGATGATATTTTGTATTTCTTTGGTATCAGTTGTAACATTTCCTTTTTCATTTCTGATTTAGCTTATTTGAGTCCTTTCTCTTCTATTTCTGGTTAATCTAGATAGAGGGCCATCAATTTTGTTTATCTTTTCAAGGAACCAAATTTTTGTTTCATTGATCCTTTGTATTTTTGTTTGTTTGTTTGTTTTCATTTAGTTTAGTTCTGCTCTGATCTTTGTTATTTATTTTCTTCTGCTAGCTTCAGGTTTGGTTTTTTCTTCTTTTTCTAGTTACTTGAGGTATGACATTAGCTTGTTAATTTATGATCTTTCTGTGTTTTTAATGTAGTCATTTAAGGCTATGAAATTCCCACTTAACACTTCATTTACTGTATCCCATAGATTTTGGATGTTTGTGTCATGATTGTCATTCAGTTCAAAAAATATTTCCATCTTAATCTCATCATTGATTCAAAAATCATTCAGCAGCTGGTTGTTTAATTTCCATGACTTTGTGTATGTTTGAGAATTCCTTTTGTATTGATTTCCTGTTTTATTCCACTGTGATCTGAGAAGATACATGGAATGATTTTGATTTTTCTGAATTTGCTGAGACTTGTTTTGTAGCCTAACATATGATCTATCTTGGAAAATATCCCATGTGCTGATGAGAAGAATGTATATTCTGTAGATTGGGGTACAATGCTTTGCATGAAATAGATGCCCAATAAGTATTTGTTGAGTTGGAATAAGTTAGTGGTGTTATTATAAGGAACATTGCCTTTAGGGATTTAGGGAAGGCTTCTGGAAGGCTTTGGTCAATTTTGATTCCTTGCAGTGAATTTGACCTGGACCTAGCTGGTAAAGTTTACTAGCAACCTGAGACAGAGACTGTCACTTGATTTCACTTGTTGCTCTACTTCCAAAAGCTTTCTTTGGTCACCTTGAAAAGTGCCATTTTGTGGCATATAGCACCTCACAGAATATAAGGAAGTCTGGGGACAAGTGGTTTTTCTGTGATAATGAATAACTTTGGCATCTTGTTTTAAGTTAAGTTGTGTTGTTTGAACTTTTCTGTTCCTGCACAAGGCATCATAGGCTAACCATGGATAACACTTTCTGAATCACTGGGGAAAAATCAGTCATGGATGGGTTGTGGGACAGCATTGTGGTCTTCCTTTCATATCTAAACCTGTGAGTAGCTTGTGGCCAATTCTTAGCTTGGTGTCTGCACAGTATTAGCAGGTCTTGCTTGTCACTACCAACTTCCATGTGTAAAAGTCTGGAATGATCATGGTATCTGATGTATCCCTTGGATTTTGAAAAAGCTCACATTTCAAAGTTTATCTATGTGACTACTCCTGAGGCATCCAAGTCCCTCACTGATCAAGGGCTTAGGTGGCAGGAGAAGGTCAAGAAGGAGTCAGGACAACGAGTACATGTTAAAAGGGAAACAATCTGTTGCACGGAGAAGATGTACCCAAAACAACAGAAGAGCTCACTGATGGAGAAAATGTAGGCTGAGTATCCCTATCTGACATGCTCAAGACCAGAAGTATTTTCAGATTTCAGATATTTTTGGATTTTAGAATATTTGTATTATACTGGCCCAGTGTCCCAAATCCAAAGAGCTGAAATCCAAAATACTCCAACAAGCATTTTCTTTGAGAGTCATGTTGGTGCTTAAAAAGTTTTGCATTTTGGAGCATTTTGGATTTTGGATTTTTGGATTAAGGATACTGTACCTATGCTATCAAGTTAAAACAGTCCTGGAAGTTACAGCTTAGAGCAGTGAGCATAAAGAAACAAAACGTCCTGTAGAAGATGGTGTTCAAGGCCTGCTATGTCAGGTCTCATATAGCACCAGGATTGGGCAGGCCAAGAGAAGTCAGGCCCAAGGGTCTGGGCTAACCAGATGTGGTGAATTTTTGTGATCTGATTAGCAAGAGTTATGGTCAGCAAGTCAGTTACATGTAAGAATGGATGTGAAAGAACCTTAAATCCCAGAAGGGAAGCAGAGTGAAGGGTATAAACGGGCAGTTTGGATTTCAAGTAGAAAGATTCAGGACTTCGGAGGCAGGAAGAATAGGTAAAGCAACTTTGAGGAAAGAGGCTGGGTCAGAGGGGACCTGACAGTAGAAATCAGAAACATTTTTGCAGGCCTGGTGGACATAAGGGGTAGATGGAGAATAGACTAGGGAATAGTGCCTGAGTTGAAAGAGGCTGATGCAAGAGTCAGAAATCACAGGACTGAAGTATTAGGAAAAGGAGGCTGGGAATTCAGTTCAGGATGGAAGGGATTTGTGGGGCAAAACCAGTGGTTTTCACAACAATTTTATGATGAGAGATACCAAAGCAGAGGCTGTCTGTTCTCTGCCCTCAGTGTGAACAGACAAGGGCTGGCAAGATTGTTTGGCAGCTAAAGTACACTATAGAGGCCGTGGGTGCTAGGGACTGTTACTAACCAGAGAACCAGCAATGCATCCTCATGCAGATGTATGGGTGAAGTGTTGTGTTCAGAAGTTGGCTACAGTTGGCTTGGTTGGAGAAGTAATTTTTCACAGGGAGAAATAAGAAGTTGGTTGATGGGAAGGGCAAATGGGTATTCAGGTTTTATGTGATAGGCAAAAACATCCACAATGATATTTTGGTGATGTGAACAGCATCTGACAAAGGTTAATCTAGGCTTGTGGGGAAACTAGCTTTGAGTATAAAAAAGCCAGTAAAAGTCATGTCTACCTTTGAGGTGTTTTCCTTGTTTTTTTAAACTAGTTCCAAAAAAGTGTATTGGTTAGGGTTGTGGTGAGGGAAATTGAGTAGAAGAGGTGAGCCAAGTATTTTATTGGACTCATATGATGGGTGTCGGTGATCTAAAGAGCAAGGGGGTGTTTAGAAAGGTTCATGTGATAATGTGTGTGTGAGGACTGGAAATCACAGTAGGAAACAGAGGCCAGATTGGTGAACTCAGAGGAAATGAGTGACCATGGGTGATTAAAATACACAGCAGAGTGAATACAATCAGGAAATACACATCTTGACACTTAACTACCTAAGACACAATTAGTTCCTAGCCAAATATTTAAGAGAAGTTTCTACTTTCCTTGGAAAATCACTTCGTTCTTAAATTCTTTGTTTTTATGGTCATGCAAATTGTCATGGTTAAGCCCATTTCTTCTTGTTTTGTGCACAGTACAGGAAATAGAGTAGCAAGCACAACCCTGTGCACTTGTATGTTGCTAAATAAAACCTGCCTTTTTTCCCCCCCGTTTGTGCAGTTCTCATTCCTTCCTTTTCCTCATGTTTCATTAATTAACCCAGTGGTTCTCAACTGGCGACACATCAAAATTACCGAGGGGAATTAAAAAAAACCTGTGGCTAACTCATGCAAGATTCTGATTTCATTGGTATGAGATAGGGCCTGGGTATAACTATTATTTTAAAACTCCTCTCATGATTCTAAGGTGCATCTAGGTTTGAAAACCACTGGACTTTAAAGTCTTTAAGTTTTCTTTCTTTTCTTCCAACAAGGTGAAGCCCAGTCTTGGGCAGAATTCAGGTGAGGGTTAGGCTTCTGTTTGATGTCATTGATTCTTGGTGCTCAGTCCACTCAGCATGTTCCAAGAGAGCGTGTAGTCTCAAAAAATTATGGCACAAAGCTGCCTACCCAGCTTGAGCTTCTAACCCTGTCCAGTATTAAAAGTGTTTTTGTTATTCGATCCATATAATCATAGTATTGTACAAACTGCCAGCTAGAAATTATCTCTTTTTTTAAACCTGGTTTTTAACCAAAATGTAGTAGAAAATTATTAAACATAAATGGCTCTTAAATATTCAGATTTTGGTCATCTTTGCTGTAGAATGCAAATATTAAAGAAACTAAATCTTTTTTTCCCCTCTATTTATTTGTTTAGAGATGGCATCTCACTCTGTCTCCTAGGCTGGAGCGCAATAGTACAATCACAGCTCATTGCAACCTTCAACTCCTGGGCTCAAGTTATCCTCCCACCTCAGCCTCCTCAATGAATAGCTGGGGCTACAGGCATGAACCATCATTGCCTGGCTTTTATTCTTTCTTTTAAAACCACACATTTCTTTAAAAACTTCTTCCAGAGTAGAATTTTATAAGTGGAAGAATCCTTAAATATTATTTTAATATAATCCTTTAATTTTGTAGATGAGGAAACTGAGACTCAAAGAGATTAATTGATTTATCTAAATGTCTTAGTTTATTTTATACTGCTATAACAGAATATCTGAGACTGCTAATTTATAGTGAACAGAAATTTATTGACTCATACTTCTGGTGGCTGGGAAGTCCAAGATCAAGGTGCTGGCATCTGGCAAGGGCCTTCTGGGTGTGTCATCACGTAGTGGAAGGTGGAAGGGCCAAGAGACAAAAGGGGCTGCATTTTTCCTTTTATAATGGCATTAATCACACTAATGGAGGTGGAACTCTCGTAGCCTAATCACCTCTCAAAAGTCCTACTTCTTAATGCTGTTACTACAGCAATTGAATTTCAACGTGAGTTTTGGAGGGAACAACATTCAAATAATAGCACTAAAGTTATAGAGCTAGTTAAGCCCAGAGAACCTGGGCCAAGCATGGTGGCTCACACCTGTAGTCTCAGCACTTTGGGAGGCTGAGGGAGCCAGGAGTTCAAGACCAGCAACATAACTAGACCCTGTCTCTACAAAAAATAAAAAAATTAACCAGGCGTAGTGGTGCGTGCCTGTAATCCCAGCTACTTGAGAGGCTGAGGCAGGAGGATCATTTGAGCCCAGGAGTTTGAGGCTGCAGTGAGATATGATTGAGCTACTGCTCTCCAGCCTGGGTGACAGAGCAAGACCCCATGTCTAAAAAAAATAAAAAGAAGAACAGAGAACCTGAGACCAGAACCCTGAGGTGCTGACTCCCAATCCAGAGTGTCCTTTCTCCTACAACCCACCTCTTTCCTGTTGCCAT
This sequence comes from Indri indri, assembly GCA_004363605.1. Lineage (NCBI taxonomy): Eukaryota > Metazoa > Chordata > Mammalia > Primates > Indriidae > Indri > Indri indri. Next base: position 199,132 of record RJWJ010000205.1, read on the forward strand.
TCCTTTCTTATGTTTTCATCTAATTTCAACACATTTTTGTTAACTTCTCTACTCCAAAATTGTATACCACGCGGGTCACAATGACTCTTAACTTTTTATTTCAGGAAACAGAATAAAATATCGTTCTAATAAACAGTGACAACTACTTGTTTTAAAAGAAGTGCAATGCAAAAGATACTCTTTCAGGATAGGCTCTATTTTCTAAGTTAAATTTATAGTGGGAGCAACAGAGCTTTTAAGAGTAGCTGGTATAACTTATTTTATTGTTATTCTGCTTTTCTGTAAAAGAAGAGTGTGCAGCTGAGGTAAGTCGTAGGAATTAATAATTAGAATTATTTAACTATTTAATTTTCTCGGAGGAAATAAGAACCAAAGTTCTGAAGATGAGATGCACAGAGGCAAAGGTCTTCATTCACCGTAATGGGGTATAGAAATGTATGTTCTATAATGGAATTATGAAATGTCAGGGGCTTGGATTATTGAGTTCAAACCCTTATTTTAAACAATGAGGCCTTTAAATTTTGCTCCACTAAAGGTCATCCAACAACCTGTTGGAGTTGGAACTTGAATCCAATTCTCCTTCCTTCCTGTTTGGGATATTACCAAAAAAAAAAAAAAACCAAAAAGAAATTTATGAGATGTTCTTTTTTTATTTATGAAAGTAATATATGTTCATGTAGAAATATGAATATAGAAAATGTTAGAGATAATAAGAAGGCAAGAATTGTATGTATTTTTATAATCTGGTTTCTTCACTTTACACAAGATGGTGAATCTACTTTGGAATACATTATTTTTAAGAATAGTATTATAATTTAATTTTGTAGTTAGGTAATGATTTATTTAGCCCTTTCTTCATTAATAGGTGTTTGTTTATTTTAGTTTTTTTTTTTGGCAAGTTTGGGGTAAGTGATACTTCAATGAACACCTCTGTTTGTTATCTTAGTATGTATTTTGGATTAGTTCCTCAAGATAAATATTATAAAAGTATAATATGTGTAAGATTCTTGACCCATACTTCCACATTTCCCTCCGCAAGGGTGTACACCAATGTGGAGGTGTTCATTTCATCACTCAATATTCTGGACTACTTCTATAAATCAAGCTACGCTGGGATTATGGCTCTCTTCTGGAAATCTAATCATTTAAACACAGGATGTGAATGTGTGAATGGACATTAATTAAGTCCTGACCAAATGTGGAAAAATATTAAGTAGAAATCAAAGTCAATTGAAATATTAAATAAATATACTTCCAATTCCCCCGCCTTGTCCATGCTCTTTCCCAACTCCAAATGTGCTCACTGAAATTTGAAATAAACTGTATGATACTAGAAATTTCTGACTTAGTGGTTTGTTTCAGTACGTTTTACTGAAGCACAGTCTGGCCCCACCACTCCTGTACCCTGCCTCCATAATCACCCAGCCACAGCCTGTTCCTCCGTCCTCTGTCCTCTAAGGACACTACAGTGACTTTCACAGCAATTTGTGCTGGGTTGAGGGGGCACGTGGTGGCTGATGGCCAGCCCCAGGCTGCTCCTCAAAGCAAAACACCTTTGCAAGGTGGCTGTGTGTGCCTGGAAGGGGCACTTTCTGCCCATTCCCACAAAGGCCCCATGGAGGTCAGCAGCAGCCCTGTGTCTACCTCTCCTCCTGGGGCAACGCCCTCTATTTTGCCGGCTGGAGAAGGGCATGCAATTTGTTGCCAGGAGCCAGGTTCTTGAGTGCCACTGGTCTGTGCAGGGCAAGACAGGCAGAGGAAACCTCTCAGTGCTGCAGGACCTTCATAAGCCCTGGGTGTAGACAATAACCAAAATGGGTTAATTTCATGGTAGTTTAATAGGGGTAGTGTTAGAATCTCTGTATGTGTCCATATAGAAAAAAATTTCATATTTCATACTTCACTTTTCATAGAAGATATGTGTATGTATTTAAATAACCTTTTTATTTTAGAAGAGTTTTATATTCAAATTGGAAAGATAGTAGAGATTTCCTATCTAACCCATGCTCGGTTTCCCCTATTAGTAACATCTTACATTAGTGTGGTGTATTATAGTTCATGAACCAACACTGATACAGTATTATTAACTAAAGTCCATACTTTATTTCAGGTCCCTTAGTTTTCACCTGATATCCCTTTCCTGTTCCAGCATCCCATCTAGAATGGACATTACATTTCATCGTCAGGAGTTCCTCAGACTGTCTTTGTTTTTGATGACCTTTATAGTCACTGAAAATGTTTTTCTCATGATTAGCTTGGGATTATAGGTTTTTTGGGAGGAAGACCGCAGAGGTGAAATGCCATTCTTATCATGTCATAGCAAGCGTGTATTCCATCCACATGACTTGTGACTATTAATGTCGATCTGGACCAGCTGGCTGAGGTGGTGTTTGAGGTTTCTCCACCGTAAAGTCCTTCCTTACCTGCCCTCGCCCCCGACCTTTCCAGACTGTATTCTTTGGAAGTCAGTCACTGCGCACGGTCCACACTTGAGGAACAGAGAGTTCTGCTCCCCTTCTTGGAGGGTGGAGTGTATATAAATTACTGGGAATTCTTCTGCATGGGAGATTTGTGTATTCTCCTCCATTTATTTATTTAGTCAATCATTTATTTATCTCAGTGTAACTTCATGAATATTTATTTTAGACTTTGGGTTATAATATGATACTACTTTACTTTATTGCTCAAATTGTTCCAGCTTCTAGAAGGTGTATTTTTATAGAGAAGTTTTTAAATATAAAAACATTCTTTAAAAAAATGAAGCCAACAGGAGAAAGTGTTTTTTTAAAAAAATTTTCCTTGATGGGGTTATTTATACCACATTTCCATCAAATATTAAGAAAATTCTGCTGATTGCTTGTAATCTAAAAATTAGTGTTTGTATTTTAATGGGCTAAGATTAGAAAGAAAACAACAAGTTTCCAAGACTGAGTTAGGCAACATGTGACTCAGGGTTATAAGAAATACCTTTCTCATTTCCCTCTTCAAATCTCCCTGTGGTCCATTGCTCCTGGGGTAAAGATAAAACCCAAACCCTCCACAGCTGTCCTCAGACTACATGGTGTAGTCACTGCGACCACTGTAGCTTCTCTCCCTGGGTTCCAGTTGCTAGGACTTATTTTAGTTCTTTTAACATATCCTTCCTACCAAAGGAAAACTTTTTGGAAAATTCTCTCACGAGTGTCTCCCACCCTAAATCTGTGCCTTTTGTTTGTATCTTTGTAATATTTCTCAGTTGACTCATGAAATTGTGGAGGTTGGCAAGTCTGAAACTTGTAGGGCAGGCCAGCAAGCTGGAAACCCAGGCTGGAGTTAATGCTACATTCTTGAAGCAGAATTTCTTCTTCTGCAGAAACCTCAGTTTTTGCTGGCAAGGCCTTCAACTGGTTGGATGAGGCCCACCCACATTATGGAGAGGAACCTAAAGCCAACTGATTGTATAGGTCAGCTATATCTATAGAATACCTTCACAACAACACTTATATTAGTGTTTGATTAAATAACTAGGTCCTGTAGCCTAGCCAAGTTGACACCTAAAACTCACGATCATAGTGACCACGATAGAAAGTGTAATGAGCAGGAAAACACCCCAGTGAGAGGACAGTGGGAGATGGGTCTGTCTGGGGTTTCAGAGGTGGGGGTGCATTTTAGATGGACAAGTCAAAAGAGATGGCATTTAAGCTGAGATATTCAAGGATGTAAAAGAAAGGAAGGAACCAGTTCTTCCAAGAATTTGCATTTCTACAATTTCCCAGATGATATTGATGCAGTTGCCCTGGGGACCATGCTTTGAGAATCACAGATGAAAGGTTCACCTTTTTTTTTTTTTATTATGCAACGAATCCTTAATGAATGAGAAGGCCCACTGATGTTTCAGTGTGACCATTTTTCTAAAAATGCCTATCTCACATGCTCTGAGGGGCTGGCAGCTTTACTGTGAAGGCAAAATCTTAAGAGGGAAGCTTTGCAAGATCTTAGCACAAAGTATAATGCGTTGCTGTGGGTACAGATTAGGTTTACTTGGAGGCAACACCAAACACAAATCCCAACCATTTTAATAAAAGATGAGACTATGACTCTGGTTTGTCATTCTAGGCAAGCCATGGAACCCATCAGGGCCTCAGTTTCCCCATTTAGGTAAAGAAGAGGTGACAATGGTTAAGCAATTCGGTAACGTATGGTGGTGGTGCACTTGAGTAATGAGATCTGTTGGGTGGTGCGATTCAAGTAAAGGTACTTCGTTGTCAACTGATGTCTGCATGTTGTGTGTGAAGCGGAGGTTGGTTATTCTTCTATTCACGTCCGTCCTTTCCACTCTCAAATTTTCTTACGTGGGAGGAAAAATCTTGGTGCAGTAGAGATTGTAGTGACTCTAGGGTCAGACAGAGGAGGGTGTCAAGCTTTCCCAAGTGTCACCTGAGTGGGGAAGAGAGGTATTCCTGTTAAATCAGACAGCCTCCAAGGTCTTCCCAACCCCAGAGTCCGATGGCCACCTGGCTTGTCTGCAGAGGGTGCTCGTAATACTCCTGACTTTGACATAATTTTAACATTAAAGTCTCAAGGCTGCTCCAGATCACAACTGCTAGGGAAGTGATGATAGTGGGGAAGTTTCTTGAAGAGATTTTTCCTGATTCCAAGACCAATCTCCCAAATCACAGGTCTTTGCAAACCCAGCATGCTCCCTCACCCATACCGTCCAGCAAGAGCTGCCTTTCCTGCCATTGCCAGGGCCAGCAAGCTCTAGGCAAGAAACTCAAAGAGCCCTAGAGAGCAGGAAACCTTGTGAAGCCTGAAGCTCTTTTAACTGAATATACCCTTTCTTCATCTCATCCTTGCTGGACTTGATCTAGAAAGTAGTTAATGAAATGAACATGCCCATTTTCTTCCAATTTTGTGTTTTTGAACATCAACAACTGACAACCATTCATATATACAAATGTTGCCAAAGGAGACATTTGGCTTTACACAAGGGTAAGAACTGAACCTCTTAGAGTGCCTTTTGTTGATTTGCTTAAAAATCTGTGATTTGACATGTGAAGAATTATTAAGGCATTTATTGTGGTGGGCATCAAGTATGTCCTTCAAAAAAAATATAAGATATGTTGACTTTCCTGGCCCAGCAAATTTCACTCCAATTTGTCTGAACTATCAGTTATGGAGTCCATTTCTTCTACTTATTGAAGGCATTGGGGAAAGGGGTGAGCAAGAGGCTTGAATTCCTTGAAGGAATAAAATGTGACTATTATACTGAAAAGCAGGCCTTGTGGAGTATAAATAGAGAGTATTCACTGTGCGTTCAAATTTGTTTCCCTGGAGGAAATATAATGCAAATCTCAAGACCTTCTGGTCACTTTCAAGTGATAAAGCGCCTCTAGTCACTAATTAATAAAAGCAGTCCAAAGTTAATATCATACGTGTGAGTTTCATTTCATCTCACAACTCCTCGCCTTTCCCGTTCCCAGTTCAGGCCCAACACAAGCCTGCTGCCTGCAGTGGGAAGTAGGCCTCTTTTTCCTTCTCTCACATTTATTCCTTTTGTGCATCTTGCCAGCCTGAATTTCTGATCCCTGCTGGGTTGAAGAGGGGGAGTCAGGAGGAAAGGCAAGGGCTAGGGAATACGGGTCTGAGTCTGGCAGATGTTAGGAGCTGCCTCCCTCTCTGGGGCTTCTCGGATACCTGCTACTCCACTCCATACCCCAGCACTGGGACCTCACACTTGTGGATCCCACAGGCTGGTAACATATGAGCCTCCCTCAACTTTGGAAGTTAGCAATGCACTTCCTATGGTGATCCTCTGTCCCCTTCAGGCAGCCCTCTTGGACTGGATGTGAACTGCATCCACACTGGTTCCCTCTTGCTCATGGCCCATATCAGCTTCACCCTTCGTCCCCACAAACTCTGGGCGTGCAGCCGAATCCCAACATAGACACGTTTTCTCGCTTGCCATCAGAGTAGTGGGCCAGACGTCTCTTGTCCTTACAATTTCCAGGTGGGCCACACCCGATGTCCCTGTGTCTGCCAATTCTTAGCAGACGCTTACCAAGTCTTCTAGGGATTTTGGTGAAGCCCCTTTCCCTGGGCTTCAGATGGGGGCAGGCATGCCCCACCTCTCCCACCTGAGGTTGAGGTGGACTCATGACAAACGACTTCTCCAAAAATCCTCTAATTTCCCAATTCTTGACTCTTGTATCCTTGTTGTGTGTGAGAGAAGAGTGAAAACTCACTCTTTTTTTTTTTTTAATCCTGCATGGTGGCCTTAGACTTCACTTTGGAATGTGCCATTTAATATTTGCGGATCTCAGCCCAACACTGATATATGTTTATATATCCACATACATTTGACTAAATAAACATGATTCAGCTTTTTTAACCTATTGACCATCAAATCATTCAGTTAATAATGATTCAGTTAATAATAATAATTCAGTTAATAAAAAGACTAAACTAATGAGGCCAATCTTTCTACAGCCCATGGGTCTCCATTGTGTAATTCCAAATTGATCCCTGAACTTACTTTGCACCTTCAAGGAGTTTATAATTTTATTTGGCAAATTGGTCTTAGAATGAAATTTCTCGATATGAAAAAAAGACAACATAATGTTGGATAGCATGAGTTTTCCTAAAAGTACCAACATAAGCAGGAAATGCTATTAATGATGGGGAAGAGTTTATGGTGATGGAGTAGGACTGTTGCCTCTGGTCATGAACAGAGAGCACGTCAAAACCAGCTGTCCCGCTGTGGGGCCTGAGGTTTAGGGCGCCCCAGGTCCATTCTGTTCATATCTCTTGACTTTATCGGCTGCGTGGTGGATCTATGGTTACTGGGCCACATTGTTCCAGAGTTTCTGAAGGTCATTAAGAGGAGACGTCCATGCTGCAGGCTGAGCTGACTCAACAGTCTCAGAGGAGCTTCATTATAACCACCACAAGAGTCTGTGGTGAGCCCATAGGCCATGGCAGGGCTGGAGCTTGTGGGGATGTGGGGCTTTCAGGACACCCGCTGATGAGAAACTGTCTTCTTGTCCTATAATTCTTGAGGAATGGATACTGTTTTACACGTCAGATAGTAATAAATACCTGGTAAATGCTATGTGATCCCAAACAATGGTAAAATGTCAAAGAAAACATTTTATCTATATGAAGCTAGATAATAGGTTCAAGTAATTTTATTCATTCATTCATTCTCATCCAATGCAGTCTTGTGTTGCTTAACATTCTGCGAAATGTGTCATTTGGCAATTTTGTTATCACGTGAATGTCATAGAGTGAACTTACACAAACCCAGATGGTATAGCCTACTGCACCATTGCATCTCATTGTACTGAATACTGAAGGCGATTATAACACAAGGGTGAGTATTTGTGTATCTGCACATATCTAGATACATAGAAAAGGTACAGTGAAAATATGGTATAATCTTACAGGACAGTAAGTAAGAATATGGTCTAAAATACCAAAAATGGTACACCTGGACAGGGCACTTACCATGAAAGGAGCTTGCAGGACTGGATGCGGCTCTAGGTGAGTCGGTGAGTGAGTGGTGTGTGACTGTGAAGGCCTAGGACATCGCTGTGTAGCCCGCTTTATAAACCTATTTCAGTGACCACTGTATGTTTTCTATAATCCTCTCCCTCTCATGTTTTAGACAGCGGGGCTTGATGACCTTTCTGAATTTCTTCCCAGAAATAATGGAATTTCCAGCAGGCAAGGGAGTAGAGGTGCTGAAGGCCCCTGAGCAAGCTTCCTGGTGCCAAGACTCACCATCCCTCTCACCCGCCCCCAGCGCACGTGGCCCCTTGTTAGCTACAGCACAACCTGCCCCAGTGAATGTGGCCCCTTCTCAAAAAGTCCATGATCTCCACTGGTCAGGGAAACGGATTTGAGGCAGCTTCTCCCGTTCTCCCAATAAGTTGTTGTTTGTCTTTAAAAAAAAACAATTCCTTCTTTCCTTAGCAGTCCTCATTATCTCAATAATCGGATCTCTGTGTGGCAGATAACTAGACCCGTGCCGAAACCCCCTTGTGATTCCAAAAATTGCTGTATACTACTGCGGACTTTGTACACACTGTACACTTAGCTACACTACATTTATTTTTAAACTATTTTTATTTTTTCATTCAAAAATAAATTAACCTTAGCTTACTGACTTTCTTCTTTAAAAAATTTAATTTTTTAAAATCTTTTTGACTCTTGTAATAACACTTAGCTTAAAACACAAACACATTGTACATTGTATAAAAATATTTTCTTTATATCCTTATTCTATAAGCTTTTTTCTATTTAAATTTTTTGAAAATACTAAGACACAAATACACACATTAGCCTGGGCCTACCCAGCATCAGAATCATCAATATCACTGTCTTCCACCTCCAAATCTTGTCCATCTGGAAGATCTTCAGGGGCAATAACAGGCATGGAGCTGTCACCTCCTGTGATAACAATGCCTTCTGGAATAACTCCTGAAAGACCTGCCTTCTGCTTAACGCTGTTTTACAGTTAACTTTTTTATAAGTAAAGGTGTACACTCTAAAATAATGATAAAATCTATAGTATACTAAGTGCATAAACCAGTAACATAGTCATTTATTATCAAGTATTATGTACCATACATAATTGTACATACTAGTAGCACAATAGGTTTGTTTACATCAGCATCACCACAAACACACGAGTAATGTGTTGTACTACAACATTAGGACTGCTACAACATCACTAAGTGATAGGAATTTTTCAGCTCCATTATGATCTTACAGGATCACCCTTGTATATGTGGTCTGAAACATCATTATGCTGCACATGACTATATACTTACTGAACACCAAATATATACCAGGCAAGTGTGCTAGGGGCCCAAAGGGATCTCAAAGTCTAGTAAAAAGCACAACACTAAAACAATATGTGTAATTCAAAGTGACAAGTTCTGTAATAATAGTAGGTTACCTATGTACTTCCCAAGGAGAAGTTAAATCTACTTGGTTAAGTTGTTAATTTTAGATTCATGTATTGGTAATAGAAAAACATATTTTTAAAAAATATTGGGAGAATAGGATGTTATCTTTAATAATAGGCTATTTAATTTTCTCTCCATTGATTTCTAAAAATTTGGGATAGAGTGGATCTAAATGTGGAAAGGAGTCTTAGTTTAAACTCTCCTTTGAAGTCTATGCTATGGGTCAGATAACTTATAAATACATAACAATTGGGTTTTCTCCTAATAGGAAAACAACTGTTTGGCTTCTTTTGCAAAAGTGAAAAATTAGCCATAAATATAAAACCTCTTCTCTCTACTAAAAATAGGCCACAATCATTGTTTTCCTCTTTTTGGAATCCAGACGGATTGCCAGAATCCAGTGGCTGTATTTATTGATGGCACACATGGAAAGATTAAAAGATATGATTAAGAAAAGTTGGGTGATTTATGGTTTCAACTTTACTGATAATTTTGTACATAAAGAGATTCTAAATTAGACTGTAGACACATTTGCCATTTGAGTTTCAAGCATTTTAACTGTATACCAAAACATCTTATTACCTAATATTTGACAGTCTGCTTCCAAATATTTTCTTTATTTTTGTGAAAGCCACAGTCCATTTCTCTACATGACAGCCACAGTTTTGTCAACAATCTACTGCTTAATTTACTAAGGTTTAAAATCTGATGATAGATATTTACTTGTACTGTACAATGTCTCCATGGGAGCAATAGAAGTGGTTTGCAATGGGTCTGAAAACATTGTTAAACAGTAAAAACTGGCATTGCAACATTTCATTTCCAAAAACACAGTGAACGCATAAGTGAGTTTTTGTTTTTTAAGTTTATATAGCTTGCTTTTGGTGTTAATGTTCTCCACATCTAAGGTACCATTATGCATGGTTATTTTTTTTTTGTCCCCAAGGAAACAGTCCTGATTTGAACTGAATTTCAATGACGTTGCATCAAGCAAACTGTCATTTTGGAACAGCAGTAAGCAAGTGTTCAACAGCTCTTTATTTCATCTAAAACCTTTGGGCCACACAACTATGGTCTTTATCACACTTTGATCAACTTTAATTCATTATTAGCTTGTATTTCTAGGGCCCAGTAACTGTTAACTACTAGAAAAATAATGGTGCCAACCAGCAAGAAGAACTTGCATTTTTTATAGCATTGCATTTAATCTTTGCAACATCTCTTTGAGGTGAGAATTGTCCCCACTTTACAGATTCATGGTAAAGACCTTAATTTGTACAAAGTCATATAATCTCTAGGTGGTAGAGTTAATGTTCAAACTAAAATATCTGAAAAGATGTGTGGCCTCACTCATAGTAAAAAAGTGTTAATTAAAACCACATGGAGAGATATACTATTTTCAAAAGCCTTGTAAAAGTCAAAGATCCACCATATTCGTAAGGGTTGTGGGAATTCAAATTGTACAGCCACTTTGAGGGCATTTGGCAACACCTACCAAAATCAACATGGCACATATTTACTCAGATGCAAATTGACTTATGTACTTATTTACTAATTGTGGCATTGTTGATAATTTCAAAACATTGAGAACATACTTAATTGCCATTAATGTGGAACTGGTACAATAAATTGGGATTCCTCTATGAAGTAGAATCCTATGCAGTCATAAAAATGAGGAAGATGTTTATGTAGTGAAATAGAAAGGTATCCAAGATATATTGTTCATGAAAGCAAAAGTCATGGCTCAAAACAGGGTGTCTATTACTATTTGGGTTTTTAAAAATGGGTGTAGAAGTGTGTGTGCCTGTGTGTGTGTTTCTATATGTATAGAATATCTCTGGAAGGAAACTTTTAAAAAGGGGTGACCTCGATTATCTCTAAAGAGGGGAAGTTGGTGGGTCTCAGGCAGAGGTAAGAGATTTCCCCCCATGACTTTGGAAATTTCTTTTGAAGTTTAAAACACAAACTGCATTGTATACTGAAAAGTAAATGACATAAAATTTTAAAATGAAATGACATCTGCAAAGCACTTGATAGATGCTCAATTAACAGCCATCAGGATTTCCCTTATGCTTCTGGTGAGGATTTAGAAGAGAGATATCACTAAAGAAATCAAATCTATTTTTTTTATTTGTTAATTTTTTTTTTGAGACAGAGTCTCATTCTGTTGCCTGGGCTAGAGTGCCATGGCGTCAGCCTGGCTCACAGCAACCTCAAACTCCTGGGTTCAAGTGATCCTCCTGCCTCAGCCTCCTGGGTAGCTGGGACTACAGGCACGTGCTACCATGCCCAGCTAATTTTTTCCATTTTTAGTTGTTTGGCTAATTTCTTTCTATTTATAGTAGAGACAGGGTCTCAATCTTGCTCAGGCTGGTCTTGAACTCCTGAGCTCAAGCAATCTTCCTGCCTCGGCCTCCCAGAGTGCTAGGATTACAGGCGTGAGCCGCTGTGCCCGGCCAAGAAATCAAATCTAGAAAGGATGTTTTGGTTGTTGTCAAACCAAGCTGAAAGAAAAGTCTCCAAAATTGATGGTCATGTTCATATTGCAGGAGTACAGACAGAACAGAAATAAGCTTCATCATCAGTCCAGCTTCCAAAGAGGCTAAGGCAGTTGGTTCTCTTTTCCAGTCTCCTTCCTCCCCACGTGTAGATTGGGGTGATATGGAACAAATCTCTCAAGAATGTACATAATGCTGTCATAGACACTGTGAGTGAGATCTGAAAGGAACACAGGCTTGGACTCCTGAGCTTATAGTTCAGAGTTTCTACTGAAATTCCTTTAAACAAAGTGAAGAGTATATTCTTGGGGTCACAAGTGTTACTGAGCACTTAGTTAGTGCTAGATTACCTAGAAGAGTCCATGGATCTGCTGGGCAGAGCAGGGAGAGTTTGTTAAGTATACAGTGAAGGGTGAATTTAGGCTGATTGGGAAACATTCATTTGAATGAATGTAGCAATTATTTTCAAGAATAAGCATATCCAGACTGATTGAGCAAGAACTATATTTAGTTGTCTTTTTGATGCCCATTCTGAAAAAGCAAAATCATCATGTCAGAAGGAGTCAAAGGTCACATTTTGCGTCAAAGAAAAGCCAATGGAAATGGGACTGTTAGACTAAAACTTTTGAGTATTTTACATGAGCACTTAGAAAAGGACTTACTGCTTTTCATGTTTTCTGTCTCTAGCATTACAAGTAGCAAGGGCGTAAATTCCTGGTGTTTGGAATACTCTCACCCTCAGTTTTCCTTTGGGACAATCATTACTCCCTCTGATTTGACTGCTGTGGAACGTGTTCTATGAAAGCCATAACTCTACCAGCAAGCACTGCTTGTGCTTGTTTATTACATACTATGAATCGCTTACACTAGAACAAGGATGATCCCTGTGAGGGTAAGAGGGACACATCCTTACTGAGATGTGAAGAACAACTTACTAAGGAAGTCTAGGAACTAACCAAGGGATGATTAGATACAGATAATTCTCATTTCGAATGTTCAAGCCTTTTGAGAAAGCAACGAGTAAGACCTGCTTTGCATAAAGATACCTTCTCCCAGGCCATATGTTTTCCTTTTTTGTCTTTTCACAGTTCTACAAAAGTAGGGATTTCCTTTGTTTAATAAGATTTCCTTTTTTAAAATTCAAATACCTCTATGTAAGATAGGAATGGAAATGAGCTCAATCGAATATGTTCCTGTAAACTGCAGTCTGAAATTAAGACCTTGAGTAAACTGGAATATTGATAGGATGGGGGTTAGGGGGTGGGGCAGTTGTACCCCTTGAACTCTGGGCACCACAACAAAAAATGAGGCCTGAGAAGGCTTTATTGAGGAAGGGGTGTCAGTGACCCAGCCTTTCGGAAAGGGAGGCCGAGGGAGCTGAGGACATACATGTAAGAGAGAGCACATTGATTGGCACATTGAGTTTTGATTAACATGCTGGGTTTCAATGGGGTGCCCCATGTGGAATAGGGATTGACTAGGACTGGCCTGGAAAGACCTCAGGGAAGAGACAGGCCGGATGACAGCATGATAAGGAAGAAGCAGATATGAATTAAGGACAGGAAATTGAGAAGAAGGGCACAGTGAAGAAAAGGGAACAAACTCACAATTTGTACAATTAGCCATTTATTGGCATTTGGTATAAAAGTTTGTAGAATTATTTTTTTTCCCCTCTGGATTTATGGTACAAAAAGCTACTGGCAAGTATCACTAAAAGTAATGTCTTTATCCAAGAATCAACCAAAAGTTCATCACTAAATTCTTCCGAATCTTTGAATGTTTATGGTATTCCCAATAATCTTTCCAATTCTTTCAAGAGGCTGATTTTTAGGAAGGATAGCACTGTTTGATCCTAAAGTGGTTTCCTTGATGAGTATGATAGCAAAATGGGAAGGAATTTTAATGTTTTTCAAATTAGATTCTTTTAGAAATTGAAATGTATTAAATATTAAGTAAAACAAGTAGGTTTGTTTTGGTTAAAGTTATTGTATTTGTAAGTTTGTACAATTTAACAGATAGAGGGAGGATTTATGTTTTTTCTTTAGCTAAAAACCTCAAGCTCAATTCAAATTATATGGATATGAGAGTAAGACCTAAATGAACTCTCTTCTTAGGAGGAATGAATAGAAGGTGAATTACTCATTTCTTCATGTTCAAAAGGCAAGGCATGTCTCTGAACACAAGTTGTTTCAATGTTTTTAACTTACGCTCTCAAACTCTTCTCTCTATTTCTTTACCAGTGATTTGCGAATGTGGAAGCAGTCTTGTGTTTTCCAAAGACTTAGGGATTTTTAAGACTTTACGAATAGTTCATTGAGCCACCAAGATTTTGTCTTAATTTGATTTACACCGAGCATGGCTCACACTAAAAGAAGACAGAATGCAGTGTCTACACAGAATGACTGGGGTGGGGGAGAAAGAATGATGTCCCCCAAGTTTGGAGACCCAAATTCTAGTTTAGTCCCCCTTGCTGCATCTTTCTGAAAGTTTCCTGTGCCCTTCTGGGCCTCTGTTTTTTTGTAAGTACAATAAAGAGTTTGAACTCAAGAACTTATAAAGGAACCATCAATTCTAATAGTCTAGTATGTGATAAGAAATGTGAGTTGTTCTAGAAAATATGAATCTGCTTCCAACTTTTCCTCCAAGCTTTGGTTCTAAATTCCAGTTATTATAATTACTCCTTTTGAAGTAAGTCATTGGGGAAGTGTGTTAACAATGAAATAGGTTGTCTGGGAGGAGTTTAAACATTCATTGTTCAAATTGTATTTTTTGGGGGCTAACTGAACCTCAAGCGTTGTACCAGACAATGGATTTGTGACTTTGAAAAACACAGTCCCTGTGTGCCCTTTTTGAATTTACAGGCCAGTGGGAGGAAGCAAAGAAGTAAATAAAAAATCCAACCGTGTGATAAGGACTATAATGGGAATGTTTAGGGAGATATGAGCATTCACAGGAGAGACACCCAACAGGAAATCAAGGAAGACTTCCTGGGGGCTGTGATGTCTCAAGCGAGACTTGAAGGATGAGTCGGAGCAAGTCAGATGAATAGGGATAGGACGAAGATTTCAGGTAGAGTAATTGCATATGTGAATATTTAGACCCAGAGAGAGTCCAGAGGGTTTGAGGAATTTGAAAGAAATGCAGTGTGGGAGGAGCATAGTACCTGCGGAGAAGGGTGGGGAGTCTTGAGAAATGAGGATAATAATTCAAGTTCCTTTGCTTTTGAGACAGATGACTCTTCTTGCAGCGCAGTGAATGGACGGTGAAAGCAAAAGGATGGAGGCAGTGTTCTTCAGGGAAAAGTTGGTGTCCTAAAAATAATAATGAGGATGAGAAAAGGGAGGGGACTTGAAAGAGATCAAGCAGACAGAAATAAAAATCTGCTATAGATCAAATATAGAGATTGAGAAAAATGGTCAAGGCTTTGGGCTGGATATTTTTGGCTTATACACCTACAAACAGCAGTGCCATTTGCGAAGCTAGGAACCAGAAGGGAGGGGCAGTTCTGGGCAAAAGATAAGAAGTTAGTTTTAGACAAATTGAACTTCAAGTGGCTAGTACGTAGTAGGTGTTCAACAAATATTTCTTGAATGAATAAACATGCAAGTTAAAAACGTCTAATAGGTATCTGGAAATGTGGATCTCCTAGTCAGGAAAGAGATGTCGGTTGGCGATTTCTATTTTGAAGTCTTCATTGTACAGATGAAGCTTAAACCCCAGGGAGTGGTTGTGATCATCCAGGGCAAGGCGTGTAGAGGGAAGAAAAGGGTCTAGGGGCTCATTGAGAGGAGCACAAACACCTGAGGGCAGGTGGAGGAAGAGGAGCTCTTTTGAGTACGAGGGGCCATTAAAATATTAAAAGGACTAAATGTGAACCCCCTAGAAGTAAGCTCTGTGAAGGCAGAGATTTTTGTTTTGTTTATTTTGGGGTGCCTAACATTGACTGAATTGTGTCCTCTTTCCTCAGTTCACATGCTAAAGCCCTAACCCTCAGAGTGACTGTATCTGAGGTAATTAAGGTTAACTGAGGTCAGAAGGGCCGGGCCCTGCTCTGACAGGACTGTGGCCTTACAACTAGAGGAAGAGATTGTCCTCTCTTTCTCGCCTCCCCCAACCCCCACCCCGTCCCCACTGCCATGTGAGGACACATCGAGAAGGCGGCTGTCTGCAAGTCAGGAAGAGGGTCCTCACCACACCTGACCACACTGGCACTTCCAACCTGATCTCACACTCACAACCTCCCACACTGTAGAAAAATAAATCACTGTCATTTAAGCCACCCAGTCTAGGATGTTTTGTTATGGCAGCCTGAGCTGACTAAGACAGGTCCCAACACTTAGAAATGGTCCTGGCAAATACAGCTAATTAATATTTTTTGAGTGAAGTGAATGAACGAGTCATTCAATGACATACTTCTGAAGGCATCACTCCCTCAACACAATGTGATTGTACTTGGGGGGATTGGAGGGGGAGGACCACATGGGAGTCCTAGGAACTTAGGGAGAGTGGGAGGGAGCCGTGGTAACAAAATAGGAAGAAAGACCTGAAAAGGCTCAAAATGCACAAATCTCCTTTAAAAAAAAAATGGTTAAGCCTGGCTCTAAATTGGGGATGGTTCTTATTTGATTATGTGGGGTATGTGAGTGTGTGTGTGTGTGTGTGTGTGTGTGTGTGTGTGTGTGTATGTAAAGGTCCTCCTTAACATTAGATAAGATTATCTAAATCTAAGTGAATTTAGGTACAATCTGGACATTGCTCTTCATGGAGAAATCATGCCCTAAGCTGGCAATGAGATTCCTCAAGTAAACAACAGATAAAAGAAGGAAGAGGGACACAGTGTAATAATAATTGGAATAATTGGAATTCTTATACCACCCATGGCACTTACAGTGAAAGTACTTTCTAAATTGTCTTCTATTACATGCAATGCAGGTAAATTATATAAAAAGATCCTAAAATGTTATTAAAAATAAATTTTCTAAGATAATGTGAGATGAAAGTTATGACATTCTATTAACCTGGAAAATTCAGTCCAAATCATTCATTGATTCCTAATAAAGAGTAGCCACTCTGTTTGACAACCCCAAATTCAAACTATCTACATCAAGTCCTGGGTAGGAAGCCAGAAAATGGCATCTGAATTCACAGGGTTTATGAGAGTCATGGTCTTTGGCTTGATTCTTGGTTTACAAATCTTGTCTTTTTTCCTTTGGAGTGGAATGAGAAAGAAAAAGCTGTTTAGAAACATGTTAAAGAATATTGATTCTGGTTGGCATCTTGCTAGTTTGTATCCTTGCAAAATTAGGCAGCATTTGATAATGTCAAAAGCCTGTTATACTTAAAAAGATCCATGACTGGAGTGTTAGTACAATTCTGTGGGCTTGAGGGTCCACATCCCAAGGAGAGGGGTCTGACTGAGAAGAGGACAGCTCTATACCCTGATGCCCCATAAAGCTGCATGCCCAACACCTAACTGGTTGTGCCATTGGTAAGGAATGCGGTATATGTGATCCAATTTGTAAGTGATCATGGTCCAAATAGAGAGACCATAGGTTTATCTTACTACCTGGCCGAGATCATGGTCCATGGCAAAATAAATCTTTGCTGACAGAAATCAATACAATGGTTGCCTATAGGGATTGGTGTTGAGTAGAATGGGGAATGAACAGAACTTTCTAGGGTGATGGAAGTACCCTATACTTTCATTGGGATGGTTGTTACGTGGGCATATCCATCTATCCAAAGTCAACAAACTATAAACTTAAGATATGTGTACTTCTCTATATTTAAATTTTGCCTTGAAAATCAAAAACTCAGGGCCAAGTGAAAAAAGTCTAGGAGATAATCAAAAAACCTTAAAACAAATGACCAAATTATTTCTAAAATGAGCAGAAACTTACACTTTTGAGGAAAATCGATGGTATCAAATAAGTGCTCAAAAACAAGCTCCCATAGAGAGCATTTATTATCAGTATAATGATCAGTTTGGACATAGCTAAACTTTCATGTCTCAGAGAAAAGGAACCATTGCTTAGTAGTATAAGCTATTATGCAGATATTTCCACATTTATTTTCTTTCATGTTTCTGTTGGAGGAATAGTGTTTTTGTAATGTAAAAAGCTTTTAAGGGAGCTAGAGATGAAGCTATGTTTGGTCATAGTATTATCTGCTCACGAACTAAAAATTCAGAGCTCTCTTGTGAATCATGCTGCCAAGAATTGCAGGCTTAAGCCTCGAGATTTTACGAATTAGAATTTTAACTTTATGGCCTCAGTCGGCATGAAGATACAAAGATAATCTTCTGGCAAAAACATTTTTGAAAGTGGTAGAATGTCACATGGAAATTTAACTTTCAGAGATAGACGGTTATCCAGGCAGATGTAATACTATTTTGTCCTTTTAAATACGTGGATCAATAAATTAGCCAATATTTTGTGACCTAATATGTCCAGGCACAGTGCAAGGCACTCAGAATTCGCAAATAACTCTAGCCAGACCTTGCCCTCACAGAGCTTCTGAGCAGGATGAGGAGATAAAAAATATATAAATAACTCTAATTCAGGAAGAATGTGATAAATGATGAGACCTACCATGAGAATTCAGAGGAGAGGAGATTTTCTTTGAACAAGGAATAAAAGAAGGCCTTATGGATGTGGTGGCATTTGGGCTGGACCTATAAAAAAAGTTATGCCTGCCCCTGACAAGCCAGGAAAATGGGTGTTCTAGGCAGAAAAAAAGAAAAGCTTTGAGTCATCATAAAACCTTTGAGTTCTTGGAGTATCAGGTTTTTGTTCGGTTGAAGCAGAGGCTACAGTTGGAGGAAATGGACTAGGAAGAACAGTTATGGGCAGAGAGGATGCCCTGAACTCCTGGGGAGGCAATGGTCTAGGTTAAAGGCAGAGCTGGTTCATGACAAGATGGATCCTTAGAAGAAAAAGCCAAGAAAAATAAACAGGCAGCAGGGTCTAGGATTATGTGGAGGAGGGAAGAGGCAGAGAGGTCCTTAGGGGCTCTTAGGACAGGTGAGATGATGAGAGGCTGAAAGAGGGCAACAGAAATGCAAGGGAAAGAGATTGCAAAGCTAGAAGGCTCAGGAACTGCTTCTTGATCAGGTGTGCAAGGCAAGGGAAAGTCGGCCCTCAAAAAAGACAGTGAGATTTTAACCTGGGTTCTTGGAGGGAAGTGATGGTGGCCACACACCTCTAGAGGGAAGTTGGGAGGAACACCACATGTGGGGAAGAGAGAATGATGGCTCATGTACCACAGGCCAGTGATGCCCAGGAGACTGCTGGAAAAGCGGGTTTGGAGATAAACTTGGCAGGGCAGTGGAGCTAGAGAAATCTTTGCCCTTCTTCACCTGGGAGAGTCAGCAGGTCATGGCTGAAGGTGTGTGCGTCCAGCATGAGAGTGTAGCAAGAGAAGAAGGGAGAGCTGGGGTCCCCAGTGTGAAGCTGTTGTCAGAGGCAGCAGAGGAAAATCACCATAGTGCGGTATGCTGTCCCGCCCACGATCACCAGGCCTGGGGTTATGAATCTCACCAAGAAGAGTTTGAAAGAGAATGGTGGAGAGAAAGTTTAACCTGTTAGCCTAAAATCAGTTGAAAACAAACGTAGCCACCTTTGTCTTATCTTCATACTCTAGGCTTTTAATAATATTTTTTTCACATGTTTACAGAAAACTGCCTTTACTGGATATCTTGGACGAACTTTGTCAGTCTCTGAATAATCAAAGTCTACGAGGAGATAGCTACGCTTCTTATCCTTCTTATGTTAAAGGTGAACATTTGCAGATTCCCCTTTCCTTTCTCCCTTCCTCCTCTCTCTTCCTCCTTCTTTCTCTCTTCTATTCTCCTTTCCTTTCCTCCTTCCTTGCATATTCTTGCTTTATTTTAGACTGGCCTACTATGTGGATGGTCATTGCTGACCTACAGGAGAAGCCACTCACCACAGTCAATGACAAAGGGTGACAGTCTTTCTTTTCAATATTTATTTATATCCAATATTTATTGTCATTGCTGATTATGGAGGGATCTCTTCTGTGTTCCAATACTGCAATACTTTGGGTCTTTCAGTGTCCGAAAATACATATTTGCATTATGACATCATTAACATTTTTATAACTTTCTACTTCTTTCTTTGTGCTGGTTTCTAGAGCCACTCATAAATCTCTCAGCAACCACATCGTGTCCAGGGCCAGAGACTGGCCACTCCTGGCATTGTGATTAGAATCATTTAACACCCAAGATAGTGACTAATATCTGGCAACAAAGGCTCCACTAGCTGTCCTGTGTCCTGGGACCCTGGGCACAGGCACACTAGGGGCACCTTATCATTGTGTATCAGTACCATAAGAAAAAGTTAAGGACCCAGTGGATCCGTGTGGGCACCACTGGGAAATGAGAGTCCTCTCCCTGTGATCCATGCCAGTACAACCTGTTAGCCTAAAATCAGTTTAAAACAAAGGTACTCACCTTTGTCTTATCTTCATACTCTAGGCTTTTAATAATATTTTTTTTCACATGTTTACAGAAAGCAGTCAACTGAGCTATTCGTGGAAAGGTTTGTGGGTTTGGTTAACGAGGTGGAGGAGTATTACATTTCAGCTGGAAACACATCCCTAGAATGCCAAAACATTTATTCCAAAGTCTGGTTTCCTGGTGCAATCGGAGGCATGGCAATAGTGTGTCTGTTCAGAGACTGGGGGCTGGGGCCAGCAAGGCATTTGATCCACATGTATCCCAGAAGGCTTTTATTGTTAAATTATATTCTTCAGGAAAAACCACTCATGTCACATTTTGTAAAGTTGATATCCATACACTTTTGACTGGCATTCTATGTTAGCCATGAGACTATGATTTACAGCAAGCCTGTTTTTCCTCTTGCTCAGGATGGCAGCAGAAAGCATGGGGCACTCTGTAGGCTCCAAAGCAAGGAGCACAGGGGCTGGAGTTTCCTTTCCCCGGTAGTGCTCTCTCTGGCTGTGCCACACTGCTCTCCACGAGCAGACAGCAGAGTCTCCCTCACTCCCTACTGCCATTCATCCAGCGCTGTGCAGCAGCCCAGCTGCCGTGCCTGCCGGGAGGGGCTGCCAAGTGCCCTGCCTACTGGCTGCTTCCCGAATCCCTGCCATTCCACACACAAACACATCCACACACGCTCTCTGCCTCTCTCACACACAAGGCACTCGCACATGCGAGTGCATTCCTTCCTTCCTTCTCACTACCTCGGCCCTCGACTTCTACAAGCCCATGGAACATTTCTGGAAAGACACTCTTGATCCAGCAGGGTAGGATTGTTTTGATTTCTCTCTCTGTAGCTTTAGCATTTTGAGAAAGCAACTTACCTTTCTGGCCAGTGTCTGTATCCTAGCAGGGAGATGAGGATTGCTGTTCTCCATGGGGGTATGCGTGTGTCTTCTTTTTCTTTCAGGACTTGTAGGAGTCTTTGTGCCATTTGTATACAATTTGATAGGTTCAGATTTTTTAAGAGCCCTATGAAGTGCTTTTGCATGTGTTTCAAAAAGGCATTTGAAAATTGAAAGTGTGATTTACAGATACTAAATCATCTGTAAAAATTTGCTTTGGAAAGTGATTGCTGGCCATAAAGAGAAATATATGAGATTCCTCTAATGTGTTTTTAACCCTTTCTTTGCTTACAATCTATAGCTATTAATGCTAAACTCAATTTTGGCTTCATATTAAATCAGCTACATCTATATATGGTCTGAAATGTTCTGTTTTTGTAAGAATTAGATAAAATGTATACCTGTTAGTATAAAATATTCAAAACTGTAACTATTAGTAACAGCAACATTGGCATTTATATATACCATGAACATTTTTTCAGATACTCTATTGGGTGTTTGGGATAGCAATTAAAGCTAAATATTAGTGGCTGTATCAGAGTCTATTAGGCTAGAGCAAAGGAAGTTTGTTAAAAAGTATAAACTATCCAAGATTATGGATGCATGATATACTTAACGTATCTTTTGTCTCATTAATAGGTGTGTGTGTGTATGCTTAGTTTTTAATTTCAGCTCAAAACTTTTTCCTATTTACCTTTCATCTGGATTTTTTATTCTGCGTATTCCTAGCCTAAGTGAACTGAGAAGGTCCAGTTGTAGAACTAAAGAACAGAAATGCATTTTAAAATTTGTTGGTTAGACAGGCAATGTAATGTAATTGCCAAAGCTTTGGATAATGACCTGAGGTTATGTTTTGTATGAAAAGGTCACATTTCATATTCAGTTTCTGAAGTTTTGGTTGTATAACCTGTGGAAGGCATGAACACCCATGTGTGCCCTAACCGAAGGTTTTTCTGAATCATCGTTCACATGAGAATTCCTAATGGGAGCAAGTACAGTACTATGGTCCAACATAAACTCACAAGTCAGACTGGGAGAACCTCAGAAAGTTGTGGCTGGAAGGGTCCACTTTGGGAGCATTTTGCAGATGAGGACACTGAGGTCCCGGCGGCATTCTCCTGACGGCAAAATGCAGCTCTTTCTATACGTACACCTTAAATCTCCGCCCCCTTCACCCTCAGATGCCTTCTATCAGTCCCTGCAGCAGCTAAATATAGCTGTCTGTGGCTGGCTGCATATGCAACCGCACACCCCATTCTATCTGCCATATCTCAGTTACAGAGTAGTCCTCCCCAGGGTCATTTTATGTACACACTACATATTTCTAGCCAACAAGGAGAGTGAATCAAACAGAAGGAGAGACAAACAGAGATAGATTGGAGTCTGGCACGGGGCACATAAGGCAGAACATTAGAGAAAGCTGACCCCTGGATTAGTCTTGCGCGTTTATTTTAAGCCCAGTCTTCCCGGGCCACCTTTAGGAGATCCTCGTGCGCCCCTGCCCTCCCGCAGTGAAATTCAGCCTCCGTCCAGCAGCAACGACAAGTAAAGCAAAGTTCAGGGAAGCTGCTCTTTGGGATCGCTCCAAAAACGAGTTGTGCCTGGACTGATGTTTTAAGCCAATGTCAGAGCAAGGCAACAGTCCCTGGCCGTCTTCCAGCACCTTTGTAATGCATATGAGCTCGAGAGATCAGTACTTAAAGTTGGAAGCCCGGAGCCCGAGAGTTGGCGAGCGCGTTCGCCCTGGACTGCACTTGCTCGAGTCTGATCGCCCGGCTCCACCGGACCGGCCGGCTCCCGGGACAGGGCCGGGGCCAGAGCTCGCATCGTGGCGGGACATGCGCTGCGCCGCCTCTAACCGCGGGCTGTGCTCTTTTTCCAGGTGGCCGGTCGGCTGCTGAGCCCTCTGCCGCGCGGGGAGACGGTGTGCGCCTTGCCCGCGGCCGCCGACCATGACTATGACCCTCCACTCCAAAGCGTCCGGAATGGCCATGCTGCACCAGATCCAAGGGAACGAGCTGGAGCCCCTGAACCGCCCGCAGCTCAAGATCCCCCTGGAGCGGCCCCTGGGCGAGGTGTACGTGGACAGCAGCAAGCCCGCCGTGTACAACTACCCCGAGGGCGCCGCGTACGAGTTCAACGCCGCGGCCGCCGCCTCCACGCCAGTCTATGGCCAGTCCGGCCTCGCTTACGGCCCCGGGTCCGAGGCTCCTCCGTTCGGCGCCAACGGCCTGGGGGGCTTCCCCCCGCTCAGCAGCGTGTCTCCGAGCCCGCTGGTGCTGCTGCAAACGCCGCCGCAGCTCTCGCCGTTCCTGCAGCCCCACGGCCAGCAGGTGCCCTATTACCTGGAGAACGAGCCTAGCGGCTACGCCGTGCGGGAAGCCGGCCCTCCAGCGTTCTTCAGGTACCCGCGCCCGCGCCGCCTGCCGCGCCACGTCGGGGTGGCCGCCGCGCGCCCGGCGGGAGGGAGCCAGCGGGCCGGCGAGCGCGGGGGTCGCGCCGCCCGCAGTCCGCAGCCCGCAGCCCGCAGCCCGCCGGAGGCCGCAGCCCGCGCGGTTGGGCACCCCTGCCAGCCCCGGCCGCTGGAGCCGCCGGACGCGCGACCCGAGGGCGCGCCCGGGGAACCCGGGGTGGGCGCGCGGCCCAGCCCGGGGGGCTGTCTGTGGAGCCCACGTTCGGAGAGTTAAGTTCGATCGCTTGGCAGCTTAAAAAAATGTTCTCCATCCCCCAACCGTCAGTGCGAGAGGCAGATCTGAAAGCCCATGTGCTTCCCAACTAAACAAACGTTGGAAAACCGTACAAAGCAGCAGTTATTTGTGGGGGGGGGGAAACACCTCAAAGCAAATAAACACGAGGCGCTTTGGGTCACTAGCAAAGATCCCGTTTTTTTGGTATTTAAAACTGGAGGTGATGGAGTTAGAGGAGCTTGGGAGGGTTTTGTTTGCTATTATTTAAAAATTTTGTTTTTTAATGTGCTCGCAAAATTCCCCTCCATCTAGAATTTCAGGTTGAAATTATGCAGGCTATTAGCGTGATGATGACTTTTCAGGAAGCAATTCCTAGCACCCGCTTTCCACTCTTCCCCATCCCACGTTCAGGGGCTTTAGGATTGAAGGGCCATACGGAGGAGAGCCATACAGCAGTTGAATGGGTCTCAACGGGTTTCTGATTTCTGAGTTAACTGATTGAGTCCGTGTTGGAGCATATTGCTGGCATGTGACTTCTGACAGCAGAAATTTTATAGGTGTCTCCTGAGGTTAGAACATGCCATATCAAAGCACGAGTGCTTTAAAATACCCCCTTACCTGCTTAGTTCCATGCCTGGCCTAGCAGTGTTGTGTGAGGTCAGCTGGGTCCTGCGCCTCCCAGGAGGTGGGAGAGCACTTTGTGGCTTAAGTGGCGAATGTTTTGTGTCCTCATTTTAATTTTTTTCTAATAGAAATTGTCTTTCTTCCTCTCCCTTTTCTCCCCTTTTCCCTTTGACAGTTTCTCCTTCCTCTTCCTGATGGGCCTGCAGAGGGCTTAGGTGGGCATTTCTGGTGAACACCTGCAGGACAGGTATATCCTGGGTTGGGATGGTAGGCTTCAGGGCGCCCACATGGCTGGCTGCTGAGTTAGGCACTTCCCAGCTGTACCTGGTGTCGGGATTTGCCTCCTACTCTTGCCCAGATCCTTCTGCCCTGCACACAGTGGACTCTTTTCTCCTCAGTGTTCTATTTCCAGAGATATTTTTAGCAGAAGAAACAGGACTAATGTGCAGGTTAGCCGCAGAGGGTACTGAAGGGCAGATTCTTGGGGTATCCAAACGTGCTTCTTTAGCCCTCTTAGAGGAATTTAGAGCATCTCACAGCTAAGCAGATACAGGCTGAGTTATTACTTAAAAGACAAACAATGAACAAAACTTTAAAAAGTTGGCAACTTTCAAATTCATTTCTCTTGTCTTAATTTAGGGTTAAAATGGAAAAAGAAAAAGTATTTCTTCTGCCCATTTTTTTTAAATGGAAGAACAAAATAAAGCGATTAAGTGTAATTCAAACAACGTTTTAAACTCCTGGATGTGAAGGAAGGCATTGGTATGATTTGAATTCCATAACCTTATGGTGGACTCCAGAAACTGTTTTTTTCCCATTTAATTTTCAGTTCTTTTATTGCAAATTAATGCCACTGAATTTCAATGGGCACTAATGAGACTGCTCCTTGGTGGATTATTTACTGCCTTGCTAATAATTACAAGGGAGCCTGGTCAATTAAAGAGGGGACTACATTTGATTCAAAATTGTTCATCATCCCAGTGGCAAGTAGTATCACTATGATATGCCCCATCTTAAACTTTTTGCATTAAATAATATTTAAATACTTTTAGCATACTGAAAAAAATGACAAGGAACTTTTAAAAATAAAGTAAAAAACTTGCACAAAATGGGATGCTGTGTGGAAATTCAGTTTTAAAAGAATGATTTTTCCTGTGCAATTCATTTCATATAACATCCTTCCTCTTTCATTAGAATTCTGCCTCTTAATACCCAGGGAAGAAGAGAAGCATCTATGCAAGTGCTTCGTACAGACAATACATTATTTAATATTTTCCCCTCTCAGCTTTTCTATATGAATAACTCTGGGTAAAAAGGAAAGAATTGACTAGCTTCTTTTAGGAAACTTTAATTTTCTTAGGTAATTATCAAAAGTTTGGGAGCTGAAAGCAGTGGTTTCAAACTGCTTATCATGACCCAGAGGATCATGAAATCAGTTTAGTGAGTCTAAAATATTTTTTTAAAAAGACTAAAACAGAAAAGAATATAATAGAAAATAATATGAGTGCATGGTATTTAGTAAGGGTAAATTTTGTTTCCTGAAAATTTGTTTTAATTATACTTGGTTGTGTGTGCTGATTGTAAAGTAAAATGTATTTCTGACAGTGGGTTGAGGTCAAAAAGTTTGAAAACTACTAGCATAAAATGTTATATGTTAAGTAGAAAACAAAAAAATTCAGGCAAGTGGCTGGTGATTTTATTTACACAAACCAAAAAGCTATTTTGAATGTCTTTTATTTTATTTTTCTCTTATAAATTCGGCTGGTGTCTTTAGGTCAGTTAGATTAAGCTTTATTATTTCTGATTCTTAACTTTTTCATATATAGAATGGGACTATCATATGGGTTGTTCACCTGAATGTCCCACTGGGATGTTCAGACAATCTATGCAAAGTTCCCATCACTTTAGCATTAAGATGCTACAGTTACTTTCTTCTCTTGGCCACAATATGCAGCCACACCTATGTATGAAGAAATAATAGATACAATTGCTCTGGGCATATAATAATGTGAGAAAGATTGTCACATGTCCCAACAAATTGTTATTAACAGGTAATAAATTTGTTGGTAGGCAAGCTGTGATTTTGCAAGATGTGTCTTACCCAAAATTTCATGATGAAGGAAACTGGGAGTCATCTTATCCTGGGTTCCTTTTCAAAGTTCAAACAACTCAGCAACTTTGAATAAAACTAAAGATGAAACTTAATTATATCTACCATCGTTTTTAAAATTCAAATTAGGTATTTAATGCTGCACACTTATTTCAGTTTTGTTACTCAGTATTCTTAAAAGCTAAACATCACTCCAAAAAACTCTACAAATGTGCAAACATTTTGCATCAAAGTCAGTGCCTGGTAATTTGTATACTGATTGTCTGCACATTCAGGATGATGAGTTTGTCCATTGGTGATCATTTAAAACTATTTCTCAACTTTGAACAGAGGCCGATCTCCCAAGAGAGATTTAAGTGGCTAATTTTTAAGTTTCCAATAATTCTTTCATTGTACTTAGGTAATATTTCAGCCCTTTTTCTTTCTGTTCTTACTTTTTTCATTAATTTAAATTGTTCCTGATTACCTAACACTTTGCGCTGGGCTAAGAATAGTCCACAGAGCCACATATTGCCTCGTGAATGAGTGTATTTTCAGATGAAAAAGGAATCACATCTTCAATCTCCATTTCATTTTCACCTACTCCATGTGGCTTGTTCCTGTTTGGTAGAAAGCTCCTGAAGGCTAATTGCCACTTATTCTAATCTTCTTTCTCACACTCAGTTAATTTGGATCCCTGGCTATAGTTGTTTGTTGTTTACTTTTGTGAATATATTTAGGTTATAACATTTGTAATTTGGGAAAATTCAGGTTGAGGATTTTGGTTTCTTAGAGTTTTAAGACAGGGGCAATAAATTGCCAATGGCAGGAATGGTAGATAATCAGGAAAAACTATAAAAGATGCCAGGCTTCCTGTTAATGATGAGACAATAGTAATTTTGTCAAATGAGATTGTATACGTGAAAGTAGTATATGAGCTGTACAAACATTAGATATTTTTGTTATTTTATGTACATATTAATATTTGTTTTGGTGTTTTCATAAGCTAAAAACAGCAGGGAAGAACAGATTTAGATGGTCAGAAGTTTCACTATAAAGATAAAATGACGATAACATGAAATCTTTTTCTGTGAAAGCCAAACTTAGGTAAAATCTGTATCACCATCTGTGGTATGTGTTTACAGCCTGGGTTATCAGGTTATCATAAAAAAAACATTTGTTTTACAGATACATTTAAAAAATGTCAAAACCCTGATTAAGTGAAAACAATTTTACATAAGAAAACATATGGATTTTAATTACATTTAATTATAATTATATATTTAATTATATTTTTCTAAAATCTATGCTCAGCATGAAATTAATACATCTAACTCCTCCCTGTGACTTCATTATTATTTTTAATGTAACTTTAGAAGAACCCAGGAGAGTGAGCCGCATGCCGAGTGCGCTCCTTTCTCTTCCAGGCTAATTCGAATGGAGAAGAGCAAAGGAGTGTTTGAGTTTAATTCTTAGTCTCAATTTACTTATCTAGGAAAGGAAAACACAGAGTGGCTTCAGTTGTTTAGAACGAAAATGCATATACCAAATGCTATATAAGTCCCCCCAAAATACCGCCACACTTAAACACAAACCAACCAAAGTGAAAGTGCAAGGGATTTCATAGAAAGGAATCAGTTCACCAAATTCATTGAGTAGTTTTGTATTTTAAACTCTGCCAATAAATTGATGGATAATGTCATTTTGTTAAAAAAGTATGTATGAGCTGTCCCCTTCTCCTTCCCTAAACATCCTCACATTGTTCTCTGAAATCTGAAGACTTAGTGAGATCGGGGTTAAGGGAAGTACCTTTATGATATTCTTGATCCTAAGAGGGAAGAAACCGTAATTGCTGAGTTCTGTACCTTGTGGACTATTATTAGGAATAATGTGGAAAGTTTTGTATTAATCAGCAATGTTTTAAATTATGTATATATTTTTAGACCGTATTAAAAATATGAAAGACAGAAAGATAACTCTTTTGGTCCCAAAGGACAAAATTTTATGCAGTTTAATAAAGTAATAATTTCAAGAAACTTAGTCAAATAAGAAAGGGCACAGGTTTCTTACAACCCACTTGTATGTGATATGATGGTGTGGTAGTGCCGGTGGTAATCCGTGATGATGATGATGATGATGATAATGATAATGGTGATGAAATATTGATCTCAGTTTGGGTAGGTAGTATTTCTGGATGGATGCCTTATTATGCCTGGAGATGTTTATCCTATACAGAAATCAAAATCTTTTAATCCGCTTGGCTTTTTTGGGTGTAGTTATAATTTGATAGTCTGAAAATTTCAATAATGATATTACTAATAATTTTAATACCATAAACCTATTAAGCACCTATAATTGCTACACAGAAAATAAGAAGAAACCCCAGAATTCCAAACAAGACTTGATTTTTTTTTTGTTTCTCTTCTGAACTTTTTAGAGGGATAAATTAGTTTGTTTCCATAACATCTACTTTAATTAAATGTATCAGCTTTAATAAGATAGTAAACTTAATTTTTTTTTTGTAATTTTCTACTTTCTAGACTTCCTATGTCTCACACTTGGGAAAACTGTAGACATTCACTTACAGTTAATAAAGTTAGTAAAGTAATGCTCAGGACCAGGCATTTCCAAACGAACCCTCGAAAAGCTCGGATGGGTTCTTTTTGAGTTTTCCAAATACTGTTAACCCCAAGGGGAGCGAAGGGCCTCGGCAGTTTACTGTTCAGATTCTCACCTCCTGCTCAGAAGCTACAGAACTGTCCAGCCCTAAGGGCCACCTTCCTTGATGACACTCCTGTCCTGCATCCTCCCGTCCTGGGCTCATTCTGCCTGTTCCCAAACAGTGACAGGTTTAGGGTCCTCGACAGCTGACATGCACATGCCTGGCATTCCTTCCTGGGCAGTTTGATTTCTTGACTCATTTTACAGCTTGGGATTTCTTCTAAGGCCCTGAAAGCAGAAGACAATTTTCTCTTTTAGTTTCCTGCAACTAAATGATGTTAGAAATAGTCATTTTTGCGTTGGCATACTTCATCTTTCCACTGCAGATCTTTTTTATTTTGAGTCCATTCTCATGCTTTCTTGTTTCTTTAGGTTTATTTTCTAATAAATAGAAGCTTTAAACTCCCTTTAAGCAGTTTTTGGCCTCTTTGCCCCATCAAGATTTCTTTTTTATTTTCTGTTTTAGTTGTTCCATCTGTGTGTTCTTAGATTTTTCCTTCCACCTTTTCTGGTTTATTTCTTTATTGACTGGTTTCATCTGTTATTTTAATGAAATTTGGAACAAAGGTCAACAGAGTTCCTACCTAGCATGGGAAAGCCAGTGTAAGAATATGCTGCAGTAACTCAGAGTGGCATTAACTGGATGAAAAGCCTAAAAATGATTTTTTTTTCTTGTCTCTAAGGATAGAACTTAAAATCCAGAAGAAATTTTCACTTAATAGAATTGCCTTCTAAGTTCATTCATTCATTCATTCGGCTGCCTCATTCCAAAATGAGAAGCTCATTGAGGGACTAGATTATATAAAATATGGTTGTGTATTCCCGGCAGTTCATGTAGCAGTGTTGTATATAGCAGCTGGGAAATCTTACGGCATGAAGGGGTGAGATTCTAATGCCTGAATTGTCTGCATGTGTCTCTGGTATGAGAATAACTAAAAGCACAGCCTCGGCTATTATCTCCCGGTGGACCCAATTTCAGAAGTTCTAAAGCCATATGAACTTGCACAAGGCATTTTTGCCAACTGTAATTTAATCAAGAAAAATGCTTACTTTTGAACAGTTCTTGGTGCATTCATGATTCATTTTACTTGTATCATCCAGCTATTTTAAAATGATGGTTTTGGAGGAAAGAGGTAAAACTTTCATAATGCAGCAATGTCAGAAACATAATTGGTTTTAAAGGTCCTTTGTGGTGACTTTGACTTTTTCTTTTCTGGAATACCTTACAAATGGTTATATTTATTTCTGCTGGAATGTTTAAGCAATTTAGAGTGAAAGGATGTACATTCCAATTTGAGTATGAGAGAGAATCTAGTTACATGGATAAGTTATATGCTTTAATTATAGGAAAAAATAATTGTGGGACCTTTGGATGCCTCTTTGATTTCTCAGAGGAGGAATCTTTGTGCGCTGGTCCAAGCAGACACCATGACTTCTTTGTCACTGTATTCCTCTCAGCCCTTAGCAAAGGGCATGGCACGTGAGAGCCCTGAGAAGCTGTTGGTTGAAAGAATGATGGGCAGGAAGCAATGTGACGTGCTTCGTGCCACTCTCTTGGTTGGGAGAAGTGCAATTTAGGAAGGACATCTTTAGATGTCATTGGAAGAATGTGGGACCTTTGTGGATCGCCTTCCCTTAGGAATAAAAGTAGAAGGAAGGACTCTGCAGGGCATTCCAAGTACAGTCAGCTCTCATTCACAGATTCTGTGTTTGCAAATTTGCCTATTTGTTAAAATTTATCTGTAACCCCCACATTGATACTTCAGGTGCTTTCTCCACCCTATGCAGAAATGTACAGAATGGCAAAAAATTTGAGTGGTCCGACATGCATTTACCCAGCTGAGGTTGAATAGGTGATGGTCTGCGTTGTTGTTTCAGCTCTCCTACTGTAAACAAGTGTCCTCTTTACAGTCTATTTAGTTCCATGTTTTTTGCATTTTTATACTTTTTATTGGTGATTTTGGTGTTTAAAATGGCCCCCAACATTGTGCTGAAGTGCTTCTAAGTGCAACAAGGTGGATGTGTCTTAGCAGAGAAAATACCTGTTGGATAAGTGTCGTTCAGGCATGAGTTACAGTGCTGTTGGCTGTGAGTTCAATGTTAATGAATCAACAGTATATGTTAAATAAAGTGCTTTTAAACAGAAACACATGAGAAACAAGGTTATGTACTGAAAAGTTAACAAAAATGCTGTCACCAAAGGCTCCCAAGAACCTATACCCTATTTTCTCCTCGAAGGAATGGTCCAGTATTTGCTAATTCAGTGTTCGAGGTGACTTTATAGACCACAACTACCATGAATCATCAGTATTAACTCTGTCATACAGAATTAAAGCCCAGGTTTTGGAGCTGGGCAGCTGATGTTTCTATCCTGGTTTGAGGTCTGTCTAGTTGCAATCCCTGGCAAGTTGTTCTGCTGTGTGTCTCAGTTTACTCATCTGTAAAATACCAATCAGAATAGGACCTACGTCTTTTGGATGGTGTGAGGATTAAACAATTTTATAGATGCCTAGAGGTTAAAACATGCCCAGCACATAGCAAGCCATTATTTTTTATTACTTCTCCAGAAGGGAATTGGGAACCGTACACTGAGGAAGGTGAATATGGGAGCTCACTATGAGTCTGGAACGTTCCTTACTTCCCTATATTTGTTTATTTTTGCCTTCAAGGAACCAACTTTGATACCCTGTTGTGCTTAGAAGTTAAACTTTTCCAATCAAAAGGAAGCAAGAAGGTAGTATTTCTTGAAATACTTAATACATGTCAGCTCCTATGTCGGAAAAACAAAACAAAACTACTGTTAAAAAAACTTCAAGTAAGTAAAAAATCAATCAATCAATAAAGAGCAAGGGGCGTTAAGTGTTGTGGACTGAAACAATCCCAGAGAGGGAAGTAGTTGAAGCTGAGGTGAACAGTTTACTGAGAAGCTGTGGTGTGCAGAGGGCAAGGAGGGAATTTCTGTGTGATTTGGAAAAAAAAGAGGCTGGTGGAAGGAAGAGGGATGGAAGCTCCTGCTTAGGGGTGTGTTTTCAACCCTGGCTGCGTGTTCAAATCAAGGATGATTTCAGAATCTCTCAGATTAAAAAACTACTGAAACCTGGGCCATATCCTAGCAGTTCTGATCATTTCTCTGGGGTTGAAGCTGGAATAAGCACTTTAGAAAAACAAAAACAACAAACAACTCCTCAGGGCTTTTCTCCTGTCTACTGATGTGCAGTTTCCCAGCGTGTCTCTGAGCGTTATCTCATTACTCTGCAACTTTAGAGGGACGGTGTTTCTATTTCGGTTTCAAGGTGCAGACGTGGAGGTAGGAGAGCCCTATGGTGTGCCCAGGGTTTGGCTGCGTTCCGACCCCATGGAGCAATACTCCATCCCAGGGCTGCCTCACCCCCAAGTCCTCATTTCCTTGGGCCTCTTGGATTCCAGAAGCAGAGGGTAAAAGCACCGCTGAGGGGAAAGGTGACAGCGGCATTAATTTCTACTCCTCAGCTTTCTCGAGTAAGATTTGAGAGAGGCAGTTGCATTTGACCAAGTACGAAGAAGGCAGGTTGAAGAAGAACATAAGGAAGACGATTTTTGCCACAGGATATGCAGATAAAATTAGGAAGCAACTTAAAACATGGACACAAACACACACCTGTGCCAATTAGCCTGCGTCATTAGATTTTTAGATGTTCAGATAATTGATGGTAATTTAAGCCCCCCACGCCCTTCCCAATAGGGTTCTTCTCATTCAGGTTATTCAGAGAGTTGACACACACCAGACTGGCACTGGTAGACATGACCCCTAGCATTGCTGATACAACTGTAAAGTCCTAAATGTCAGTACAACTGGTCGATCGCACAAAATTTCCAGTTCCACGTTTGGAAAGTTCCGTAAGTTCAAATCCTTGAACCGGTCTTGAATGTGGAGGAGGACTCAGTTTAAAGCTCTGCTCACGTACTCCCTTCTGTCATGACGTGTTTGCAGAATTCTTTCCACGATCAGAGTGCTAATTTTAATGCTTTCCCCCTCCGGTTTTGCATTTTAAAAGACTAACTTATCGTTGATATGTGACATGGGCAATCGGGCTCTCCAGCTTGGCACGTAAGCCCAGGGCTGGGTCTGGTAGTTGCTCAGTCCTCCAGCCCACTCCTTCCTCATGTGACTCTGCCCAGAACAAGCAGCTGAAAGCTAGTCTTGGAGATCTTAGAAATGCATATAAATGCAACTCTTTGGGTGAGAAGTGAGAATGGGTCTTCTCCAGTACCCACACTACTTGACTAGCAGGTTCTGAGCTCCACACAATGAGGAACTATCAGCTCCCTGGCCCAGGGCTCTCTGGTTCTTTGTTCTTTGTTTTTGATACTCAGCAATTATGATTGATGAAACCAAAGTTGCTTTACTATGAGTCCAACCCTCTTCTAAGAAGTCAGTCTTTGACATTATGGAATGGCTAAGAAAGTTATCAAGTAACTGGTAGAAGCATTCTGTTTCTAGAGTTTTTATATTGCACAGCTATAGTTGAAAAAAGTGCAGTGCCGGTCATTTTCTAGTACATCTCAAAAACACAGATGAGAAGTTTCTTCTCACATGTTTCTCATATCATTATCTCCTTTTGGTTTTACAGCTTTTGCACTTTCAAACTCTAATTCATATTTCTGTTTAATATTAAATCCTAGAGCGTACTACCCAAACTACATACATCTACCTGCCTCTGCTTAAAAGCCCTCAGTCTAGTCACAGAACACATGCATGTTCCTTGATGTGGCATTCAAACCCTTGCGATTTGACTCCAATCCATCTCCTACTATCATTCCAAGAAGCTCTTGTTCAAAGTCACATTTAAATAGCATTTTCTTACTTCTGTTCTTCATGGTCATCTACATTAGTACCATGTACCTTTTGTCCTTCTTGTTCCATCTTTGTTAGGCCAATTCTTCCCAGAAGTCAAGGCTCTGCTCAGATGCTACCTCCTACCAGGTGAGTTTTCCACCTGGTATTCCTTCTGGGTACACTGTGCACGTATAGCATCTTTTCTGGTACCTTTTTTGTAATTACCATAGCATTCCTTTCATTTTGGTTGTAAATGGATTTATCTCCCCTATCTGTTTAATAGATTTTGTTAATGTTATAGATTACATTAGAATAGTTCAATAGATTTTATTGATGTTATTAATTCATTTATTATATTCACTCATGCGGAAGCTTTATTGAATGTTGGTAATGTACTGGCTTCTGTGATAGGTAAAGAGATTGGAAACATCTGTCATCAAGGAATTTGTAGTCCAGTGAGGGAGATGATGAGTATATGTAGACAATTAAAAAACGGTGGAATAAGAATTGTGGTAGAGAAGACAGCTAGGAGGATTGAGGAGAAGCACTTAACCACATGGAGGGTCCCAGTCCATTGATGTGGAGGTCAAAAACCTTTGATGGAACAAGTGACACTTTCCACTGAGTTTTTAAGAATGAGGAGTTAGCCAGGCAAAAAGGGCAGGTGAGGTCGTGAAGAGAAGCTGAGTCTTGTTTACCTTGGTACTCCCTGCAGTTTCAGCCCAGGTCCTTGGACAGAATAAATGCTTAATAACTTACAGAGCTGAATTGTTGAATGAACAAAATAAGGGTAAATTGTTAAGAACCGGAGAAATGACCTTAAGAATACCAATAGCTGGTGTTTTTGAGCAGGCATCTTGCTGAAAACCTTAATGATCTTTGTTTAATCCCCACACCAACCTTAAGAGGCTTGTACTACTATTATTCTTATTTTATGGATGGAAACACTAAGCCTGAGACAGAAGAAGTGACTTGCCCAAGGTCACACAACTAGTAATGGCTGATTCTAAACCTAGAAATTGGACTCTGGAGCATAAGCTTTTAACCAACTATATTATGAAGAAAAATTGACAGAATGTCTTCTGTCACTGATCAATTTAGTTGGCAGTTGGTTTGTTAATTCCTTGTAGTGTCTTTATTTTAGTTGTGACAATGCTTTAATCTTAGTCTATGTCCCAAGGCTGCTGC
This sequence comes from Indri indri, assembly GCA_004363605.1. Lineage (NCBI taxonomy): Eukaryota > Metazoa > Chordata > Mammalia > Primates > Indriidae > Indri > Indri indri. Next base: position 234,069 of record RJWJ010000205.1, read on the forward strand.
TTTTAGTTTTATGGGAAGTGGCTCTTTTTATGATGCTTTCTAAAAGCATGTTTAAACAATTTTCCATTAAGTAGGGGGATGTTTTCCCTTCTAATATCAGGAGTCATTAAATAAAACGCTACGAACGCTTGCTGATAGCAACCTTATGAATTTCTTTGCATGACCAACTTATCTGAGAATTTAAAATCTGGATAGGATTATGGTGTTTATTTGGTCCAGTCCTCTCTTTGCACAGATAAAATCATAAAATCACAGTTATTTTCATCTAGGAGGAGCCTTAGATATGATATGTTCCTACCTCTTTATTTTCCAGGTGAAGAAATCAAAGTCCAGAGAGGTGAAGGGACTTACCCAAGGTTTCTCCACTCCTGGAGGCAAAGCCAAGAATAGAACCTCTGTGTCTGACTCCCAACATACACCTAACAGATTGGGGCACAGCCCACCCCTCTTCACTGAGGGCATAGAGACCATGCCGTATTGGTTGCTATAGTTCTAGCATTTACCGTGGAAGCTCAAGCAAAGGGCAATTAGATAATGCCTAAAATTCTGGTCACTGCAAAATTATTATTATGATGGCTAAAAGCAAATGCCCTAGCCATGCCTGTTTAGACAGGACATCTGTTCAATTGGTAAGTGGTTTATGTGAGAATTCTTAACCTCTATTTACAACTTAAATTTTGGTTCTCTAGTGGGAATTTATTTCCTGTACTCCCATTTAGATTATTTCCTCTCAGTTCTAATAACTATATCTTGTTTACTTTGGGATTTCCTTTCTTGTTTTTCTTTTTTCTGTTTCTAGGCTGAAAGGTTAGGAATTACCTTGCCAGATTTCCTTGGAGATTTATTCTGACTCCTTTCAGATTTCTACAGCAATTGGGTGCTATTTTTATTCCATTATTACCAGTGTGAAAATGGAACTTGCATTATTTCATCATAGATCTTTCACTTTAGTATTGGCAAAATTAAAAGATACGATCTGTGCTTGATCTAGCAGCCAGGTTACAATTAAGATTTTCAGTTACATGGTCCCTATGTTGTAAAACACTTGTCTTCTCTGAGACTAATTACTAAACCTGATGTGTTTATTAACTGTTTACTATTAAATTTTTCCCCTTGTAATTTAATATTGTTCCAGGAAATGAAATGTAAGTTTAATAAGAATGGCAACTGATGGAACCATGTGTCGGAAGTATAATTAATGTTCCTGATACATGTGTTAAAGAAGGGCATGTCTGATGGGTTATAACTGTACTAAACCAAGATGGTTGGACACAACTTAATCTATAGAGATTTATATTTATTAATATGGAATTCATAATTACACAAAACTATAATATTTTTTCACTTTCAGTTTTTTTTAATGAGCTAAAGAACGGTTAGAATTGTCAATATTTGAAAAGAAGGTGGAAATAATCTTACAATTCACATTGCTATAAAGACAGCATGTAGGAATTAAATATGATCTTAATAATATTTTATGACTTTTATATGTATAAAAGAAAAAAAAACATCTGAGGTAGTTAGTATGGACTTCTTGAGGTTGGCCTTTACATTTCTTTTTGCCTTCTGTGAAAAATTGAAGACCAGATGTATTTTCATCTGTTTTTGAAAGTATTATCAATATTCTCTCAGCAAAATGACTTCCCCTAAGGAGCTGAAAACAAAACTACCCTCACATTTTGAGAGGCCTTTGCCCAACATCCTGCATTCTGGTGGTTCCTTGGAGACAGGTGATGCCACACACGGGAAGATTAGGTCAATGGCAACTTTTTCCAAATCCATATTTCTCCTTGGAAGACGATCATTTTAATCTTCTCAAAGTCTAGGCTAAAACTTTCTAATTGGAGCTACATGAGGAGAGCAGCAGCAGGTGTAGATTAAGTGAGAAAGATAAATTAAAGCCGCAAACCTCGTAGTGCTGTGTCAGAGAGCTCTTACTAGTGAGGAAGCTTCTCTTCAGTGACTTAAGCTATGTGAAGTGGGAAGGTACATTCATTTTTTTTTTTTTAACTCATGGGTAATTTTAGTAAATAGGTGAATATTAATTTCCTGTGGTATCTCACTGGTCCAAGAGTTAGTGAACCTTCAAAATTGCCTAATTATGTCCAAAGCGAGAGACTTTTGTCTCTTGATGAGAAAAGCGTGGTTAAGCATGTGATGGTTAACCTTTCCTATTGTCCTGAACTCCAATCTGTAATTGTGACCTGACTTAATGCATCTCTGTTGCCTTCTCTTAAAAGGATCGTATTTAGGCTTGCCAGATAAAATATAGGTTGCTCAGTTCAATTGGAATTTCAGATCAATAGCAAATAACTTTTTCACATGTCCCATGTGATAGTATATTAAAATACTATTTGTTGTTTATCTGAAACTCAAATTTAACTGGGTATATTGTATTTTTATTGGTTAAATCTGGCAGCCATAGCCATGTCAACTCTCTGTTTAATGTGTTTAGTTTTTGAAGCTCAAAGGATATGTTACAGTACCCATACTAGCCTGCCTGTCTCTGCCAGGAAAGGATGCATGCTGATGTAGAATTTGCACACTTATTTTTGTCATTATTGTTGATTATGATAGAGCTGCGGTTCCCAACCTCCGGGCTGCTGATCAGTTCTGGTCCAGGGCCTGTTAGGAATTGGGCTGCACAGCAGGAAGTGGGTAGTAGGCTAGCAAGTGAAGCTTCATCTGTATTTACAGCCGCTCCCCATTGCTGGCATCACTGATAAGCTCCGCCTCCTGTCAGATCAGTGGCATTAGATTCTCACAGAAGCGTGAACCCTACTGTAAACTGTGTATGCGAGGGATCTAGGTTGCGTGTTCCTTATGAGAATCTAATGCCTGATGATCTGAGGTGGAGCTGAGGTGGTGATGCCCGCACTGGGGAGTAGCTGCAAATACAGATTATTGTTAGCAGAGAGGTTTGACTGCACAATAAATGTAATGTGCTCGAGTCATCCCGAAACCGTCCCCCGTCCCCATCTTTGGAAACATTGTCTTCCACGAAACTGGTCCCTGGTGCTAAAAAGGTTGGGGACCACTGTGATAGAGGACATAGGTTTCAATGAAACATAGAATGATATAGCTGTCATTCAGATAGTTGTAATTATTGGTCATTATAAAGAGGGACAATTAATATATAAGGGAAAATATGACAATGCATGAGGGGAAAATCAAGGCATGGGATCTAGTAAAAACAGTTCTCGCCTTCAGAATTATGGATTAGGAAACTTTCGTGAGTGAGTAATATAATGAGTACTACAGAAATAACACTTTTCTTTGTTGTCTTTGGGGAATTCTCTTATTTTTGTGGCATTATTGTATTTCAGAAAATAGTAGTTCAGAAAACCAAATACCTGGAATGCTGTCTAAAGCGTGAAAGATTTAGAAGGAAAAGTACACCTCCTGTCTAGGTAAAACATGAAAGAGACCTGCACCCCTTTCCTCCACCTGTTCAGTTCACAACACTTCGGGGTGGCTGGCTGACCTGGGGCAGGAGAACTTGACCTTAACTGTGGTGGTGGGGAGCTGCCCGAGGGGATACATGGCTACAAATGGGTTTTAGGGATGGGGGTTCTCCTGTGCATGGTTGCGTCTGTAGAGAAATCAGGCTGTGGTGTGAAACAGAATCTGCATGGAAGTCAGTGAGATGAGGAGATGCTCCAGTAATCACATCACTGGAGCACAGGTCAGATAACTGTACTTGTGTAATTTTCTGGGGGGAAATTCTTCGAAGTCTTTTTGATGGGACCATGGCGAAAGGCATGTGAGTGAGAATTCCCAAGTCCTCTGAAATATTTTCTTTTATTCGGTCCTAACCCAAGGACTTTAAAGAACTCCCAGAGTCACAGTCTAAGGCATAGCCAGGAGTAAGAGTCTGAGCAAGGCTAGAACTGTGCTCTCCAGGGTTCTCAGTTGCTTAGGAAATTTGTTGCTTTAGCTGGTGGCAGCTGAGGTGACTGGCTAACAGCTGAGTGATTTTGCCCCAGTTGGATGTGAGCCAGATTTGAGCAGAGCACTGGGGATGGGGAAGGAAGTGGATTCAAAGTGGGTTGGCTGGTTTGTCTTGGTTCCAAGCATGCTTACACCTTGCTTAGCACAGCATGCTTGTAGCTATAGCAGGAGAATCCGGAAGAGCCTTTCTGAGCTTGGTATAAAAGGTATAAATACTGCTTATAAGGGTAATAAAGATATATAATATTGATTTTATTCTGAGCATGGCCAAGTCTTGTAGGAAGATAGAATAAGTGAGGTATAGGCTGGGAATCTGGGCCCTTATCCCCAGAGATTTCAGGTTGCTTCTGATTCCACTGTCTAGACAAAACCATCAGAAGATGCTGTCTGGAAATGAGAGGAAGCTCTTCAAATGCAGAGGCTAGAATGTGCCAGCCTGTACTGTGAGACCTGGGACACTGATATTTCCAGACAGTTACAGGGCAGCGTTATCTACTGGCTGCTTGATACTCAGCTTCTAAAAAACTTTGCTATATTAACTTTGCTGACTTCCTGGGTACCGTATGGGATCCTTGCTTATACTCCCTGTAAGGAGTGATTGAAATCACTGTTTGGCAGTCTGGCGGCATACAGTGGCCAGTGTGACTTGTCTCACATGCTCTTACCTCACCGTGCTGATGTTGTAAAACCTCTAGCCAGCTCCACTGGGTGGCCGACCCAGATTACTCATTCATTAATGCGACAAATATTTATTGACCTTCTACTCTATGTCAGGTGCTGTTCTAGATACTGGGAATAGAACAGTGAATAAATCAGACAAATCAATAAAGTTTCCATAGCAAAGGTGACATTTAAGCAAAGACTTGAGTAGGGAGGGAGTGGTTCCATGAAGATATACTGGTGAAAAGCACTTTAGGCTGAGGGCACAGCCATGAAAAGGCCCTGAGGCAGGAACAAGCCTGGTGTGTTTAAGGCCTCAGAGAGCAGTGGTGGGTGAGAGCCAGGAGGGCCTTTGTGGGCCATTGTCAGGACTTGGGCTTTTACTCTGAACGAGTGGGGAATCCAGTCAAGGTTTGGAAGGGAGGAATGACCTGATCTGACTTTTTACTGTGAAAGTTTTCAAACCTTCACTGCTTTACTGAAAAGAAAGAGTGTAATGAACCCTTATGTACCCATCACCCAGCTTCAGCTATTATGTTAATATTTCCATATGCACTTCTACAGGATGAGGACTATTTTAAAAAACCTAAGTATAATGCCATCATATTTTAAAAGTTAACTTTATTGATTTAAATATCAAGAGTTTGAATTGATTCATACTTTGAAGGTTGAGCTGATGAGACAGGTTTGATGTGACATGCGAGAGAGGAGTCAAGGAATGGTTGGTGATTAGAGTCCTTTTCATAGCACATTTGCTGAAAGACTGCTATGCATGTACTTCAAAGCAGGTTTTAAAGATTAACATCAAGCATCTGGCTTCACGATTTTTAATTTCTTTTCATCATCATTATCCAATGCCATCACTTCTCCAGATAGGGAAATGTTTTCTTATTTTCAAATGAGGAAAATGGTACAGAATTACTTACAGATTAAGTCACTGGGTCTAAAGTCCCTTAGATATGGTTTAGAAAATCTTGGTAAACTGGGAGTGACTTATTCGAACTCAAAATTTCTCTTGCTCTGTTATCTTTTCTTGCCAGTGGGAAATTTGGACAGGCAATTGGGCACATGTCAGGACTGATTTACTAACCTCCCAAGCTACTTTTAAATATTCCAAAGGACATCACGGAACCAGTTCTACATAATTCAATTTAAATAAGTTCAAAAGATGTATTGGCTGCCTCCTATTTATTAAATGTTGCTTACAAGGATGTTGCTTTCATATAACGGGTATGAAACTTGCATAACCATGGATTGCAATGTGTTGTGATGGGAGCCAAGAAGACGTGGGTACAGGTGTAGAGGTAGCAAAGTGAAGTTGAGTCTGGATTTCTCCAGGCTCACAGAGGCTGAGAAGGGTAGTCTTTTCGGGAAACAACATGAGACAAGGCACAAGGGTGGGCACAGGCATGGCAGGTTTGAGAACGGCGTGCAATTGCTTGCTGGACTACAAAGTATGTGGAAGGTGGGTGAAGGAGCAACCGGAGATGAGTCTAGAGAAAGAGGCTGAGGTGTTCCAGAGAGCACTTTGCATGTGTTGCCCTAAGTCGAAGAGATAATAATTGCATGTCCAAATGCCAAAACTCCAAGCAAGTCAAGGAATCGCTGCCCTTGATAGGGCTTAGCACACACATCAACCCAATCTTCTCTCTCTGTGAGATCCATGTGATGCACAGCTCTGTACGTATCCTGGTGTATGTTCCCAGGGTCTCCAGATGACACTGTCTGCAAATATTGTCTTTGCTACACTGCAGAATGATCTCCTGTCTTCTTAGAAGTAAGCAGGACTGTTTTTCTTTGTTGCATCAGCAGCAATAGTCTAGTTTGCTCTTTGGCCTTGCCCACTGTAGGGTGGATAGGAAAATCAAAGAAGAGTAACCCTAAAGATTTAGATTTAACTTCCACATCTAAGAGAGCCATTAGCACCTACCCAATGGTATCAAAATTTCTGGCCCATGATTATGTTTAAGAATTTGGTCTTGCCACTGATGAGGTTGTTCTGTGGAAAAAGAACCTCTGTTCATTTTACACCATATACAAATCATCTTTTATTCCAGAATCATTCATTTGCCTTGAAACTCTTTCCAACCATGTGTGCTAACCTGGACAATGCCACCATAGATGAATTATGTTTACTTTGTCTTTGATATCTCAGCTATTTTTTCTTCTACTCACGTTCCCACCTCAATCACAGTTGACAGAGCCCAGTGAGCTAAGCATATGTCAAACATATGGAAGTGTTTTCCCACCTTTTCTTTGTCTCTTCATTTCTTCCTTCCCTCTGGTTTCCTTTTTCTTCCTGTTTTCTCATGCCTCATATTAGAAAAATGACATTTTTAGTGGGAAAGTCATTTTAGCAGTCAGAAGCATAATAGCTATTACTGACAACTACCTCTGATGGAATGGGCGTTTGTCATCACTAATCGGTCACGGGAGTGCTGAAAAGACTTAAATGCAGCGCTGCCACCTCTTCCCAACGCATCTTTTATGCATTTTATTACTCTCAGGAAAAAGCGTGATAAATGGGCTATGCTCTTGTGGGACGCAGTGGAGAAATTCTTGCTGGCTACAGATGCTGCTGTTGGTCAGAGGGTGGGAGAGAATCGTGGTCACACAACTGTAGAGCCAGAAAAGAACTGAGGACACATAGTTGTAATTTCTCATTTTACAGTTGAAGAAACTGAGGCCCAGAAAGCTTTGGCGACTTGCTTCAGCCATGCAACTGTTGGCAGCTTTTTGTCCAGAACTCAAGAGTTCTGACTCAGTATAGAACTTTTTCACCACGATATCCTGCCCCCCTTGCTGTGTCCTGAAGTTTATCACATTTCAGCAATGCGATCCCTAATGACATGCAGGTTCCTGAATAATGTTCGTAGTAAAAATTCCCATTCGAAATTCCGGACATGTTCATGTGGAATTTTATGTGATGACATGCCAGTCCTATCCCTTGGATAGGATCATAAATGAAATGACTTATAGATCACATTCAAAAGCAGGCCAGTGTTGAAGCAGGGTTGTTTTCAGTATTGGAGTTCTGTGTGTTCGTGTTAGTTAGTGGGTCTAGGATTCTTGCCTATAGTGCATTTCTCAGCTCCTCCTGGAGTGTCTGCTTTCCAAGGCTGGCCGCCTTCTCTTCCTTCTGGGCTCCTTTGTCTTACTACTCCCTGCCCCACCCCCCTCCTTTTGTACCTGTCCTTTGTCCCAGTGCACTCCCTGGCTGGTCTTAGCTAGATGCTCACTCAATGCTGTTGAATACATGAATGAATTTCTTAATAGTTCTGCAGGAAATTCAATTTATTAGTCTCTTGCTTGAGTGTCATACTTTCTGTGCAAGTAAGACTGCCAATCAGACTTTCTGAAAAAGCAGGTGTGGTGTCAAACTGTAGCTCTCTTTCTCTTTTGACTTACCTTTTTTCTGTCATCTATATGCCTTGTTTCTTGCATCCTAGAACTCACCATTCATTAGCACTTGTAACAGATTGGTGTGAGTGGAGAAAGGAGAGGTGATGAAACTCAAATTGGGTCATTTGGTTACACGTTAGTAACTGATAAAAGATAAAAAGATATTGACTAAATGGGGTTCTTAGGGAACTTTTGCCAGACTATTCCTGTTTCCCATTAGTGTGGAAAATCAACACTTGCTTGTATTTTGGGGTGAAGACATTTTTCCTGAGTGAGTGGGAAAACCTCTTGACATTTTACAGGAAGCCTTAAATTTTGCATGGTGGATGCTAATGTTCTTTGTGCATGAAGAATCTCAGAACTCGTGTACATGAGCATTAATGATGCATCATTTTCTATTTGTGAGTTAAAATAGACATTTTCTGTAATCATATTTTTAGGAAATATTCAAACTTTCATCAAGTCATTCTCCTGTTTCACCGTCAGCTCCATTGACTCCATTTTCATGGAACTCAACCTTTGCTGTAGAAATTAAATTAGCATTTTACCTCAAAAAATATGATTGGCCTTGTAGTAAATAATTGTGGGCATTTTCTATTGGGATTTAATATTTCTGAGTTTAGGGATGAGAACTGACGTAATGACTTTGTTTTCAGATGTGAAATACTTTGCCCTTGGCTTGTGATGCCTTTGGGTGGTGTTCCCAGGGATTCTGTTCTCTGAGGGGAGCCTGGCTCTGGGGCAGACTGCCTGGGTCCTGGACTTCTCTGTTTCCTGATTGTATGACTTTGATGAGTTGCCTCATCTCTCTGTGTCTTTGTTATGTGATTTCTAGAACAACTGGAGTTATAATGGTACTGCGTAGAGTGGTTTTAAGTGTTAAATGAGTTAATACATGCCAAGCACTTACAAGAGTGCTTGCCATGACCATCAGTTTCATGTGAAAATTTGCTTGCTTTCTTGGCCAGCCCCTTTTGCCCTGTTAGACCAAGGGTCATGCTGGCTTTTCTAGAAGTCCAGGGTGTGGCCTGATCTTTGGGCAGAAGCTGAAATAGCAGCTATAACTTCCTCCCTAGATAATTTCAAAGAGCTGCTTTGAATTGCATATACCACCAGTCATTTTTTGGAAGAAGTTTTCTTCTGCACCTTTTAGGGAAGAGCATTATAATCTGTTTATTAATTAAAAGGCCCAATTAATAAATATAAAATTAAATGGATATCATATCATTACATGGAGACTATGAGGTAAGAGACAGATATATTAAATTTTCAGATAAACAGTGTAAAAGAGCTAAAGTAACTTTCAAAATGTTTGAGAGGACCTATTTTGTCATGCAGAAAGCAATTTTTAACCTGCCTACCCTAGCACAGAACTACTGCATGGTTGTGTTCTGTCCAAATCTGGCCCAGGACTCATTTAAACTTGAGCTTTTTTAAGAATGAGGTTCAGGATTTTCTTCTTCAGACTCTACCATTTTAGGTAGAGTCCATTCTTTCTAAGAACATCTATTTACTTCCATGAAAAATAGAGATTATGTAAAAATCTAATTACAAAGTTGCACAGAGATTAGAAATACCCAGAAGGTATGTTCAGATCATAGATACAAACCACCTTCAGCCTAAGTCCATCCATACTGATATTTAAAGCAGAGAGAGGTACACAAGAAACCATAGTCAGATTGATTTGTATGTTAGTGTACATACAAGCACGAATAATGGGTTTCTTATTACCTTGATACATGCTTCTGTTATAGCCATGCTTCTTACAAAGTTGCTCTTAGTTTTTTATTGATTAATTTATTCAGTAAGTGTTTATTGGATACATTCTATTTGAAAAGTGCCATTCGAAGTGTTTCAGGGATGACTCAAATGCTTAGAATATAATACTCTCAGAAGGCTTACAGCTTGGTTGGGAAAACAAGGCATGCAATATGGAAGATAGACTTTTACTTATTCCACAACCATCTATTGGATGCTTGCTATTGTCAGTATATGTTGGAAACTGTGGTAGAGTCTCTTTCCCGGAGATTCACTGTGAACACATAGTTACATGATGATGATGAGGACTCCAGAATAGTTCTATACATGATGCTCGGGTGGCACGTGTTAATTCAGTTCAGAAAGTCAGTGGCTGCTACCTGAGAAGGAGGGATTTTCACTCAGGATGTTTTTGCCTTTTGACCAAGATAGGAAACAGTGTGGGTGAAGGCCAGCAATGTACTAGCTTGGTCAGGGCAAGGTGACACATGAAATTAACCATCACTGGGAGGGTAGAGCTGAAGAGCAGGCTGTGGCCAGATCACAATGGGCTGATGCTAAGTCTACATTTATCCCTTAGGCCAGTGGGTCTTAGTCTGAAACCTTTTGGATAGACATTCATGGACTTCAGGAGGCCTGTGAATGCCCTAAGATTATAAGCAAAATCTGTACATCTGTAAATAAGGCTGCTTTCCTGGGGTTCACCATCCAAAGAAGATTCAGAAGCCTTATGGTGGATGCTGAGGAGAAAGGAAGGATTTTGAATAGGGGTCCATTTTGCATGTGGAGCCCTGGCTCTTGCTGTCATTCACAGGACAGGTTTGTGATGTGGAGTGTGGCAGGATGGAGTCAGGAGGGTTGGGTGAGGACTTGCTGTGTCCATACATTCATTCAGATGGCAAATACTGATTAATTACTTAACCACGTGGCAGACGCTAAGGATAGGCTGGGAGACCATGGCAAGTAGGGTTGCTACAGTCCCTGCTGTGGTGGAGATTATGGTATATGGGGAAAGACAGATAATTAAACAGAGCACAGCAAATGTTGGCCCTTTGCCTCAATCGTTTATTTATGCACTTGTTTGTCCAATGCTGTTATTTTTATGCTAAGCTTTTTTCAAGGGGCTGGGGAAAATGAAGCTTACATTTCACTGGACCAGACAGACAGTAAAATAAACACACTGAAATCTGGTTTGATGTCTGGTAGTGGTAAGTGCTATAAAGGATACAGGCAAACCAATGTAACAGGGTGGAAGGTAACAGCAAGACCAGTTTAGAATGGTCAGGGAAGCTGCTCTGAGAAGGTTCCAGGAAGCATGTCAGGGAGAAGTTGCTGAGACTGGGTGTGTTGGTTGAGCAGCAGCCGTGGCTGTACCTGGAACTTGGTGAGCAAGGAAAGGAGATGAGGGTGGAGTGACAGGCAGGGACAGATCATGCTTGGTCCTTCCGGGCTACCCAAAGAACTTTGAGTTTTATTCTTGGGGTGGTGGGAAGCTGCCAAAGGTTTTGAGTAGAGGAGTGAAAGGATTTCTGTTGTAATAGGGAGCATTCAGGGTCCAAATAATCTAGCCTGAGGAGTCAGCAAAGCTCCCTGGAGGAAATGATGTTTAAGCTGAGGATTAGAAGGAGTCATTCAGGGGAGAGAAAAGGTATTCCAGGCCGAGGGAGCAGCATGAGTGAATGCCTTGGTGGATCATAGGGCCAAAATGGGAGTGCAGGAGTAGGAGCAGCCTTTCTGGAAAAGATGCTGATTTTAGTTTTGCGTGCATTAAGTTTGAGGTTTCTTTGGTTTATTCCCAAGGAAGTGCAGAGTGTACAGAGTAGGTAATTAGCACATAGGTCTGAAGCCCAGGAGCCGTTAGGTGCAGTTGGGTGTGGCTGAGATCCCACAAAGAGCAAATGTCAGCCGAGAATGGCAGAGGGCTGAGCGCAGAACCCTGTGGGACACTGCCATTTAGGAGCCTGGCGGAGGAAGAAGATACTGCAAAGGAAACGGAGGTGGAGTGGTTGCCAGAGACAGAAGCCAGTGTCTAAATAGGTGCCGAGAGACGTGGTGAAGACTCTAAGAATGCAAAGTTGAACCACCATGAGCTGAAATATGTAGAATAAGTCTTACGCGTGATGTGGAACTAAAGCTTGGTTTTCCAGGATAGCCAAGATGTGTGTAGGTGATGGGACGCAGTGAGTATGTGGGAAGCAATGAGTGTGAGCAATTTCTCAGAGGTGGAGTTGATAAAATTTTGCTGCAGGAGCCACAAAGAGACCAACCAATATTGGTTGGTGCAGGGAATTCAAGAACTTGGACTTCATTCTATACGTTTATTTTTTTTTAAACTTGAGTTTTCATGGTTTATCACTCTCCTAAAAATATAGGCAGAAAGTTGGGAGTTTTGTTTGTGTGTACTTTCTAGAAAAGATAGTTTTGGAGTTTTCATTATATTTTCAAACAGGTCAGTGACCTAAAGAAGGTAATGATTCACAGACAGATGCAATGAAAAGTATTCAAAGGTGAATATTGTATTTTTTGACCATTCTTTGCAAGGATGCGTTTGAGGAAGGATGGGAGGTGGGAGAGTAATTCTAGTAATTCAGACATGGAGTATTATTGATCTCTTAGACAAAAATAAAAGAAACAAGGCATGCAAAGAAAGATAGGCAGATTGTTTTTGAAGAAATAATTGACTAAATTTGATGATGGGTTAGATGTTGGAGGTGCATTTAGCAAATATTTATTAAGGACCTACTGTGTGTCAGTTAAAATTGGGAGCAAATGAGATATGATCCTTGCTTTCTTGGAGTTTATTGTTTAATAGAGGAACATAACATTTGTCAATAATCACCCAAATATAGGATTGGAAACTGTGGCAATGCCATGAAGAAAAAGTGTAGGGAATTTTGCGTGCACAGAGCTTCGGGGACTTGATTTGATAAGGGATCCTTATGAAGTTATCTCACTAGCACTTAATTCTTAATTAAACCACATTTCTAGAGAGCGGACATCTGTTGGTTCTTTTAATTTAGCTTTAAAAAAATATTTCCTCTAAAGACCAAGGCTTTTAAAAATTTTTAAAAATGCTTGGCTAATCAGGGAAAAAATGCTTTTGGATAGCTGGTACCATTATTTATGGTTGGAAAAACAACAGTATTTGACGATGCTGAGCTTCAAATTTTTCCTTTGATTAATGAAAATCTTGGCAAATACTTTTATTGTGCTCTGTTTTTACTAGGTCCAAAAGAGTCCACTCTCTGGACTTAATAGGAATACTTTCAGACATCTCTTTTAATTATGTCGAATATGTAATATCTGTGGTACATCCATTTGGAAATATTTAGTAGTTAATTGATGTAATGAAAATGGAATTAAATCAAGGTAGTTGAGTTTGTGATTTCCATAGATGCAGGGCATTCATTGAAGCCCTGCCATTATTCTGTTCCTTAGCCACTTGTGTGCTTCGTGGTTGCAATCCCTTGCCACTGATGCAAGACATCCCTTCACTTCTCACTCAAGCTTCTGCCCTACTTCTTTCCAGAGATACGTTACAGGTATTCTGTATGGCTGAAGGACATCTAATCTCTTAAACGAGTAGTTTGGTAAACCAGTCACCTTCTTATCTGAGTCTTAAGTCCCCAAGATGAGAAACTGTGAAGGCTTGTTGACAATCCAATGAGAAAGGGATAAGAATTTTACAAGGAAGTATTTCAGCAAGTTTGGTAAAGAATTATTAATAGTTAAACCTTTGCTTATAATAAAGGGCTAAGGGCTCTGTCAGGATCTGTGGAGTCTCCTGTTAGGAAGGCAGAACCTGAAGACATTTTGAGTATGAAAATAAGAGTTGTTAATTTTGGTCCTATGATAATAAGGAGAAAGCAGAAGGCCTGTGAGTCTGAGAGAGAGGAAGAAAGATTGACTTAAACATGGTATGGGCACTTTCTACTGAAGACAGATGTAGGGCTAAAAATGCCAGGTCTGTGACAGGTGCAGTGGGCCAAGGCCAGGTAGAGAGCTGCAGGAAGAGGTGAGGCAGGAACCTGTAACTAGGCCCATCTGTTGGGACTGATCTAACCACAGGTACTCAGATAAGCCCAGGCTGGTTCCTGACCCACCCTTATGACCAGCTCTGAGCCAAGACATGGACACGACCCACTCGGTTCCTTTCCACTGCCCAGGATCAGGCAGAGGTAGTCTGCATTCTGAGGACACAGCTCTCTGTCTAGTGGCAGTTGTACCAAAGTAGCTTGGTCTGATAGCTACTCAACCTGAATACTATTTCCATTGCAGCCCATGGGAAGATCTCACTTGCCTTTTAGATTGATCTGGTTTATATTCTTTTTCATGACATTTTGAGATTCCACATAGAGCAAGTTTGGGCTAAAATGATAAATCGACAATGTTATGTACATGGATTTCCAAGTGGGCTAAAAAAGTTGCTTTATGGGTAGTAAATATGGCCTGTGTAATTTATCTCTCTTCTTTTTGCTGCCTTCTGCTTTTATGCCCTTTGTCTGTTGTTGAGTTTCAATAATCAGGGGTCATCTCAATGATAAGTGTAGATAAACTGCGTTTAGCATACATCTCTGCTGTGTCTGGGGGAAATGGGCTTTTGCTATTATATCTTTTACTAATATTAAAAAAATTTACATATTCCGTTTATATTGTGAAAATTATAACTTTATTGATTTAGCCATTGATTAATTTATTTGATATTCATATTATTTCGTTCCTTTTCTGGGTGAGGCACTGTGCTCTAAGGACTTGGTATTTTGAAGGGGGGAGTAAGGCACAAGGAACTTTGCAGATATTAATAGAGATGAGAATGAACCAATTGAAAGAATATTGTAAGTAGCAGATGAGAAGTAAAGAAAAACTTGCTATAGCATTCAGAACAGGGATAAGTTATTTCAAGCTTGTGGGGATTAGGAATGGCTAGCAAGAGAGGAATTCATGCAAAAGTTGATCTAAAAATGCAGTATTCCTCTCACACTCATTAAGATGGCTACTATCAAAAACAAACAGAAAATAATAAGTGTTGGTGAGAATATGGGGAAATTAGAACTCTTGTGCATTGTTGGTGGGAATGTAATATGGTGCAGCCATTATGGAACCAGTGTGGCAGTTCCTCAAAAAATCAAAAATAGAATTACCATGTGATCCTGCAATTATACTTCTTGGTCTATATCCAAAAGGATTTTTAATTCTTCGTGGGGGAAGACATTTGACACATTGGAAGTTTTGTCCATTCATATATCATTCACTCACTCATTCATTCATTTAGCAAACATGCATTGAATGTTTTCTATGTGCTGGACTCT
Organism: Indri indri; assembly: GCA_004363605.1. Classification (NCBI taxonomy): domain Eukaryota; kingdom Metazoa; phylum Chordata; class Mammalia; order Primates; family Indriidae; genus Indri; species Indri indri. The sequence continues at coordinate 249,149 of RJWJ010000205.1, forward strand.
GAGCTAAGTACAACAATTAATAAAGCGTATAAGGCACTGAATCTGTCAGTTTCATGCTTGCTAAACATCCACTCCCACACCCAGAGGCACTAAGCTTCTACAGGTAAATATTCACAGAGGCATCCTGCTGACTTGAATCCAGTGTAAGACATTGGTAAACAAACAGTAAGAAGATTTGAGGTTGATGGCGGGTGGAGTTTGACAGCATGGTGATGAAATGGAAAGAGATGCGTAAGAGAATATGAATTATAATTGAAAACTGTAGGCCAGTGCTCTCTAAAGATCATTAAAAAATGAAAAATTCCCATTTGAGGCTGCCAACCTCAGAGCTAAGTTATTTAGAATGGAAAAAATTGGGAAAGTCAGACATACTCAACCTAAGGAGCCAATGTTTTGTGAATATTATGGCAAATGTAGTTTGAGAACTGCCACCATAAAATTGTGAACAGTGTTAATGTGTGAGAAGGGCAGGGAAAGGCTATAAAATTTGAGCTAAAAGGACAGACAGGGTGTGTGAAGGGGAGAACCAGTGAGAGTCAGTGTGGCCTGGGTATTCAGGTGAAGAAGAGAAGCAGGAACATGAGCGTCCTTAGCCAAAAGACCCTGGGAGCTCTGTCTCCAGTTTACATTAGCCATTAGCTTATCTCAGCTTTGGTGTTTTTGGTTTTTTTTAAATCTCATAGGAATTTTCACTCCATAATTTTTCAATATCTGCCCACCTGTCTTTCCTGTACACCTTCAAACAGTCTCTCCATTCATTGAAATATATTATTGAGTACCAACTACATACCAGGCACTGTGCTGGGTTCTTATCCCACCTTTATGTGGTTGCGCATGCCCAGCAAATCCTGGGTCAGTATAATATCTGCTCCTCTGCATGGTCAAATGAGAGATGCAAACTTATCCTCATCTGCTTCTTTCCCTGTGTCCTTCCTTCCAGTCTTCTTCAAAGTGTCTTCATTGAGGTGGTTGCTTTTATCCACGTCTTTAATCCCAACTGCTATAGCTTTCCTCTTGACTTTATTCTTTTTCTATCTATTCCCTGTCTACCTGCCCACTCCCTTCAATCCACATGAGGGCTTCTCAGGGTTATTCCATTCTAAAAATCCTATTTTGTCTTATATTCTTTAGCCACAACCCTATCTGCATCTCTTTCCAGTCTCACCCAAGTTCTCCGAGGGGTGGCCTCCACTCACTTTCGTCTCCTGACATTCCTCCCACTCTTCCGTCCTCCAGATTTTTGCTTGTGCCTGTACCTTTCTACTAAAACTCCTCGCTCGAAGTCCTCTCTCTGCCGGATCCCAATTCACTTTCTCAGTCCTTGTTTTACTGGACTTTTCTCCCCCATTTGGCATTATTGACCATTCTCTTCTTGAAGCTTTCTACTTTTTAAAAGCTTTTTACTTCCCCATTTTCTGAGCTCTCCTAGAACTTTCTCACTGTTCATTTTCAGCTTCTTTTCTGCAACAGGCTTCTTCCGTGGAATCGTTAAAGGTTGGTGGGCCCATCTGTGTTCCTCTGCTCTTCTCAGCCTACTTGGTCTTAAAGAGGGGTATCGAATATTGAAGAATGGTATCCTCAAATTACAGAATCAAGTTACAAAAACAGATATCCAGGGTTACATGATAACAATGACATAAACATTTGAATTGTTATCTTTTTTCAACACGCGTTCTCCGATGTTCATCAGTTCCTCTGAGTTCCAAATGCTCCAGCTGTTTTATGCTTTGTCTCTGTTTCCTAAAGACCCTTAGTGTGGTCTACAATTGGAATGAGCATTGGTCTCTAATGGTTCTGAATTACTTGTAAATTCCTGAGAAAATGAGTAAGTCTATTGGAAATCGCCTAATTTCATCTTGTCATTTTCTGGGTAATATATTCTGGTGTAAGCCGTCTGTTTTTTAAACAAGTTTGCAATAAACAATTTCCCCTCAAGGTTAATATAATAGTCAACACCTTTTACTGTAACAGACGGCAAGAGGTACTGAAAGATTAGTTTACATTATGATTCATTATTTCAAAATGTCAGAATAAAGTGGATCTGCTGCATCTCCCAAGCCTCTTATTCTTTAGAGGAGAGTGCATATTTTGCTTTTCTAATGTTAATGGATTTACTGTTGTTGTTGTTGTTTGTTTTTTTTTTTTTCTCCAGGCCAAATTCAGATAATCGACGCCAGGGTGGCAGAGAGAGATTGGCCAGTGCCAATGACAAGGGAAGCATGGCCATGGAGTCTGCCAAGGAGACTCGCTACTGCGCAGTGTGCAATGACTATGCCTCAGGCTACCATTATGGAGTCTGGTCCTGTGAGGGCTGTAAGGCCTTCTTCAAGAGAAGTATTCAAGGTAATAGTGTGTTGAAAACAACTTATTCTATTTTTGATCCTAAGAGCAGATCCTAAGAGCAGAAGCAACTGGAGGAAGCAACACATACAAGCAGCCATTTGTACAAAACACTCATACCTACTAGGCCCACTAGTATCTTTGGTAGAAATGTGAGAAGAGCTAGGATCTCAGGAGAAGGAGTTGACAGATGCCAGGGCAGCTGTGGCTGAGTAATTCTGCTTTCTTCATTTGGCAAGATCTAGACAGTCTTGAGCAACTCTACAGGAGGGTTTCGGTAGCTGGGTCTCTGAGAAAAAAAGATATGTTTTCTGTGCCCTGATTGAGGGATAGCAGATGGACATTCATGTTTTGCAGGTAAATATTTTTTCTGTGATATTGTATGATATTAATTGTCCATGCATAATTACCTCTTTACCTTGGCCTCGTCCAGGTAAATACTCTGTTCTGATCTTTGCTCCAGACCAATTCTAATTTGGCTTGTTCTCCTCTTCCTCTCTTCTGTCTCTTTCTTGTCTCAGTGGATGACATGACCTTTTGCTAAAATAAGCAGACTCAATGGCTGGTGATTTGTAATGTGGGGTGGGGTGGGTGGGCAGGGGAGGGTACCGTCTGTACTAAACAGTTACTTAATACTCACCTGTAATGTTTCCTTCTCCTGCCTGCCTCCATCCTTTTTCTTGTATATAGTTTACCAATTGCAGCTTCTTCAGCTACATTTTATTTCTACATGAAGAGTGTCTCTCTTCTTGCATTATATAGGATTCCCTGGGGAGACATCAATCATTTTTACTACCTAAAATATCTGTGCTAAAGATCCTTTGTCTGATAGGAACAAAGGTCTGACAACAATTTAGGCTAACTAAATTAATTTTTTTTTGTCTTAAATGTGGGGCTTTTTTTCTCTTCTTATTCTTTCACCTTTTCAGCTTAAGGAAGGTTAGCCTATAAATACTAAGAATATTTCTGGTGGAGTTTTCATGTGATTCCCTCTGTGGGGAATCAGACCTCAGTAACTTGAAAACCAGTCTGCTAAATTAACAACATGCTGATTGAAGGAGCGATTCTCATGGACTTTCTGCTACAGATCTTCACTGCCCTGTTATAAGAGGAACGCTGGGGGATAATACATACTATTTATTTTTCCTTCCATTGCCAGTGAGATTTTCTTTTTTTAAAAAAGCTGTTCGTATCTTAATCAAGTAGCATGTGAAGTCAATGTGCTCCATTTTAAAAGCATTTTCTTTGACACTTACTGCTTTCAATATCTTTTAGAACTCTGCTGTGAGACTTGGACTTTTTATAAAATGAATGATGTTCTTGATAGTAAATCTTTGCACATGTGTATAAATAAATTCTAAATATAAGTTAACGTATTTATCATTAATTTACTAAATATATAATAAATAAATACACAGACTATTTAATTTTACTAGCTGTTACTATCTTAATTCAGAAAAAAAGGTATTTATATTTTGATTTAGGTTAACATAAGCCCTTAAAGGTCTTTTGACAACCATCTTAATTTGTGGTTTTGTTGTTTATTTGAGTTTATATAATCTAAAATGCCGTTATTTTCACCAAGCATTTAGTCCGATAGTGAAAAAACATCTGACAGAGGTATGGTTATTGGATAGGTTCAACTACACACTTGGGCAAATTTATCTGAGACTGAATTCCCTCATTAGTCAAAGCGATTTACAGCAGTGATTAGCAAAGATTTTCTGTAAAGGGCCAGATAGTAATTATTTTAGGCTTCTCAGGCCATACAGTTTCTGTTGCAGCTACTCAACTCTGGCATTGTAGCTTGAAAGGAGCCATAGATGATATGTAAATAAATTGGAGTGGTTATGTGCCAATAAAACTTTATTTATAAAAATAGGTAATGATCAGAACTGGCCTGGGGGTCATAATTTATTGACCCTTGACTTAATGTTTATTTTATTTTATCTAATTTAAATACCATTATTTGTGGAAAGGGAATAAATGGTTTCCAAATCTAAAGTTTTGATTATTCATGTTTTATTGAGAACTTACTCTATACCTGTCTAGATGTTCTGAGAGAAATCAAAAAATGTGTACAAAAGACACAATCCATAATCCCACAAAATTTAGAATTTATTTGGGAAATTTATATGGGGAAGTAAAGGTACTTGTTCTCATGACACAATTAGAAAGTAATCAGTATAGATAAATTGCTACCTGTGTGACAAAGGTAAGGAAAACAATAGATGAAGGTAAGAAAATATTATCAGCTATAAATGTAAAATTATTGAGATTGAAAGTAGAAATGACCTTCCTCCAAAAAACAGTAATGATATTCACACGAATTATTTTCATCACATTTGTTCAGCATTTAGGAGCATACCACATAAATTCTGATAAAATTTAGTATTGTTTCTAAGCATTAAAAACAGAAAACACAGAATCAGTGAAGAAAATGTGAGCTTATAGAAAGATATATTTTATTGGTATGGCATTATCTCAAGTTGAAATATTTTGAAAAATTTCTGGTTACTCTTTGATAGTTAGAAAAATATATCCCTTATCTACATCTTATACATAGGCCAAATAGTAGTATTTCATTGAAATTGTACCATATAAGAATGTAATTTCTACCTGGTTTCAGAAACTTCGTATGTATCATTGTGAAGTCACTTATAAAAGATTTCTTAAATGGGATGAATATTGAGTCCAAAGTTCTGGAAGAAGTCTAGAAAAAAATCAGAGTTATTAACTTTTAGAGATAGAGAGGGACTTTAAAGTTAAGTTCATTCATTCATTCATTCATTTATTCATTGAATGTCTCTATTAAGCAAAGCCCCTTGCAAGATCCTGGAGATGCAATTGTAGGAAAGGTCTGACCCCTACCCTCGTAGAGCTTGTGAGGTAGAGGGAGTGATGGACAAATAAACCAAAAATTAAATTATGGTGTCAAGGATGGAGGTGAATGCAGTGTCTTACAGGAGTACACACTTCACTCAGTCCTGGCAAGAGGTGAGTCAGACTCTCAGAAGTTTCCTGATTTCATCTTTAGGATAAGTCAAATGAGCAAGGTGAAGAAGGAGGAGAAGAGTGTTCGTCCATATGAATGAGCCTATGTGTGAAAATGGGGAGGAAAGACAGAGTGTGGGGAATTCTGTGTGTAAAAATTGACAAAATTAATTTACCATTAGATTAAACAAAGATATTTCTGGGCCATGTATTTAATCTCAGACTGTGTAACAACAAAGCAATTGATTTCCTCTTTACTTTAAAGTCATTTTCATGTGTTTGATTTGATTGCACATATAAAAGGAAAATACTAGAGCAAGTTTAAGGATTTCTAGTCCTATTTTCTCATCATTGTCTGAAAACTGGGAACTTAAAGTTTTTGCTGAACATCTGTGGCTCTTTATAAATCATACTGCCCTTCAAACACATTTAAGGACAGTGAAGGGTCTGACATGTAGGTGGGAAGTTCTGAAGATGCTGCAGCTCTCCCTATTTTCCTTGTTACTGAAGGAGAGAGAGAGAAATGAGTGTACATCAGATTATTCTAGTGTTCTAAGTGTTTTGGTTGAAGAGGCAAAGTGTTTGACTTGAAAGCATACAAATTTTTATCCACTACTTAGTGTACAAACTTGATTACTTAAGAGATTGAGTAATGGCTTCCAATGGAACATATTTTTTTTAAAGCAAAGCGAAGAATGCTACTTAAGTCAGAGGGGGTGGAATTGGATATTCTATGAATTTTTAAATCATTCCAGGCATAGAAGTAATGTTCCTTAAGATATGTTTTAGATAGACTCTGGGATGAGTTGTATAAAGCCGATCTGGCTATAGGTTAGCAACTAGGTGTTACCTTAGAGTATTATTCTAAGGAAAAATGACTGCTGAGCTCACTGCTCCTCTTACCTTATTATTTCAGAAGGTCATGAGTCACAGTAGGGGTCCCAGCCTGTCTACATACCACTAGCTACATTGTCACTTCATATTCTGTCTATAAGGTGTTTACAGAAATAGCTCAACATCAAATCAGACAACATGGCCCAGGCAGGTGTTGACTTACAGGTTGTCTAAGACTAGAAGGACATGGCATCAGGGTGGAGTCTGATTATAGTTCAGTGCAGTGGGGGCCTTAGATCCAACAAGGATAACTGAGAGCTTCATCCACCAGGCCTTAGAAAGCGCCAGCGTGAGACAGTCCAGCACCCTGGATAGCTCCTTCAGTAACTGCTGAAGGTAAGCAGAGATTTGTTTTCTAAATAACTTCAGGTCCCTTTGGCTGGCTTCATCTACTTTGTAAGTGATATTAAAATAGAACTCAGGTCTTTGGGGCTTAGGGACTCAGTCTTTTTCACTCAAGACGGTTTAGTTTTCACACTTAGTTTCACTTAGTGTCCAGTCACCTGGTGTGGTGTATGCACCGTGTCTGGAAAAGGTTGGAGGTGGGGAGAAGTGGAGTCTACTCTCTGTTCATGTAACTTGTTCATCTCTGGGGTCTTTTCAGAGGTAAGATTGAGATGCTGCCATATATGCACACAAAATACTAAATCGCTGGTCTCCGTATTTCCATGTTCCAGTTTCCATGCAACAGCAGGAAAGATCTTTTAGATACATTAATCAGATCCTACGGTCTTGATCTTAAAACTTTCAGTGTACTTAGAGTAAAATTTCCTTTCCATGGCTTAAAACATTTGACATATTCCTATTCCTGTTTACTTCTCCCCCATTCACTGTAATCTAGCCATTCTGGCCTTCTTTCTTTTCCCCCAGCACACCCACATGTTCCTCCTTAGGGACCTCAGCACCTGTTGGTCTCTCCTTCCCATTGCTTGGAATACGTAGGTATTTATTTGGGTAGCTTCTTGTCATTCAGTTCTCTGCCCCAAGTTTCTATCTCAGAGAGGTCTACACTACCAAAAGTAATCTTACAAACCTTTGCCCCTAGTTTTTTTTTTATACTCCCTTATCTTGTCTTATTTTTCTTTAAAGCCCTCAAACCCTTATGAAGTTTTCCTATTTATTCGATTATTGTCTGTAGCATGTACCACCTGCTTGAGCCCAGGGGTTCAAGGCTGTAGTGAGCTATGATCCAGCCTGGGTGACGGAGCAAGACCCCATCTCTAAAAAAAAGAAAGTGCTATCCAAAAAAGAAAGGAGTTAAAGGAGCTCAGACTGAGGGATAGTGAACTGGGAAGTGAATGAACTGGAGAAATCAAGAAGGCCAGTTATCAGGGCGACAGAGCCAAGTTCAATTCTAGACATGGTGAGTTTGAAATGATAGCTGCATATCCAGAGGAGTCATCGAGCAGACACAGAAACAGAGTCAGCTCTCTGCAGACAGTACAGAGGATTGGAATTAATTTCCTCAATGAATTTTAAAGAAACTTAATGAAAAGAATGGTTTAAATACTTCTTGATGGTTGCACATTATTTTTTCTTTTTTTTTATTATTTCAAAATATGACAGGGGTACAAATGTTTTTGGTTACATGGATCACTTTTGTTATGCTTGAGTCAGGGTTATAAGTGTGCCCATCACCCAGATAGTGTTCATTGTACCCGTTAGGTAGGTTTTTGCCCATCCCTTCCTCCCTCTTCCCACTGCTTGATTTCCTTTGAGATTTACTTCCCTCTATGCACATGTGTGCTCATTGGTTAGTTCTAATTTAATTGCGAGTACATATGGTGTTAGTTTTTCCATTCTTTGGACAGTTCACTTGGTATAATGGTCTCCAGTTCCACTCAAATTGTTGCAAAAGTCCTTAATTCATTTTTCTTCTGAGGGAAGGATGTTCATGTCTTTTGCCAACTTTGTCATGGGGTTGTTTGTTTTTTTCTTGCTGATTTGCTTGAGTTCTTTGTAGATTCTGGTTATTAGCCTTTTATTGGATGTATAGCTTGCAGATATTTTCTCCCATTTTGTAGATTTTCTGTTTGCTCTGTTGATTATTTCCTTAGCCATGCAGATACTTTTTAACTTAATCAAGTACCATTTATTTATTTTTGTTGTTGCCGTGATTGCTATCGGGGTCTTCTTCATAAATTCTTTCCCTGGGCTGATATCTAGAAGAGTTTTTCTAACATTTTCTTCTAGCATTCTGTGGTTTCATTGTCTTGCATTTAAGTCTTTTATCCATTTTGAATTGATTTTTTTGAGTGGCGAGAGATATGGATCCTGTTTCATTCTTCTGCATGTGGCTATCCAATTCTCCCAGCATCATTTATTGCATAGGACTTCATTTCCCCAGTGTGTATTGTTATCAGCTTTGTCGAAGATCAGTTGGCTGTATGTGAGTGGTTTTATATCTGGGTTCTCTGTTCTGTTCCATTGGTCTGTGTCTCTATTTTTGTGCCAATACCATGCCGTTTTGGTTACTGTAGCCTTGTAGTATAGTTTGGAGTCTGGTAATATGATGCCTCCAGATTTGTTCTTGTTGCTTAAGATTGTGTTGGCTATTCAGGTTCTTTTCTGATTCCAAATGAAGCAGAGAATTATTTTCTCTAGATTTGTGAAATATGACGTTGGTATTTTGATGTGGATTGTGTTGAATCTGTAAACTATTTTGGGCACTATGGACATTTGAACAATGCTGATTCTACCAATCCAAGATCATGATATGTTTGTGTCATCTGTGATTTCTTTCCTCAGTGTATCATAGTTCTCTTTGTAGAGATCTTTTACCTCCTTGGTTAAGTATATTCCTAGGTATTTTCTTTTCTTTGTAGCTATTGTGAATGGTATTGAGTCTTTGATTTTACTCTCAGTTGACTATTACTGGTGTAAGGAATGCTACTGATTTGTGTACATTGATTTTGTAACCTGAGAATTTGCTGAATTTATTTATCAATTCCAGGACTCTCTTGGTGGAGTCTCTGGGGTTTTCTAGGTATGAGATCATATCATCAGCAAAAAGCAATAGTTTGACCTCCTCTTTCCCAATCCTTTATATCTTTCTCTTGCCTGGTTACTCTGGCTAGGACTTCCAGCACTATGTTGAATAGACATGGTCACAGTGGGCACCCCTGTCTTGTTCCAGTTCTTAGTGGGAATGCTTTAAACTTTTCCCTATTCAGTATGATGTTGGCTGTGGGTTTGTCATATATGGCTTTTATAATTTTGAGATATATTCCTTCTATGCCTAGTTTGTTAAGGGTTTTTATCATGAAAGAGTGCTAGATTTTGTCAAATGCTTTTTCTGCATCTATTGAGATGACCGTATCATCTTTGTTTTAGCTTCTGTTTATGTGGTGAATCACATTTATTGATTTTCATATGTTGAACCATTCTTGTATCCCTGGGATGAAGCACACTTGGTCATGGTGGATTATTTTTTGATGTGCTATTGAATTCGGTTTGCTAGTATTTTATTGAGAATTTTTGCATCTATATTCATAAGGGATATTGGTGTGCAGTTTTTTTGTTGCGTCCTTTCCTGGCTTTGGTATCAAGGTGATACTGGCTTCATAGAATGAGTTGGAGAGGATTCCCTCCTTCTTGATGTTATAAAATAATTTCTGCTGTATAGGTACCAGATATTCTTTGTAGGTCTGGTAAAATTCGGCTGTGAATCCAGCTGGTCCAGGTATTTCTTTTGTTTGAAGCTTTTTTATTACTGCCTCAATCTTATTGCTCACTATCGGTCTTTTCAGGAGTTCTATTTCTTCCTGATTGAGTCTTGGGGGTTCTACATTATTGGTAATGGAGAAGTAACTCCAAAAACTTCCTCCTGATTCTCATGATAATATAAGAATTTCCTGGATCTTACCAAAACCTTGTAAGAAGCACTGTTATTATCAAAAGTGTACTTTCGAGAGCCTTACAAATAGGAAAATTACAAATTAGCCCAACAAGGCCAATGCTGCCCTCCAGAAGCTTACAATTTAAAAGAGAACATGCTGCTACTGACACATTAAGCTGCACAAAGAGCAAACTGCAGAAACAAGTATAAGCATCTTTATGATGTTGAAACAACCAAGCTTTTTTTTTGGGGGGGGGAGCAAATTATTTATACCATGGGAGTTCATAACCTCCTCTTCTGACCCAGAGCTTGCCTAATCCTTCCATTATTTCTATATTTGTTCTTTACTCTCCATCTTGTGTTGACATTCATGTTGTGCAACAGAGAAATAAGACTATTGAGGTCAAGGACAGAGTTTTAGTGTGTAAACATGTGAACTATCATATAATTTTCAAATGAAAGCATTTACAATGAAACTTTTTGAAAGAAAGGCATTGCCCTCAGGTATTGGTACATTTGCTAGGTGTTTGGCTCCTGGCTCTCATTAGAGAAAAAGAAAGACACACCATGAAAATCAAAATCTGAAAACCTCATTCCACATAAGAATACTATCCCCATTACCAATTTTAACTGCTCGTTACTGGTTGATGCAATAGCATAAAAATTAGACATGTTTGTGCACACCTGCATTTGAGGAAGGACTCAGAAAAGTAAAATCATAGTCTTTCTACCTGTGAAATGACAGTGGTTCTTCTTCTCTCTCCATTGCTTTGGCTAAGTAATCTTTGTCTTGGAGATAATTAAGACAAAAATGCCTCTGACAAATAAAATCAGTATAGAACCCCTATTTCTTGGCAGCTTTTGTGGACACAGCTGAAGATTTCAGAGGTCTTTAAAAACCATGGCAACAAATGCCTTTGAAGGGTAAGCAAAGGTTCCAAATGTTTTTAATCGCTGATGTTTTCTACCACTGCAAGCATTCTTCCTCATTTTTTGTTCATCTGATCGAAATTAAATTTTCAATTTCCACACTAAGTGGTTCTGTCCTGGTCACAGCATTGACTATTTCTATTAAAGTAGTAGAATTTTTGCCCATATATAGTAGGTAAGCTTATCAACAATTCCATCAGAAAGCCCCATTTATGAGTGGCAATAATTTCCCGCAAAATTATAGATAGTTTTTAATGGGCACATTTTCAAAAAGCATCAACTAGCCCTCAAAATTATTTGCTGACCCTATTCTTACAAAGCCTTCTCATGGTGGTTTGTGGTCTAATCCTTCCAAATTTTTCTTTTCTCCATAGAAAACTGCTGTTGATAGCTTTATATCCTTTTAAAGAGAATGGCCTCTTTCTCTGATACTCATTCAGAGAAAAGTATAATTTTAGACATAGCCTACTAATATCTGAAGTATACATTCTACTGTTTCAGCACTATGTATACAAGTTATCCTGTTACCTGCTTTCCTAGCTTTTGGACTGAAAAATAACAACATGTGAGAAAAATATATTTTATAAGTCTACCATCCACTTTATAAAATTTTTCTGGCTACTGTGTTAATTCTCCATTCATGTGTGAGTTAGAGAGCAGATTCAATTTTTTTTTCAATGAAAAATATGTCTTACTTGAGGAAAAAAATGTATTATTTTCCCTATATTTCCATCTTCCTTTAGCTGAAATAAAAAGAGATTTTATTTTTTCAGTTGCTAAGAAATAAAGGAATAAAAGAAAAAACAACTTAATTATTAAATTACAGTTTCTTTCTGTAATAGGCACTTATTCTCTCTATTTTCTTTGAGAAAGAGTATATGGATTTTAAATTCTATCCAAATGAACGTCGTCTTTATCTGATTCATTTGGCAGTTTCAGAATCATATATTAGGAAGTATATAGCAAATGAATAGAAAATTTCTAAATCATCATCCAGGGATGGGTGACTAGATTATGTTTATAAATATGATTTTTTGTGATTAAAATATAAATGCAAAGATGTAAAAGAATGGCTGCACCACTTTAGGGTATTTCATTAAGTGATATACACAATATTTTTCTTATACATCATGGAAAATAAATTATAGTTCTTAAGATAATCAAAATTCACAATTATTTTTTTCCTTTGATACTTCAGAGTTATTAATAAGGAATTTCATTTGAAAATTATTTAAAAATGTATTTTGCCACTACCGTTAACCAGTGCCTTTATGGTATATTATAATCACTGTGGAGATGGTTTTCCTCTTTATTTTATTTTATTTTTTTCTGATTGCTAGAATACTGATTACTCTTTCTACTCTACAAGTACCTGCAGACCAGCCCCACCCTTTCTCTCTCCAATTCCATTCTTCTTTCCCTTTATTTTGCTCTTGTGTGTACTCTGTACACACCTAGAGACTTCCCCGTTCAAGTTCTTCACGTCCTTGTCCCCAGAGACAGCTAATTTGTTGAGCTTAGGAACTTACATTTTTTTTCTCTTGTATCAGATATTTATTGAATGACCATTTTAACATTGGGAGAAATGCAAAGCTATGTAATCTCTAGACCCTGACATCCAATTAAGGGTTCAGCTTGAACACAAGTAGAAAGGCTGGCGTGATATACATTAAACCAAAGTAGAGTTAAATTCATCACTACCAAGAGTTGTCTGAAAGTAGTATAAAGAGAACAAGGGGTATTTCAGGAGAAAATATTATGAGTTCAGAGGAGGGAGCAAACACAATGTTCTAGATTAGACTAGAAGACTTTATGGAGGAGATGATATTTAAATTGATATCTGTCCAGTGAACCATGAAGAGAGTTCTACTCCATTGTAAGAGTCCTATGATTTGTTGTTAGTGATTGCATGTTCAATTCCGCATGTTTGATACCATGTGGCATTACATAGTGTTTTGGAATAACACGGGTTTTAAACTATTTGTAATATTTTTTTAACATATTCCGTATGTATATCTGTTCCATTATCATTAGCAATCAGTCTATTATGTATCCAAAGGTTGAATAATATTATAATCATTCACAGTATATGAGTAATGCCTTATTCTAACTTACTTTTGAAGTTTAACATGGGAGCAATAGGAATAAAATCTAAAAATGCTCCTCTGCAGTGACAGATAGTGTAGCTATTAGGGAGTTAAGTGTATTTGATATATTTTTTTTTATGATGAGGAGGAAAATCATGGTCCCAAGCTAAGATTTATTTTGGTAGGCTCAGCTTAGTTTCCATTATTTTTATGTTTGCAAGTTGCTTGATATTTTCTCTGTTTTTAATTCTATGAGATATTTATGAAAGGAAGTTTTTTTTTTTAAATGGCTAGACTTTTGCTTCTGAGAGTTGACATGATTTTTTCCACATCATTAAAAATTAGTAGATGATAAACTTAGGTACACTCTTTAATTTTTAAAATTATGGCACTAAACTGATCTCAGAGAAGGAAGAAAATGGTTTAGCTTTTATCAGTTATATACAGCGTGTTTGAAAGATTCCAATTTCTCTGTGCTCCATTTTCTCTGTATAATACTTTTTCTTACGATTGGTACTATTGATGCAGTTGGTGTAAACACATGAAGTAATAGCAAAATATGAATCTAAATGCCAGAAAATGAGTGTCTTTCACTTTGCCATCTGTTCTGACTGTATTCCTCCTGATTTCTTGCACATCCAGGCGAGGAACTGGCAGAGCAGGGTGTAGGCTAGCACAACTTTTGGGATGAGATACCCTTCTTTTTTCTGATTTTGTTCTCATATTTCCTTACTGAACCAAGTAAAGCCATTCTAGTCAAACTCCCTGAATTTGAATCCATTTTGCCTAGAAATATAAGCACTGTTAAGGGCCACATGTAACATTTATTGTTTATAAAATGCTTTTTTAGATGGCTGCTTTTTCTTAAATCCAAGGTAGGAGAAGGACATTTATTCAAAAGTTTCTTGTAAACACTTCCTTTTATATGTGGGCATGTGTGTATTCACATATACATACACACACATATGTGCATACATAAATATAGTCCAGCTCCTGTATCTGTGGGTTCCATATCCATGGATTCAACCAACTGCAGATTGAAAATATTTTTAAAATAAATACATGGTCGCATCTGTACTGAACATGTACAGACTTTTTTTTCTTGTCATTACTCCCTGAGTAATATAGTATAACGACTTACCTAGCATTTATATTGTGTTAGGTATTATAAGTAATCTAGAGATGATTTAAACTATTAATATATGGGAGGATATGCATAGACAACCTATGCAGATATCATGCCATTTTACATAAGGGACTTGAACATCCCTGGATTTTGTATCTATGGGGAGTCTTGGAACCAATTCCCCCAAAATACCAAGGGTCAACTGTATATATATTCATAAATACACACACACATAGAGAAATATGTATAGACTTTGGAAATATGTACTATAAAATATTAACAGTGACTATCTCTGAATGACAGTTTTATGGATAAATTTTGTTCTTTTTTTTACAGTAAACATCTTTTACTTGTGTAATAAAAACATCACTTTGAAGATCCATGTTGCAATCGATTATTTTCACACTAGCATTTTCTTTACTTTTCCCTCAGCAGAGAAAGATTATTATGTATCTACCACATCTTCACACATTATTTTCAAAACCTCTATCTATACTCTTTTTTTTTTGCGAGAGGTCAAGTTTTCATTGACTTGTAGCTTTCATTTTATTTGTGAGCCCAAGTGAAATTACATCAGGTGGACATTAGGTAGCTGAGGTCAGTAAGACATTCCTTCTGGGTTGTTGATAAATCAAAGCAAGAGAGGTGAAAGACCTTTTGTAGTGCCACCAGCAATCTAGGTCTTTAGAGCTGCTGGCCTGACCAGCAAGGGCGGAATATTTCAGCCATGCAGCCAAAGAGTGATTGTTTCTCCTAACCATATATCCCAGGGAGGGAGAGCCAACATTATGGGAGGGACTTGGGTTGTTACCAGTGGTTGATGGCAGTTGCACGTATGCTTGCTGTGAGGTCTACACGTGTTTGAAAAGCATGCAGTAGATACACTGGTTCATCCGTCTGGAAACAGTGCCAGATCCTCACCTTGATTGTCTGCCTTTTGCCATAACTGCATGTACCAGTGGCACCAAGAGTGACTTATGACATAAACTCTAGCAATCAGCAATTAATTTTGTTCCCACTTTTTTGTTTGGAAATTGTTATTTTTTATTCTGGAAGTAGTTGGGTAAAGGGTACGAGAGTCATCTTGGAGCAGCTGGAAAGTTGAAAGCAAAGTTATATTTGACTTGTAGTGGGCTAATCCCTGCAATGGTAATGGTTCTCTTCCTCCTCCTCTTCTTTCTTTTCCTCCTCCTCCTCCTTCTTTAACAAAAAGAACATCTCTACCTTTAAGAAGATCTCTGGACAGAAAACTCCCCATCGACAAGATGCTGATACTCTGGTCTTTGGAGATAAATTGTCTGAAGTCCCTGAGTTCTGAGCTCTGCATTGGTGACTCTTAGCTGCTCCAGGACAGGGCCTGCAGTGTGATCAGATACACAAAGAGCATCTTCTCTGTGCTAATGTGCCCCTACGATGAGCTGTTTTTTTCTAGCATAAGAGCAGAAATGGAGTATTTTGTTGCATTAACTCTTAGAAATTTTGGGAATGTCTGTGCGATTTTATTTTTAGAGATATTACATTTTCTCATGTGACTCTCATAATGCTGGAACTCTTTTATCCAAATTAATTTTAGATTTTGAGCCCATTCATTTATTTTTAAAGCCCCTTATTATCATCTGTTTGAAAAAGGAGCTCCTTTAAAATAACAATAACAATAATAAAAGACTAGTCCCTTTGCTCTTATGCGGCTTGCTTTGCACGTGGTGAAAAGTGAAAGTCAAGAAACCATTGAGCTAGACAAGGTGAGAGGTAAGGAAAGTTGGGTGGAACCGGGCAGAACAGTGGAAGGTTACAGGAGGGGCAGGTAGCTGACAGCAGCCATCCCCTCACCACGTGGAGAGGCTGCTTTGCCTAAGGAGAGGCAGCAACTGAGAGGAAGCAGAACTAGAGTGATTTATAACAAATTGGATTTTGAGGCAGAGGAAGGGGTTACAAATGATTCTGAGATGTTGCATCAGGATGGCTGAAAGAACACTGAGGCTGATGCTTTGAGAGATTTTAATAAATGATGTATTTGGACCACTGGGAGATAGAACTGGAAAGAGAATTGATTTGGAAATGTGTTCTGGCCCACCTCTCTGCCTCTGGATCCTTTTCTGTCTGTTTTTAGTATTTTATCTGTGAATTAATACATTACTTTCAATTGCTTTATTTTTTTTTTCCCCTAAGGAGTTTAGCTTTATATTTTAAGTAGAGACAAGACAACAGTCATACCTGGTCTGGTGCTGTCTTGTTTAAGACTCTCTTTTTGCTTAAAATCATAACTGGATTAGGGATCACTGTGACTTATAGTTCATGATATGAAGTCATTTAAATACTTGATAGTATATTTGAAATGAAAGGAGTAGAAATTAAAGACTGAATCATTTACCAAGAAATAACAGGTGAGATTGGTTTCTTTCTGTAAGACTCAGTAGAGACTGTTCCGTTCTTCAAAATTGGCTGTGATTCAGTTACCAATTAAGTGGAGTGAACTGTTATAACAAGGTTATATGAATCATGTTACAGTAGCATTCTTTTAAGAAAAACTTTACAGGAGCAATTCTTATGCAGCTATCTGCTTTGTATCTGCTATATAGCAGTAGATGTGGAAGAGTCAGAAAAACAGGGCTTCATGTTCATTAAGTTTTCCTTTTTCCTTTTTTTCAGCTATTTTTTCAACTTTCATGACTTATGATATGCAAGAAAACATGACTATTCTTTGCCTTCAGTATATTTTTGCATTTTTAATCTGGATCATATTTTGTCACAATTTATAAAACGTAACTAATAAAATGATTATTGCATGAGAACTAGCTTTATAAATTATAAATAACTATAGAAATATAGTTGTCATTCTCAGGACTTACCAGCTGTGTAGTCTTAGAAAAATGACTTCATGTATTAGGCCTTCTAGTTTTGAGTGAGCAATATCCAACAGAAACTAGCTTTGGCAGGTGGAGGGAAGAAAAGGAATAGATTTCGGTAAAGGCTACTGGCGTGGCTAACTGCAGACACAACAGGTTGCAGCCAGACCTCAGTGACCAGGGACCCAGGAGCTCAGACCCCATCAGGACCTCAGCTTCACTGCCATTCTTCTCTGTGTGTTCTTCATGCTCCCTGTCTGTAAACCTGTATTTTCCCTAAGGCGGGAAGCAGAGCAGGCAGCAGCTGCCAAGCTTCACATCCTATGACATTCTTCCAGGTAGCAAATATTTGGGAAGGCCTCTGACTGATCCAGCTTTGGACCAACTGGCTGTTTCAGGAGGCAGAGTCACATGCACAGAGATGATCCCTGGGGTTCACCCCACCAGATCACTGTGGGCCAATTACCACTCCCAACCCCCGCAGTTGATGTCTCTGAACTTCTGTTTCTTCAATGATATGTGGTGCAGTGGTTCCTACCTTGCTGGATTGATGTAGTGATTAGAGATCATGCTTAACCTGCAGTGGGTGCTCTGTAAAGAGTCATTAGTATCATTACCTCCAATTGGCTCTATTAAGTTTCCCGTAGATATTTTTCTACTCTGAAGCTAAGTGGAGCAAATAACTTAATAGTTCATTATTGTGCTTCTAAATCTGTCTTTACCCCTTACTTCTTTTTTTAAACTTTTCTTTTTAATTTGTTACTTGTTTTTTAAATGAAACTATGTATATTTAAAGTGTACAACATATTATATATAAGCACATTAAAATGATTACTGCAGTCAAACTAATTAACATATCCATCTCTTCACATATCATTTTGTTGTGTGTGTGGTGAGAGCACCTACGATCTAGTCTTAGCAATTTCCAATATACAATACAGTATTATTAGCTATAGTCATCATGTTGTTCATAAGATCCCTGGATTTACTCATTCTACATGACTGCAACTTTGTGCCCTTTGACTAGATCTCCCCACTTCCCCATCTCTGAAATTGTAACACACACACACACACACACACACACACACACACACACACACACAATGCAATATTATTCAGCTTTAAAAAAAGGAGAGCCTGCTATTTGCAACAACATGGATGAACCTGGAGGACACTACACTAAGTGAAACAAGCCAGTTACAGAAAGAAAAATGCCCCTTACTTCTTAAACACAAATTTCTTTCTCATAGCCAGCACCTGAAAATTAGTTACCATTTCTGCTTTAAAACCAAAAGAAGATAACAGAGTTTTTGAAAACTTCTCCGTGGATTTCTATCTCTTACTGATGCTTTTTTACTTTAAGAATGTCAAGCTTTAGAGAGCAGAGATGGTGTATCCTTGGGCATCTTATACTATCAAGTATGTAGCTTCTTATATGTAGCAGAGACTTAGAAAATTCCTTGAATATTCTTTTGATTTACTGAACATTACTTCTTTTTGTAAAGTTTTTAACTGGCCTTCCTTTACTTAAAATATACTTAAAAAAAGAACAGAGGTAGTATTTAATTTGCACAATATGGAATCGAAGGTAAACAATTTTTTTTTTTTTTGAGACAGCGTTTTGCTCTGTCATCCTGGGTAGAGTGCAGTGGCATCATCGTAGCTCACAGCAACCTCAACCTCCTGGGCTCAAGCTATCCTTCTTGCCTCAGCCTCCTGAGTAGCTGGGACTACAGGCTCATGCCACAATGCCTGGCTAATTTTTCTATTTTTAGTAGAGATGGGGTCTTGCTCTTGCTCAGGCTGGTCTCAAACTCCTGAGCTCAAGCCATCCTCCCACCTCGGCCTCCCAGAGTGCTAGGATTACAGGCATGAGCCACTGTACCCAGCCAAAGGTAAACAATTTTAAATTAAATTTTGTTTCATGTATAAATTATTGAAATATACATTCTCTTATGTCTGGATAAGTCTAAATAGTCTATTCAGTTTGTTATACTTTGATAGTGATACTAAGGAGTATAATCTTCTCTTTCCACAAGAGCATTCCCAAGGAATGGGCTGCTTCCAAACAAGCCTAGAATTTTGTAGTAAATCCAAAAAACAAAACAAAACAAAACAAAAAAAAAACCCCACCAAATTTCTTAATAACCTTTATAATTGCTACTTCAAAATGGGAGTTTGAAATGGCACCAAATTATTAATCAGTAGAAGGAGAATAGATTGCAAAAAAAGGTAATCATATCAAATTTAACACTTCTTGAAATATATTCTGTTAAATAAAATATGGCCCCTCTTCCCTGCTCTCATTCGTAAGCCATGAGGAGAATTCAGGTGGTGTGAATCAGGAATGAGAGTACTTTTCTGTTTCGCAGATTGTCTTCATGGTTTGGGCTCACTTCAGACTACGGATGACTATTGTCCTGTAACTTCCTGGACAGGGGTCTCAACCACATTCACCTGAAAGCCCAAAGTGAATTATTAGTCTGGGTTAGTGTCCCTCCAATAGGCATGTTACGACTTTCCCACATTCCTGGACAGTTAGGCTGTAATTCTTGGTTGTTTTAAAAGGTGTTTGAACATACTTTGTTAAGAGACTTGAATGAATGGCTGTTTTTCTTATATTTTTCCTTGCTTTTTCAAGCATTAGAATAGTTTCCAGCTCTGACGGTTAGTTAGCCTTATGCTGACTGGAATGGATTTTTTGGATAGGACCAAGTGTTTCGCATGATTTACAATTGACTGCCTAAGTGTAGCTTAGCAAGTTATATGATGTGAAGAGAATTACTTAAGGGTAAAAATGGATTGTTTAACTACTAAGAAAATGATAGGTTATTATAGATTGATTTGAGGCTATTATCTTTTAGATGCCGTCTTTACAAATTTGAGCACTGTTAGTCTGGAGATTTAGTATCTAATAATAATGATGGTTAATGTTTAATGAACACTTGCTGTGCCCCAGGCTCTAGGTTACGTGTCTTGGATGAATCATCTCCTTTAATCCTTCCCAAAATTTGAGGAAGTCAGCACTGTAATTACTCTCATTTTATAGATGAGGAAACTGAGATACATAAGCAGCAAAACCAGTATTGCACCCAACTAGTCTGACTGCAGAGCCTGATTCTTAACTATTGTGTTCTCTTTTGTCCCCCAAGGGAAGGAGTGCTTCCAAAAGGGATAGGGGAGGTGACGACTACCGCCTGACAATACCTGGCTTCTTGTGCCACTAGGTTAACAGACAAGAGAAGCAGGGCACAGAGTTGGCTAGGGTTAGTCCTGATTGCCAGGGGGAAATGGGCTGTTACCATGCAATGGGCAGAACCCAGGACGCCCCTGTGTGCCTCCTTGTATCTTACCTGGAGTAAGATAAAGGTTAAGGACTCCATCTTCTACACAGAGAGGAAACCAAAGTCCCTCAGGGATAAAGGTTTAGGTCGGCTGAAAACAAGGGGCAACTGGCCCAGCTTGGGAGGAGGAGAGTCATAGATATACTCGAAGTGGATTTGGATTTGTGAATGGCCAGACGAGAAATAGAGCCTAGAGCCTCCACCCACAGTTTGAGTTTCTGCCGCCTGTTCTTTGCTGGAGTATTTGAAGATTAAAAAACACAGCTCACCCTTAGCCTTTTTTCCTATTCTGCCTAAAAGAAATGTGGTAGTTTTCTCTTGCTTAACAAGGTTCTGGTGGTTAAGTTGATTGCTTAGTGTGTGGGTTGCAGAACAGAGAGAAATAACCTCTGGATGGGATGGTAGCAGAACCAGAAAAAAAGTGAAGACTCTTGACACCGGGCTGGTGTTGGCTTGAAATTTTTAAAATATTTTTTTTTCTTATTTCATTATTAAAAAAACCCAGCTAACAAATACACAAGGTTAAATGTTAAACAGTACAACAATGGTACATGATTGAAGGTTAGTCTTCCTCTGGGCTCATATGAAACTTCACAGTCCTTTTCTCAGTGGGTAGACACTATTAACAGTTTCCTCTGAACGTTACATATATATACATACATACATATGTATATTTTGGTAGCACAAGTGGCATTATACTCTACACATTATTCTGTGCCTAGCTTTTCTCATGGAATAATGTGTGTTGGAGATTTTTCCATTTCAGTGCATGTAGGTCTCACTCATTCTTTTTTGATGGCTGTATGTTAATCCTTAGTATGGCATGACAATACCTTTTATTGGCACAATGCTTTACAGTTGACAAAGTATTTACATATATTATTTCACTGGGCCATATAGCAGCCATTAATGGAGATATCCAAAGGCCCAGACGGTTACCTGGCTCACCCATGGTTACACGGAGCTTGGAACTCAGACACAACTTAGTGCTCCTAACACTGCAACATTCCCTAAATAAGCCCATGTAGCTGCGACTTAGAGCAGAGACCACAAAGTTGCTCTAAACTCTTTGGAATCAGTGAAAAGATCATCAATCTGGTATGTCAAGAAGCTAACCGACAAGGAAATATGGACCTCAGGAGAAGGAGGAAAGAAAATAATTGAAGTTTAGAACTAGAATGGGCCTTGCTGACCAATAGACTCATGTCTTGCCTTTTCCTGATGAGGACCTGGGTGTGGCTGGCAGACATTAAATAGCACCTTCAGGCCACACAGCTGGGTCATTTTCTTTCCCAAGGCTAGTTCTAGAAAGGGAGGCACTAGATTTTTCTGGGCTCTCTTGTTCTCATCAGATAGAATTGGGTGTGGACAGAATGCAGATTGTGAAGACAAACACACCCTCGAGAAATGAGAGCAACGCTCCTTTCCAAAGTGTGACGCACTGTGATAACTCTCCTGCCAGGGCGGTGTGACCACGGAGACTCGAGCTGTCTGGATGCCCAGGCAGTGTGGATTTTAATACCCCTCTGCTGAGCATCTAATATGCACACAGCTCTTTGCCAAAGTGCAGGGCTACTGCAGCACGTGTGGAAGAAACTACGCGCTACCGTGAGGACTATCACGTGCATAGATAATCACCTACTCTACTTTGGGTTAAATTTACCATGCAGATAAGTATGAATAGATGTAAAACATTTTTCCTTATGCATAGATTTTGTTTATGTTATCAAACCACCATCCCATAAAGGTTCAATGACAATAAAATGAATGAAAACAAGCATTTTTCCAATTTGTCTGTGTTAGGAGAAACTGTTATTATATTTAAGCCTAGAGAGTAGGCTGGTAGTTATTTCCAAGTCTGATAGATGACTATCTTTTGGTTTGTTTTCTTGTTTTTCAAGTGGACTTAATTTTTTAAAAATGGGATGACAGAACTCATACGTTAAAGATGTCCTAGAGGAACCATCTGACCATTGAATCAGAAGCTCCTGACTGTTCTTCCATCATTCTTATCAGGGTGCCCTGGAGGAACCTCTCCTAGGAGGCTAATTGGGAGGGCTTCTGAAGATGGGTGAAACCCCTTATTTAGCACTTAGAGGGTCAAAAATCTACAAGGAACATTCAAGTATGACAACTTGAGGGACATCCATAGCCCACCACCATACCAGCTCTTAGTAAACACAGCCTCTTCCATTCTCTCCCAAAGCACAGAAATGACCAGAAATAGGAGGATGGGCAAATGTACTTATTCATGATTTTATGAATCCAGGACAGTAAACACAGCTCTGCTCAGGGGTTCTGAGTTTTACCCTCCTGTTCTGAGCACTAGACCATTTTCCCCTTCCTTGCTTCTTCAGCTTAGGACAACAACAGTTTGAATTTGTTTCTACTACTTTTGGACGCCAGGGTTCAGACTTTAAATGAGTGCAGGTGGGAAGGAAGCTTGGAGAATTCTCTGGGAACTACTGAACAGAGCAAAGGAGAGGGGTCTAGAGGTGAGCTGCATGCTGCCTGGTATTGAACTCATCACACCAATTGTCACACTTCTCTCCTCTTTGTTTTTGCTTATCTTTTGTCCCAGAAGGAGTAATTTCAGAAAGTCCTTTTCTGGGCTGTAGAATTTGCTTATTTGTCCAGCCCTGAGAGGCATTATCGAGAGCAGTTCATTGTCTCTGGGGTATTACATGAGATGGCGGCCACTGATTTCATTATGTTTTCCTTTATTGCAGCTGTTGGTTTGATCCTGTGCCAGGTGCTTAACACAATTGTGGTTTTGCAGATGGTCAGCAAGAGGCTGGACAAAAAGAGGGATCATGTCATTGCCCTGGCCAAAGTTTTAGCAGACAGGGGTCTAGTAAGGGCAAATACATAGAGGATTTCCTCTTTACTTCATTTTCATTTAGGAAAAAGAAAGTTTCCAGGACAATATTCTTTCCTAGAATCCTTTTTTAAAAAAAACTCTTTCATTGAAAATTTACCTCGATGCGAATAATATTTTTTTATTTCACTTAGAAAATAAAAGTAAGATGCCAGTTAGAGGGGGTTGTTGTCACTGATAAGATTAACTAGAATCGACTAGGTGTACAAATACAATTTGGGATGCATTATTAAGGCATGCCGTTTTTATTTGCATGCCATTGTGTACAGATGTGGTTATGAAATAGTTCAAATCATGGCACATTGAATGTCCTCACTGGATTTTTAGGAATGTGTTCACTGAGACAGCCAAATTCTGTTTCATTTTGTTTGGCTCGCTGCATTGGCCTTAAATTGGAGAATATTCACTTTAATATCTGACTCAAAATTTATTTCCAAACATAATACTGCAGTTGTTCTTTCACAGGATGTAAATTTCTTATTTATTTCCTCAATACTTTGCTTTCTACTTTCACTTTCTCTCCTTATTTTACGCTGGAGTGTGTGGAAAGGTTTTCTAGAAAGATTTTTATGTGTCATAATCTGTTGATGAATACCTTTCATGTGATTAAATCTCTCATATTTTCAGAGACATAACTATGGGAGTGTTAGGAGGTTCTGGAAATAATTTTATTGCTGCTTCTAAAACGCCCTCCCAATGATACAATATAGTAATTCCATTAGGGAATTTTATTTTAAGTATAACTCAAGATTTAAGTGTTCTGATTCAGTAGTTGCTGACTTCTTTTTATTCCACCAACCCCACCACCGTGTTCCCGGAAGAGCGAGGACTTGTGAATGAGACAGACCTTGAATAAGTGAGTCAACCTCTTGGAGTCTCAGTTTCTGCTTCTATAACATGGGAATTAGAGTAACCTAACTTGCTGCTCGTGGTGGTTGGATGTGACTAAGGGCCGAATTCACCCAGCACAGTACCCTGTCCAGGGGAAACACATGGCCCCTGCCCTCTCCAGCCATTGGGCCCAGCACTGTGGTGCAGGAGGAAATCCTGCCAGGCCCACTTTGATTCCTTTTCCTGACCTTCCTCATGTAGATGCTCCCCACACCTCCAACTTCATTTTTAAAAACTGTGGTAAGATATGCATAATATAAAGTTTGCTACTTTAACCATTTTTAAGTGCACAGTTCAGTGACATTACGTCTACATTGTTGTGCAACCTGAATTTTTCTGTCATCCCACAATGAAGCTCTGGACCTATTAAACAATAATTTCCCATGCCTCCTCCCCACAGTTCTTGGTAACCCCTGTTTGACTTTCTGTCTCTATGAATTTGACTATTCTGGGTACTTCATATAAGGGGAATCATTTAATATTTATCCTTTTGCATCTGGTGTATTCCACTTAGGATAATGTCTTCATGGTTCATTCATGCTGCAGCATGTGTTGGAATTTCATTCCTTTTTAAGGCTGAATAATATTCCATTGTATTGATGCCATATTTTGTTTATCCATTTGCCTATTGATGGATGTTTGGATTATTTCCACCTTTTGGCTATTTTGAGTAATGTTGCTAGGAGCAAGGGTATAAAAATATTTGTTTGAGTTCATGCTTTCAGTTCCTTCGGGGATATACCTGAGAGTGGAATTGCTGGATAATGTGGTCTCCCAGTTCATTTTGACATGACTTCCAAGCTTCAATACTGCATTTACAATAGCCTGCTGGGCAGTTGCATGCTGGCGTACTACTGAAATACAACATGTTTAAAATTGTTGCATGTCTCTTCTTGCCACCCTTCTCCCAAATTAGATTCCCTTCCTGATTAATGGTAAGAATGATATTCAACACATCCTGGCATAAGCCACCAGAATCTTTGACTTCTTCCTCCTTCTCCTTCTAGCTTTAAGTATTTGGCAAAGCCATGTACAAGTTCTTCACATCTCTCTGCCCCATCTACTTTAATATTCAAAGATGATTAATGCATATTTTGGTATGATTTTTTCCTTTGGCATAACTTTAAGTACTTTTAATCCTTTGTTTTTACGACAATCATACACTGCTACTTTTATTTAAAAACATTTTGAACTCTCCCTTCCACAACAAATTCTCTGCTAGTGTTCCTTTTCTTTTTGCTAGTGGTCTCCAACATCACTGTTTGAACCTGTTGTTTAGGTCTACCCCGCAATTCCCATAACACTTCTTTCCTTTGGGAAATAATGTGTGTGGTACTACCAAGACAAAGTGTCAATCATGAGTCAGGGGATCAGGAAGATGTAGATAATGCAGGAAGTCAATATTTTACTCGGTGTGTAAGGGAGGGCAAGACTTCTGTTCCTCTGTACAGTCATGTTTAGGGGAGTTGGGCTGTGCATTTCATCCCTGGGATGTAAGTCAAAATGCATTGCCCAGAAAATTCAGTGTTGGTTTGGTCTTAGTATTTAACTTGCAGATTTATTATATAGAAGACAATAACATTGGGTTAGCTGTATTAATTCCTCACTTTTTACTTTCTTATACATGAGTTTCCTGAGAAGCAGAATACTCCGTGGTCAGATAGCTTCAGAAAATCCTACCATTATTGCCATCTGGAAAGTAGATACTGTTCTTGGGTTAAGAGCTTGCTTTTGGGGGATGTTGGGCCTTCTGTGTATGAAGGTTGTGAGAATGGATAAGAGTTGAGACTCTGGAATGAGGGAGGCCTTGGTTCAAAACTCATCTTCCACTTGCTTGCTGTGTGGCTTTAAGCAGGCTTTGTAAATTTTATCATAGTTTTGCATCTGTAAAATGGGGATTAATGTAATTCCTCTCTCATGAAGTTACCAAAGGGATTAAATGAAACAGTCCATGTATAACACAGCATCTGGCATACGATGTTTAGTACCTAGAAGAGTCTTTTTCCTGATAAAACTAGTGTAGATTTCCCTTTGGCCAAGTATGTATAGGATCCTGTGATTCACATCAAATTTAAAGCTGTATTTAACACTCTGTAAATACATGTTGATACTTAGATGTAGAAAGAGATCCAGATTTAACATCTTATTTGGCAACTTAAATTATTTGTGTACAGTTCCTGGATGCTTCAAATTTTAATAAACTCTAGTTAATTTTATGCAGATGTTCGATGAGAGCCTTTAATAAAGAGACTGTATGGATAACAAGCTTTAAAGACGTTAGCTAAATTTATGGATCAATCAGGTATAAAAGAGTAGGAGTTTGAAAATAAATTATTATTTTGTTGGAATCCTCAATGAGGCTTTTTCACAGAATTAGCTAAAATCTGCTTTTGTTTGGTGTGTGGCTGCTTAAACATTGGAGAGTTAATTTATCTTTCAGAATTCGTTTTCATTTACACACCTTAAAATGTGAACAGTTAGCTAAATGCTTGCACATGTTGATAAGAGATGTTAAGTGTTTATTTCTTAACGGGGCAAAAACCTTTTCCCAGTTTACATACTTGGCTTTTTGCCTAGCCTCATGAAAGTCTCCTTGATTTTAATGCATTTTTTTCAGAGGACTGTATATATCTTTAGTGAGCTCATTTCTTAAAAAGCAAAAGCATAAAATAAGAGCTGATGTCATATATTTTGAAGTTTGCTAGTTACGAATTAAATCTGCATATGAACTTCCTTAGGAGTGTTGTGAGCTTGTGGAGTACTTTGAAATGTGTCAACTGGAGATAGAAATAGTTGGAAAGCACCATTCAAGTACAACTTCTGACTCCAAAAAGTTAGAAAGTAATGAACAAGGAAAAATATAACTATACTACCTACTTATGTCAAGGAACTGCTTTATTGAGGCAAATGGACCTCCAAATTTATGGGTTATGATTGAAGTAAATATTTGTAATATCTTTATATTAAACTATTAACCTATGAATAGAGCACTTTGAACTTTAGCTCCTCTTATAAAATGTCTATTAGTGAACAGTCTATATATTTTATTTATTACTTTTTAAAAATTTTTTTGTTTCAGCATATTACGGGGGTACAAATGTTTAGGTTACATATATTGCCTTTGCCCCACCCGAGTTAGGGCTTCAGGCATGTCCATCTCCTAGACATGTATTTTATTTTTAAGAGACCCTTTGATTAAGGTATTCCTTTTCCCCTACTAATACTTCAACCTTGTTAGTAATTCCTTTACAAGAATTTTTATTTTCTATGGGAAATAATACAATAGACACATCATATTTACGACTAACTGTGTTTTCTGGTGATAGCAGTAAGCGGGGGAGATGAATTGAGGAGGTTGCTAATCTTGGAGAGTTAATAAAATCATGAAATAGAAATTTTTAAAAAGTTAAAAACACTCTATGAAAGTAAATCATTATTAGTGAAATGAACCATATTAAAATGCATACATAAGCAAAACATTAGAGAGGAAAAATAACTTTTTTTTTTTTTTTTTTTTTTTTTTGAGACAGAGTCTCACTCTCTTGCCTGGGGCGAGTGCCGTGGCATCAGCCTAGCTCACAGCAACCTCAAACTCCGGGGCTCGAGCAATCCTACTGCCTCAGCCTCCCAAGTAGCTGGGACTACAGGCATGCGCCACCATGCCCGGCTAATTTTTTTCTCTATATATTTTTAGCTGTCCAATTAATTTCTTTCTATTTTTGGTAGAGATGGGGTCTCGCTCTTGCTCAGGCTGGTCTCGAACTCTTGAGCTCAGGACTATCCGCCCGCCTCGGCCTCCCAGAGTGCTAGGATTACAGGCGTGAGCCACCGCGCCCGGCCGAAAAATAACATTTTAATTCAGGAAAACATTTTTATAAAGAACAAACTTTAAAATAATTAGAATAGGTTGATTTTTATTTGGAGCAATCATGAAATGCTTTAAGGAATCAGCAAAGCGTCAAAATAGAAACAGTGGTGAAGCTGCTTTGTGGGTAATGCACGAGCCTCCCGATCCCTTCTTGGCCCTGCTCACCTGTGAAGAGCTACTGTTTTACGCTAATGTGTGGCCCCGCTCGCTCGGTGCGGAAGAACCGACCTCCCCCATCCCCCTGAAACTGGCTTCCTGCTCCACCAGCCACCCGCAGGACCAAGCCTTGTTCTCACTCGTTACTTCCTTCATGGGGCCTCGGTCTGCCCCCTCCGGAGGCCTGTGCTCCGCAGACGGGGTGGGGAGTGTGAGGGGAACGCAGAGCCTTAGCATCTTTATGTTGTTCAGGCAACACGTACTTGTTGAGCTCCACTGTGTGCTTGAGAATGTGCCGGGTACAGGATCAGTGGCGATACTTGGGACCAAGGCGGTCCACCCCTTGCCCACATTGATCTGGGGAATGAGGCAAGCAGTCTGAACCCAGTGTGGTAAGTGCTGTGACAGGACACAAACGAGGCACAGTTGGAGGGGCAGAAAAGTTTGCGCAGAGGGACTGGTCTCTTGACCGTCACACTTGAAACACGAGTAGGAGTCAGTTGTGCCAAGAGTAAGGAAAGTGTGTTTCCACGAGAAAGGTGAGCACGTGCAAAGTCCCAGGGGTGGGAAGGAGCATGGTGTGTTTCAAGAGAAAGACACCGGTAGAACTTGGATGTGACTTAGAGAATGGGAGAGAAGGCGAGAAAAGGCTTTAAGAAGAACTTTGCGAACTGTGTTAAGGCATTTAGATTTTATTTTTAGAAACTGGAGTAGCCTCACGATATTAAGGCAGGATAGTGGCATGATGGTGTATGGTTTTGGGAAAATGACTCTGGCTACACGGTGGGGAATGATTGACAGGGAAAGGCCGGAGGCAGAGAGTCCTGTAGTAGAATATGGCAGCAATCTGGGAGGAAGATGGTATGGACTGCAGAGATGACAGGGAACCCAAGGCAACAATGGTTTTGTTTTGAGAAAGAATTAAAAAAATAATTGATTTGATCTGTGTGTGTGATCTGTGTGTGTGTGTGTGTGTGTGTGTGTATGTGTGTGGTGCAGGGCGGGGGGGGGGGTATTGAGTGAGGAAGAGGTGGAATCTAGAGTAATGCCCACGTTTCAGGCTTTGTGGTGTGGTAGAGGGTAGGAACAGATTGGTGAGGAAGGAAGAGTCAGTTCTGTTTGGGACTCACCCATCTTGGAGAGTCTGTGACAGTCAAGTCTTGATGGACGGGGCAGGTGGACATACAAGTCCCAAGCTCAGGAAAGAGATTAGGTCTGAGGTGACTGCCAAGAAATACTGAAGGAAAAGTGTGACAGTAGGAAAGAGCCACAATATTAGATTTCTCCGAGGCCACTGTTTGGCCTGTCTTTATGTTCCTTTTGAATCTCTGAATATGGGTCATTGTTTATTTTCATAACTAACAAATGTAGACTTTCTGTGTGATGATAACAAAGCAAAAACAGCTGCTACTGGAGGGAAAAATGAGAAGGAAAAAGAAAAAGGCAAGAGAAAAGAACCTCAGAGAAGCTGGGGGAAAACTCAATGAGTCCTGGTCTTGCGGCAGCAGCTGGGGTTGGCCTGGGGGTTCCTGCTCCCCGGAGTCTTCCCTCCCCACTCCCTGTCCTTCTGGTTGTTTCATTTGCCACCTTTCCCCTCCACTTCCTCCTAGTCGAACCTTAGATTCCCCCAAAGGCGTTTATTTTCATTTTTTGGTGGACAAGAAAATAGTGATGAGTATTTTTCCAAACCTTCACCTGAACATCACATCTTGCTTCATCCAGACCTGCACAGAAGGAACTTTTGGGCCAGTCTGGTCACAGGTACACCCAGTTCTTCTGTCTCTTCAGTAAAAAACAAGCAAACAAACAAACAAGCAAAAACCCACATTGTGTGTTTCAGTAATATAATTGGTGTGAGTTGTTTTTAAAAATTAATTCTACTTCAATAGGATTTCTTCATGTGCTGTTTTCACAAGACCAAACAAAAAAATTGGAAAAAGAATTTCTTCTTAAGCAACTTACATTAATTGCTTTGATAATATGTATTGGCCAAATTATACTAATTAAGGAAAAGAAAAATCTACTTTGTCGTTTTTCTTCTTCTGATGGAAGTTGAAGACTTATGAACAGTTGTTAATAGTGTTTGGTTAACAAGAATTTGTTTAAATTGTATAGTTCAAATATGTACTTATTAAATTTTTCTTTTTGCTACTTTATCAATCCTAGCTTTACCATAAAGGTTTGCAGTGTGAACATGATTCTGTTGTATATCTCTTTTCATTTTCATTAAGAGATGAATTCAGTTGTAGAAATCTATTGTATTTTATGCATTAAACATGTTAGTTCAGGAATTTCACTTGGTTCTATAAAGATACACATATACCACGGATGGCCAATCCAAACATAAGACTCAGCCAATTGGCCTCTGACCCAGTTTGGTTCTCCCATCTTCTTTTGGCTTGCAAAATAACTGACTTTGGAGAAAAAGGGAGTCTAAGAAATATTTGGTTTGAACGGTTATTGACCAATTTCTTCTGAGACTTAGTGTATACTCATTTTAAAATATATCAACAAATATTGTATAAACACCATAGAAGACCAAACACTAAAAGTTTCTTTAAAGCATCAGAAGAATACACCTTTTGTTTAGAGTTAGCATCTGCCCAGATAAATTTTATTTCTGTTCTATTACTTCTTCAGTTTGTCCCAATTAATAAGGGCAAATCTAAAAATAATAACTATTTGAGTCAGTGTGTGGTCTTTTACTAAAGTTACAGGTTTATAACTCTGCTGACTAGTTTGCTGGTTTCTATTAGGCAATAGAAGGTACAGGTATTAATTTGACCTGAAGCCTATTTATATAGTGACTTTTATAATGTATATCTAAAGATGGAAAACCAAGTTTTATGAGACCAGCATTTCTTGTCAGGTCCCCACCCCACCCTATTCTAATTGGGACTGACCCTTAAGTTGAATAAAGAACAAAGAGTTCTATAGTTGAAACATTTCACTACAGGTTGCATCTTGCCCTTAGTAAATGGGAAAATAGAGACTTAAGCAGAGAATCTTAATTAGAAGGTGAAATATGTATTCAATTTTTTTTTGAGGGAGAGAATGAGAGCCATGTTTTAAAATAGTATGTATCATTTCCTTGGTCTAAAATTCAGGACACTTCCCCAAGATGTGTACAAATTTAGACTTATATGAACAGACTTCTTTATAAAAACATGCCAATATTTATTAATTTGTGAAGTTTAATATTCTGCACATTATAAATCATTATAAATCAGACTTTTTTAAGGAGTGGAGATGACTACTAAATCTTAGAGCAGAAACGTGTGTGCCTGGAGCTCAGAGAAGAGGGTTGGGCTGGGAGTATAAATTTGTGCGTGATCTGCATTTGGTGATATGGAAGCCATAACTGGGACTAGATTCTCTTATAGGAGAATATGGGTTAGTATGAGAAGAGAAGGGCCTAGGATTGAGCCTTAAGCAACTCTGGCTTAATGTTGGATGGAGGAAATTGAATCTGCAAGCAATACTGAGAAGCCACAACCTGAGAGGCAGAAGAAACACCAGAAGTTTTATGTTCTGGAAGACAAAGGAAAAGGCTCTCTCAAGGGGAAGGGAGGAGTCAATGTTGTCAGCAGCTTCTGCTTCTGATAGCTTGAGTATGATGTGGACTGAAAAATATCTGTTGGGTCCAGCAACAGGAGTCGTTGGTGATTTTAGGGAAGCTGCTTTTGTAGGCAACTAAGGTGGAAAACAGATTGGTGTGGGTTGAGCCATGCAGGAGAGGTGAAAAAAAGCTCTCAATTATTCTAATTCCTGGAATGATTTTATGTGGTGGGTGCCATTATTTTCTGTAGGCTAGAGAGGAGGAAAGTGAGACCTAGAGACGCTAAGTAGCTTGCTCAGTGTCCTCTCGCTAGTCAGTGATGAACTAACTTACTAATCTAAGGGTTGAACCTTGCAGCAGCCCAGCCAACCACCCCCGACTTGGCTTGAGTTTAGGTATTTTGTGTTGCATTTTAATACCTACCTAAAGATGCTTTCAACTGTATTTTTAAAAGGGCCACTTTGAAACTCTGTTCCTGAAAATTCTATTTCTAACAACTCTACCCTGACAGCAATTTTAGTGAGTGGCCTGGGTTAAAAAAACAAAAAGCAAACAAACAAACAAACAAACAAACAAAACCCCCAAAGCCTTATCTCCTGAGAAGATATAATCTTGTGAGCTCATCTAAAACATCATGCTGCAAAATGTAGGCTGTGTGAACTGGAGGCGATTTGCCTAAAGAATTTCTGAAGCAATTGGCTGCGGTAGAAATGAAGTTTAAGAGAGGTTATGTTTACACTTCAAGGACAGGAAAAGCCAGGCAGGCAGAGGTAGCAACATAGTAAGGCCAAGCGCGACACAGAAAAACATCCTCCAGACTGTTTCCCTGTAGATTCTGACTGGCTAAGTTTCCTGAAATAATATTAATTCTGTCCTCTTGCTTTTAATAGGACATAATGACTACATGTGTCCAGCTACCAACCAGTGCACCATTGATAAAAACAGGCGGAAGAGCTGCCAGGCCTGCCGGCTGCGCAAATGCTACGAAGTGGGGATGATGAAAGGTGGTAGGTGCACCTCCCACGGGGGCCTCTGGGATGGCCTTGGCCACTGTCCAGTGCTGGCTATTTCTGCTCTTGTAACAGCTGTGGGGATTTAGTGTTTTCTTTGCTAGTTCAATGTTTTTCCTATTCTTATTTTTCTTTTCAACAAAAGTATTTTCATAATATATTTTGTTTAGGAAAATGGAAGTAGCTGGAACTGTAAATTCTAACATGCCATTATGTGTTTTAGACTTTCAATATAAATAATTATATTTTAAATCAAAGGTGTGTGGGAGGTGGTGGTGGAAGGAAACAAAGACAGCTCAGGGAGTTATTCTAGAAATATTTTTCTGTTACTGTTTATATCGCGATGGCTAGAAAATGATATCTGAGGATAAGCTTTCCCTAAATTGAGACCTGTAAATGTGAAAGCTAAATAGCTAATTTATAACCTTCCCATCTCTTACCATTTCTTGGGGAATTTGAATTTGAATCAAAAGGCAGTTTTCTCCTTTGGAATTGAGTGAACCAGACACTTTCTTAACCTCGGTGTATGGCTTGGTGCTGGGACATTTAAATGAATACTGAGCACTAACAAATCCCAAAGCATGAGCAGGATCTGCTCCTCTGGGCTTGTGTCACTGTGGCTGTGTGTGTGTGTGGTTTTCTGTCTTTTCATGTATCCAATATTCCAATTTTCTTATCCAGAAATCTCGAGTCCAGTTCTGGGGGTGTTAGGAGCTCCATCAATGTGGTTGCCTGACTGAGCTTCTTGTATTCTTGGGAATGTCATCTTGAGGGACATTGCTTCTAGTCTTGGATAGCCTTCAACACAGTGGGAGAGAAGAAAATAGGAAATGTGTAATTAAAACAAAGTCACAGAAGCATTCAGTGTTTCAGGATGATATGGAGGGGAGGGAAGGGAAGACGGGAGTGGGGAAGAGCTTTCTGAAGGAGGTGAGGCTTGGGGTGAATTAAGGAGAACAAAGTCTCAATTAAAAAGAATAGTGATTTTGCAAATAGAGGGCAGCTCACCTTTAACTCATTAATACTTGGACAAAGGAGGAAGGAGAGGAAAGACCAGGGGTGGGGTCATGATGAAGGCATGCTTGATTGTTACCAAGTTCCTTGGTTCCATGGTCACAAATCAGTCCTCCATGTTGAGATTTTGAATATACCGTTTGGAATAAATTCTCTTGGTGAATAGATGAAATGTTGAATTTACGCATTGTGTGAGCTGTGACTGTGACTATATGTCTTGAATATCTGAAAATGCAGTTTTAATTCAAAGGGTAATTAATTCCAAGAATTTAACAGCTACATTCAGAAAATGACACTTTGAGTCATAAATGGATTAAATATTTAAGGAATTCATCTTTCTTTGTACTGCTGGAGAATTAGTTAGGCTTAATTAAACTCACAAAAAAGCTTCTTAAGGTAACTTGATAAGTGACAGGAATATAACAGCTTCATGAGGAAAACTTAATTTGAAACAGTGGAGTCCAAGTTTAATATTTTTATTTGGCGATTATAGATAGGTTAAGCACAGGCTCTTACATTCTCTCTGAAAGCTGAAATAAGCAACCTGTGAATACGCCCAAAACATTATTTTTTTAAATTCAAAGGTACCCATACATTGACCCCACTAAATAAAAAAAATTCATTTTTTTCCCTAATTAATATCCAGATAAAGTCTGGCTGCATAAATATAAATTATGCATACTCATTTTTAATCTAATAACAATTCTAATATGCAAAGACATGATAAAAGTCTCCCCACTATTTTCAAATAGGAATCTAGATAATTTGACTACACACAGCAGTCTGTGCATGCATATACTTGTACATATATTTATGACTGTAAAATAGATATCCGTATTAGTTTCTAGGGCTACCGTGATGAAATACCACAGACTGGGTGGCTTCACTTGATCTTAGCCAAAAGGCCAAGAAGCGATAGACTAGGTGGGTTAAACAACAGAAATTAATTTTCTTACAGTTCTAGAGGCTAGAAGTCCAAGATCAGGGTGCTGGAAAATTCGGTTTCTGGTGAGGCCTCTTTTTCAGGTTTGTAGATAGCTGCTTTCTCATTGTGTCCTCATAGATAGAGCCTTTTATCTGTGTCTCTTCCTCTTCTTATAAATACATCAGTTCTATTGGATTAGAGCCGTGCCCTTGTGACCTCATTTAACCTTAATTATCTCTATAAAGGCCCTGTATTTAAATATAGTCATATTGGGGGTTAGGGCTTCAACGTATGAATTTTGTGGGGACGTAATTCAGTTCATGACAAGCTGCCATAACAAAATATCACAGACTAGGTGGCTTAAATAACAGAAATTAATTTTCTCACAGTCTGGAAGCTGGAAGTCTGAGATCAAGGTGTTGGCAGGTTTGGCGTCTCCCAAGGCCTCTCTCCTTGGCTTGCTGATGGCCTTTTCTCTGTGCACGCACATCCCTGGTGTCCCTTCCTCTTCTTAGAAGGACACCAGTCCTATTGGACAAGGGGCCCACCCTTATGACCTCATTTAATCTTAATTACCTCTTTAAAGACCCTGTCTCCAACTACAATTACATTTTGAAGTACTGGGGGCAAGGGTTTCAACATACGAATTTTGTGGGTACAGATTGAGTTTGTAACAATATCCCATAGAGATTACTCAGTGATTGTTCAGTATTTCTGTAAATACAATGAAAATTTGTCTTTCTGGCAGTTTATACACACACACACACACACA
The DNA here is from genome assembly GCA_004363605.1 of Indri indri. Lineage (NCBI taxonomy): Eukaryota > Metazoa > Chordata > Mammalia > Primates > Indriidae > Indri > Indri indri. The sequence goes on from RJWJ010000205.1 coordinate 284,621, forward strand.
CACACACACACACACACATATAAGTTTTAAGTCAAGCTTTAAATTCATAACATATAGCCTGCGAGAACATCCCACTTTAATTATATATGTAGAGTGTCTGCTGTAAAGCAATGTCGTTTATTGTATTTTCCACGACATGGGATATACATATAGCCTCAGGGCACTTTATATAACAACTCCCGAAAAATCCCTCTAAATAAAGGCTTAATTTACAACTAGAAGTCCAATTATAACTAACTATAAAATTTGTAGTTGTAAAGAACAGCTGTGACTGAATAAATTTTTACATTTTCCAACAGGTTTTACAACAATCCAGTTTCTTAACCAGGCTAGTTACCAATTAGGATATTGAATCTCTACATAGAAATAAAAAGTTTATCCTGGATAGAGCTGGAGCCCATTCTGCTAAGTGAAGTATCACAAGAATGGAAAAACAAACACCACATGTACTCATCATCAAATTGGTATTAACTGATCAACACTTATGTGCACATACAGTAGTAACATTCATCGGGTGTTGGGGAGAGGGAGGAAGGGATGGGTATACTCACACCTAAGGGGTACTGTGTGCACCCTCTGGGGGATGGATACCCTCGAAGCTCTGACTCAGGTGGGGCAAAGGCAATATATATAACCTAAACATTTGCACCCCTACAATATGCTGAAATAAAAAAAACAGGTATTTTTTAAAAAAAAATTTAGTTTCAGCTAGAAGAGAACCACATACCTACTCCCTACTCCTACTTTTATAGTAATGCTGAAAGATGTAAAAGAGTGCATGATTTATCTAAATGAAATAACAATTTTAACCTGTTATAATGCCTACTGCCCCTGAAAATTCCAACATCATCATTAGATTTGGTTCTGAACCATGGTATTTCAATAAGATGTGCTTTAGAGCCGCAGACCAGTACTGGTCCATGGCCTGGTAGGAACTAGGCCGCACAGCAGGAGGTGAGCAGCAGGTGAGCAAGCGAAGCTTCCTCTGTATTTACAGCTGCTCCCCATCGCTCGCATCACCACCTGAGCACTGCCTCCTGACAGATCAGCGGCGGCATTAGATTCTCATAGGAACATGAACCTTACTGTAAACTGCACATCATCCCCAAACCATCACCCTCTAACCCCCCTGCTCTGTGGAAAAATTGTCTTCCATGAAACTGGTCCTTGGTACCAAAAAGGCTGGGGACCACTGCTTCAGAGGATGTATTTTTCCATCTTAATGCATGGTCTCTCTGCCTAGGTTGCTTTTTCTCTTCATCCACCTCCTTCTCCTACAACCTTACATTGAAGATTATATGTCTTTTCTTCAGGGAGGCCTTTCCTGTTCCTTCACAGTTCTGGAGGCTAGAAGTCCAAGATCAAGGTGTTGGAAGATTCACGTTCTAGCTTTCCTAGCAAACAGCTTTTCTGTGAGCTCTCGGTCACTATTATTATTAGTTTGTTCAATGTCCCTTTCTCTATAGTCCATAAACTTCATGATGGCAGGGGCTCTCTCTGTCCCATTTGCTGATCTCACACTAAACAAATCACAAGGTAGGTGTTCAAGAAATTTTTTTTGCATGAATTAATGAATCGATTGAATTCACTTAAATAGTCATTTGTTTAGGACTTCGTAAATGCGAGCTATTGTAGATCAAGCAATCATGAATAATACCCTGGTCCCTTCCATCAGTGTCCTTGCAGAACAAAGAGAACATTTGTATATGAAGCAGCAAATAAAAATCCAGAAGACAAGTTGAGACTGCCTGGGTTGGAAGATGACTCAAATAACAAAAAATCAGAATGGAAGTCCAGAGCTTTAGCTAATCACTTCTGGATTTAGTCCAACTTGGAACACTACTCACACCATCTGACTTCCAAGCTATATGTTGTCACCCCAGAATTTGGCATTCTAGCTTAGTTTGGTGGAAAGGGGAAGAATTCAGAAGTGAAATCCTTGGTTCAAATACTGGCTCCTCCCCAGAATTGCTGAGCAACCCCATTAAAGTCACTTTTATGAGCTTCACTATTCGCAGATACAAAATGAAGATAAATAATTTCTACTTCAAGAGTTTTTCGTGAAGCTCACACATCATAATATATGAAAACACTTTACAAATTTAAAATAGCATATGACTGTTAGCTATTACATCTCTTTTCTCTCTTAAAAACAAATCCTGTCTTACTTAAAAAACTTCATCATATCTGGAAGCTTTTTTTTTTAGTTGAACGAAAGAGAATGGCAATTTCATCACCTCTGCTAGGATAAATATCTAATTCCCTTGTGGGGAATAAAAACTTGGCTCAGACATATAGGCTTCCCCCCCTGCTTTCTGATCTTTTTCTGATCTCATATGCTAGATGTAGCTGATATGGCTGCATGATGAGTAAGATTTGTTATTTATCATTTTATGATGCCAGAGATTTACACAAGTTTATGAAAGTTCTTTCCTCACGATAGACTCAGAAGTGTGTTGGTGGCAAAGTTTTCATTTTGTAGATGAGGAAATTGGAACGTGGAAAGTAAATGACATGCAGAACTCTTGCACTGCCCATCTTGGTCATGTTTCTTTATATGCATTAAGAAGAACTTTGAGACAAAGTAGGAATTATCAACTAGCCTTTATTTATTTTGATGGCAATGTTGCAGTTTAATTTTTAGAAGTATTCCAAAAGAATAAATAAATCGAAAAAATTAATGTTACAATTTTAAAGTAAAAAAAATAACATCCTACTAATATACATAGAGAAATACGCATATCTGTCCAGGATGTCAGAAGCCCAAGGAAGAATTGGAAAATAAAATATTTCCCTGTTGCTAAAGTTTAATATTTATCACTGTGAGTTACCATTATCTGCTTTTTTGAGGGGATGAACTCTCAACCTAGGATTTGGGATTGGAATTTCCTTTAAGCCTAGATTGGCTATCTTTTACTGAAAGTAAACAACCAATTATTAATGTTTATGATGATAGAACCAAATCAGTAAATTTAAAATGTAAATGTGAAATTACTTTCTTGGGATTGCCTAATAATTACAGAAGAATTGTACCTGCATGTGAATCCAAGTTTTTTCAGAAGGCAGGTTGGGGTGTTCATGTTTGGGATTTGATTTAAGAAACTATTAAAGAAAACCTAATTACTCTTTACCAAAGAGCTTCTGGTTGATTTAAGCAGCAACTTATATATTTATGATATTAACATTTTTTATTTTATTTATATCATAAATATTTAATTTATTAAAAAATTTCCCCATATTATCATTTTTCATTTGCAAATAAATATACTGAATTGAGTAGTTGAATCATATATGGACCTTAAAGATTAATGAATGCAATGTTTTGCAATATTTTAAAGCAATCAGACTCTTTTTCCACTAGCAGAAACAGATATTCTATGAAACACATAGAAGCTGATTTGGCATAGCCTCTTCACTCAACATAGTGATCATGAGAAACCTTCATGGAACCCCTAGGGTTCCTAGGAACACAGTTTGCAAACTACTGATCTAATCTAGCTACCTCATCTTCTAGATTAAAAAACCAACGCCCAGAAAGATTAAGTGACTTGGGCAAAGTCTTTGAACTACCTAGGAGATGAATTGAACCTAGAATCCTTGATTCTAGACTCAGAGTTCATTACCTTTCCAGTATATCTCTTTGCTATAGTATTCCATGCTACCACTCACATACGGTGTGAAAGATAATTGATAAAAAATGTAGGTGGCATATAATTAAGTTAATGCACACAGACACATGCACATAGTCCAGAGAAAAGAAATCCAGAATAAAATAAACACTCTTAATCTTTCTTCCAGACCCCATGATGACACCAAGACTTCAGTGATCTGTTGACCTGGGGAACTAAGAGAATTTAGCCTAAGAAGTTCATAGCTGACCAATGGATAGCTTTCTATTTCTGCTTTAGTAGTGGTGGCAGCAATGGTAGTACAAGGATGTGGAATATGTCAGGACTAACTCTGGGTTGTAGAGTTTGAAGAAAATAGTAGGTGAGTAATGACCACGTTGGGGTCAGAAAATATGATCCATGAGAAACCAAGATATAGGGATCATAGTCATGAAATTCCAAGAAGAAAGGAAATTCACCTGTCCATTAGTTTAGCATGGGTGAAAAAAACCAGATTCCTAATTACAGTTTCTCTACAAAATTTGGTAAAAATGAAAGAGATGTGCTGATGCGTAGTGCCAAGGATGCCTAATGGGGATGAAGGCAGGTCAGCCTCTGGGACTGTCAGTTCAGTTGAGTGAAGCATGGTGGTCGGGAGCACAAAGATCCTTGTAAGGACTGTGCTACCTTCAGATCTCTTAATGTAGACTTTTCAACATTGCAAATTGGGGAGAGGGTATGATAGGATCAGCTCAATTCAAAGACTGGTGCCCTACTGACTATGCCACCAAAACTGCTTTTGTCAAGGCCACCAATGAACTTCATGTTGCCAAAGCCAGCTGTCAATTCTCAGGTCTTCATCTTCTTGGCCAACAAACAGCATTCGACACAGTAGATGATGCTCTCCTCCTTAGTGCACTTTCTATATTTGCTTTCCAGGACAATACACTCTCTTAATTTTCCTATTACCCTAGGTCTTTGCATGTTTCTCCTCTTTTCGTAACCTCTTAATGTTGGAGGATTTAGTGCGGAGAACTCTTTTCTGTCTTATACTCAATCCTAGATGAAAGGCTTTAAATACCATTTTTATGCTGACAATTCCCAAATTCATACCTCCAGCCCAAATCCCCTCCAAAGTCACTGACTCATATATGCAACTATTCAGGTATCTTCTCACTTGGGTGTCTAAATAATTAAAACACTTCAAATTCAATTCATTCAAACCTGAATCTGTGATCTTTTCTCTCAATCTTGCTCATCTCAGCTAATAATTTCCTACTTGGAATTGCTTAGGCCAAAAAATTTAAGTCACCCATGACCCCTCTCTTTCTCTCACATCCAGGAAATTATGGTGGCTCTGTCTTCAAATACTGTCAGAATCTGATCACTTCTTGCCATCTTTGCTGCTGTCATTGTGGTCTGAACCGCCATCATCTTTCACCTGGTTTATTGCTGAAGTCCTTCCTGCTTCCTTGCTTCCCTACAGCCTGTTCTCCCTACAGATACATTAAAAACGTAAATCAGATCAGACCTCTTCTCAAAACCTTGTGTGGCTTTCCATTTCACAGCTGACATCCTTGCAGCAGCTGTGAGATCCTAGTCCTGAGTAGGATGAGTGATCCTTTTAATGTGCTGTTGAAATCAGGTTTGCTAGTATTTTGCTGAAGACCTTTACATCTGTATTCATCAGGAATATTAGCGCATAATTTTATTTACTTATAATGTGTTTCTCTGGCTTTGGTGTCACAGTAATGCTGGTCTTATAAAATCAGTTTGGAAATATTCCCTCCTCCTCAATTTTTTGGAAGAGCTTGAGAAGTGTTGGCATTAGTTCTTTGAATATTTGGTAGAATTCAGGAGTGAAGCCATCAGGTTCTGGTCTTTTCTTTGATGGGGGACTTTATTACTGATTCAATCTCCTTACTAGTTAGTGGTCTGTTCAGATTTTCTGTTGCTTCATGATTTTGTCTTGGTAGGTTGTATGTGTTTAGGAATTTATCCATTTACTTGAAGTGTAACATTAGGTTGTTTGAGATCTTTCTTCTTTTTTGATGTAGTTGTTCATTCGTAGTTGTTTATTGCTATAAAATTCCCTCTTAGAACTGCTTTTGCTGCATTCTGTAAGTTTTGGTATGTTGTGTGTCCATTTTCATTTGTTTCAAGATACTTTTTAATTTCCTTTTTATTTCTTCTTTGACCCATTGGTTGTTTAGGAGCCTGTTGTTTAATTTTCATGTATTTGGGAATTTTCCAAAATTCCTCCCATTATTGATTTATAGTTTCATAGGATTGTGGTTGGAAAAGATACTTGGTATGATTTCAATATTCCTAAATTTGTTAAGACTTGTTTTGTGGCCTAACAAATGATCTGTCATGGAGAATGTTCCATGTTCACTTGAGAAGAGTATGTATTCTGCTGCTGTTGAATGGAATATTCTGTATATATCTGTTAAGTTCATTTGTGCTGAACTATAGTTTAAGTTTGAGCTTTCCTTATTGATTTTTCTGTCTGAATAATCTGTCCATTGATGAAAGTGTGATATTGAAGTGCCCTCCTGTTATTGTATTATAATCTCTCTTTCCCTTCAGATCTGTTATTATTTGCTTTATACATTTAGGTGCTCTGATATTGGGTACATATATAATTATATCCTCTTGATGAATTGACCTTTCAATCATTACTTAATGGCCTTCTTTGTCTCATTGCACAACTTTTGACTTAAAATCTATTTTATATGATATAAATATAGCTACTCCTGTCCTCTTTCGGTTTCTATTTGTATGGAATATCTTTTTCCATACCTCACCTTCAGTCTCCCTATGTCCTTAAATGTGCAGTGAATTTATTCTAGGCAATATATAATTGGGTCTTATTATTTTTATCTATTCAGCCACTCTGTATGTTTTTATTGGAGAATTTGACCGATTTACATTCAAGGTAATTATTTATAGATAAAGACTTAACTTCTGCTATTTTGTTAGTAGTTTTCTGGTTGTTTTGTAAACCTTTTGTTCTTTTCTTCTTCTCTTGCTGTATTCCTTTGTGATTAGGTGATTTTCTCTAGTGGTATACTTTGAATCCTTACCTTTTGTTTTTTGTGTATCTGCTATGGCTTTTTGCTTTGTAATTGCCATAAGACTTATATAAAACATCTTATACCAGGCTATTTTAAATGGATAACAACTTAACTTTAATTAATATTTTTTATACTCAAGTAATTTATTGCTTATTTAGGGGTCATATTGGCTCTTCTAGGAAGGAACAAAGAGGAATCTTTATTGACAAGAGTGACCATTTCTTACCTTGAATGTTAGAAGAAATGCTGACAGTGACTTAAGGCCAGGCCAGAATTTCAGATAGGGTCTCTCTTGTTCCTATAGTTTGCTTTTGCAAATGTAAATGGTTCTTGATATAATGTAAGGACTTTTTTCTGTAGATAAAAACCACAAAATACAGAACTTTGGGTGCAGTAATTGCATGAATGTATTGCTACTTTTAAATTCTGTAAGCTCAAGACCCCAAGGGTTTCCATATACTTACTTCTTGTTTCAATGGTTGTTATTAGAATAATGAATAGTTTTTAGAACTGGAAAGAACTTAAAGATCACCTAGTTCACCTCTTTGTTTTTCAGTTCATTGTTCTTGTCGAAGTCACACAGCTAGTTAACTTCTAGTTAACTAAACCAAGTCTCCTGACTTATGGTTTAGTGTTCCTTTCATTGTGCTGCACTGCCTAGCCAACCTTTTAGTGATATAGATCATCATGAAAAATAGACACATGCATAAGTAAGAGATGAATATCCCATAGACCAAAATTATGACTTAGGAAAAATTACTGTGAATACAAAATACTACACCTCTCCAACAAAACAGCAGCCAACGAATTTGGATTAGCTGCACAGCAGAAGTACCAAAATGAATTTATATTCATATTTTAAAAGACTTACTTAATTACTTAATATTATTTAACATTTAATGTAATTTAAAAAGGGCATTTCACTTTCAGGCCAAAGGTTTTCACTATTTTTAGAAAATTTCAGTTTTGATTATAAAGCCTGTTTTTAAATGCTTTAACTATTCTGCTGTATAGAAACATCATTTTGTCAACTTGGAGTCCTGGCTTAGGGTCCAGTTTATGAGCCTGGCTCTTCTTTACCTGCTACCTGGGAACCTTGAGCAGCTCACTTACATTTTTCTGCACTCAGTTTTTATGTCTGAAGAATGTGGGCTTAGGACTCAGTAGTCTCTAAAGTAGCTTTGAGATCTTAAATTTTATGTTTCGGGATCTAAGTTCAGATTAATAATGGAAAGGTTAGAACCTAAAGCTAAAGGTAGTATATACAAGTTACTGAATATTAGGAACAACCTTAGCAACTATCATATTTACATTTCAAGCTAAATTTAGCAGAACCACTAGCAACTGGAAAAACCTGTTGGAATGGACAAAGTTATTCTCTACACTGATTAGTGTGGAAAGTGAATCTCTTCTGAATGGGGAGTGTCATGAAAATGAGTTTGACGCTGTCGTCGTAGTGAAATGATCAGGTGGCCACAATATTGCTACAAATTATTTAGCCACAAAAAAGAAAGAATTCAAGAAGAAAGTTTGTTGTGATGGGACTTTGGAAGGGCAATTAAGCTTTTTTCTGTTATTAGAGATGTAATGGTCATGACCAAGACTTGAATCACAAGAGCTGGTGAAACTTTCTACTTTCTGCCTTCTGGAAAGAGAAAGGAAGAGGCTAAAGGATAGTGGATTTTGAGATGTTCCTGATTAAATGTCACATGGCTAGTCTGGTGATCTTTGCTTGAAAGCTTATCCAGTAGGTGTAAACCAACGCACTTGAGGCCGGACTTGGAAATTATAGAAATACATGCCAGCTTTAAGAGGGATCGTGAGGTGAAGAGTGACGGGAGTTATTTATAAGCAAATCTTCTGGTCACGCCTGGAGGCAATACATGGTTTAGTTTATGCTTAATTGAGCAAACAAAAATTAGTGAGAAACATATGGAATTATATTTGGGTATATTATCTTTAAAAGATTGCTCTAAAGACTAATCGTCATTATATTTACTTCATTTTAAAGTTTTAGTAGTTTTAGTTTGAAAATTTTCATAAAAAATGCCAAGTCAAGTCCAAGCTTCTTAGCCTAAATCATTTACAGATAACCTTTATTGAGCATCTACTATGTGAAGATAGTGTCACAAGGGGATTAAAGATGTGGTCACTGACTGACCACAATGTCCAGGCAACCTAATGGGGGAAAGAAGTCATTCACATAAAAAGATGACCAAACTTTCTTCCTTTCCTCAAGAGACCTAGGATTGGAGATGGCCTAAAAATTCCTGCTGTCTCACCCACAAGTTCTGATCTTGCTCCCAGGGATCAAGCAAGCTCAAGTTTGCTGGCCCTTTGCAATTGTGGCTTCAATTTCTGGCTTGTGTTCTTGGGAATATGTCGTATTGTCAAGCTGAAGTCCTACTGGTCTTAGGTCTACTTTCTTCTCTTTGCGGGTTCCTATTTCATAAAAAACATGCATGTGTGAAAACACCAGCTGCCCCATAAGGCTAACCTGAGAGTCAAAGACATGAACTGTATTTTGATAATTACAAACTAACATATAAATCTTAGGTATTATTCCTATTATGATGTAGAATTGTGGTTTAATTCTTTAGCTTTTGGAATCTGACCACCTGGATTCAAATTTTAGCTCTGTCTGTATGTGTTTGACCTTCAACAAGATACTGACCCTCTTTAGACCTCAGTTTCTTTATTTGTCAAATGAGAATATTAATAATACCTACTTAACAAGGTTGTATGAGAATGAATATAAAGGTTTTAGTATTGTATTTGGCTTGTAGTGAGTCCTCCATATAAGTTAGTTACAATGGGTAGTGAAAAGTAGACTCAATTTTCACCTTATGAACTTAAACTAATCTCCAAATAAAATGCAAGTTCCCTGTACTATCGTCATTGTAATTAAACACGAATTCTTAAGTAATTAATTATGTATTTGGTTCCATTTGGATAATCAGTAATATGTAAAATGCAGTACCTTGCCCTGAGGAACCTACGATTTTGCCTCCTGCTAACCTGGCATTGAAAATTCTCCGCCTTCTGAATCACACTTAGTTTTTTAAGGCTCTCTCCCCCATTTTCCTAATAAACCCTTGGCTCTTGCAAACAGATCTCTTCATTGACTACGGAATGTATTTTGTCCCTCTATGCCTATGCTCAATCTGAAGTGAGTTATTAATATCTTCTTTTATTAATATTAGTGATAAATTTCTGTGTTTTCTGACACCCCTCTCTTTAACTCGTTTAGGACTCCTGAAAGTCATTTCCTTTTCCCTCCACATTCCTGTAACATTCTTTCCCTGTGTCTAATGAGAAGATCAGGTGAGCTGCTGTCAGAGCCCTATCTTAATCTGAGTACTGAGATCTCTGTACCCTGCCAGCTTAAGGACAAGTTGGCCGCGTTGCTGTGCAGAGAGCAGTTTCTGTCAACAAATGGCAGCTCTCGCAGTTCTTGGCCTCTGCTTGTCCTCCCTCCTTTGGTTTTAATGTATTCTTCAACCTTTGCCCTCTGCTTCACCTACATTTCTCATCTTTGGCACGACCCCGTCTGCACTAATCTTGGATTTTGGACGTCTAGGGCGTTTACTGACTCCTTTTATTGCTAAACTTAATGATGTGCCGACTTTGCTGTCACTAACCCATAGACAGGCCAGCCACTCAGCTCTGATCCCAAGACTCTTTCCAAGTTTCATCCTAGCTTGGCCTCTCAAGTGGCAGAGTACCATGCAGGTAGCCCCTGGCCCTTTGATGGTGTTATCCCATGAGCACCCAGACAACTGCTTGGCACTGCATTTAACATATCTTTGTTTATGGAACACTTCGTTGAATGGGATATGGGATTCGCCTTCTGTGGGCCACATAAAGTTGAGCCAAGCTAACAACTTAGTATTTTCAAAATATGCTTATCTCCTATCTATCTGATTAGATTTTTTAATGTCTAGAGGCAGAGATAGTCATAGTCTTATTTAATTCCTAGCACAGCAATATATTTGTTACTGATGGTTTAAATGATAAAGGCAAAAGGCAAAAGGAGAAGAGGTGATTTATCTTAGTGTTTAGCCCAACTGTTTCCTTGACATAAGTTTATTATTTGGGTCACATAAACATGACTGAAGTAATATCACAACTGTGATACCATGATTATCTTTCTCTGTCTCTCACTTTTTTTTTTTTTTTTGCATAGTGCATAGGCCTCTGATTTATTATATAATTTTAAGAATAAAAAGTAATGTTGCCAAAAACTACAAGTGTCATAACAAATAAAATTGTACATTAAATTAAAGAAAAGCAAGTTTTAGGGACTAAGAAAGCCATTTCTAAAATTAAGTCAAAATAAAATTTCCTTGTTGAATTATCTTAATGATATTTGATATCACAGGTGAGATGAATAATTTTGTTGGTAGCTGACACTCTTTGTATTAATAGTAATAGATTTTTTTTTAAGAAGTTCTAGGTCTAACATCTTTACTGTTGAATAATAATTACTTGGTTTTTTTTCTTTAGCTAACACTTTTTTGTTTATTATTTTGTTTTGTGGGATATTCAAAAATATGCATTTTATGATATACATACAGATTCCCTAAAAATTATTAGTCATAATATGGCAGTTCCATAATTGGAATTTTCCAGGTATGCTTTCTTACAGGCAGATAGTAGCTCTGCTTGGTTTTAACACATTCACGTACATCCCCTGTCTTTCTCAATAAATGTTTTTTAATTTATTAAATGACAGATTAAAATGTGGTAAGCATTTTCTTTAATAATAATTAATTTTGGAATAACTTATGTGTGCTCCAGGGCTACAGTTCACCATTTATTAAGTCCTTCCCAAAATATAACGTTGTACATATGGAATTGATTCACTTAACATGGGTATTGGGACTGTTTACTCCCAAAGAGATGTCGCTTTTGGGCTTTTAATAGTGGTGATGGGGCTCAGAAGTGCTCATTTATATTTATTGTTATTCACTGATTGCATTTTGCAATGGAACCCACTGAGATGGTGGGGGTGGTAGCAACAATACTAGGTAACTTCTTTGATTCAAATCCAATTAAACGAATTAGAGTTGTCTGATGCAAGAACAAAAAACTAAACACAGCAAAAACAAAAACAAAACAATAAAACAGCAGTACAAACCCCAGCCAGATAAGTTTCAGAAATATTGAGAATATTTAAAAAATGAAAATACTCCCAGTAAGCAACCAAGTCCAATTAGGGAGCACTCAGACAGGAGGAGGCCGAGCTTGGGGAGGACACTGAGCGACTGACCAGAAATGAAACATCGGGAAGGGGTATGAGTGACCTGATACTACTTTAAAAAACAGAAAGGGAAAAAGGAGGTATGAACTGGCAAAAGAAAGGTGGTAGAATATTGACATGTTATGCTTAGGATGTCCTTAGGTTGCTAGAAGTCATAAACACACCATAAGAGGATATAGAATCAAGAAATAAGTGCAACGGCAAATAAATGTTTGGCATAAAACTTGGATTCTAAATTACATAAAGAGCTGGTGGTAATTCAGGCAGAACTGGTGGACTTAACAATAGAAAAAATAGATTTAATCTTCAGATAAGGAAATATAATGAGACATCTCAGTTTAAGGAAACAGTCCAATAACTAAAGACCTACATTTGGGGCATAATCCTCAAAGACAGACTAATAATAGAATCTATGTCAACTAAAAAAGAAGAAGAGACTTTTGTGTTAAAAGTAAGATGTTAAACTGTTCCAAGAGTTTACTTGTCCATATTTTGGGCTTATAAGTTATTTAAGGAAAAATATAGAAAACTAAGAAAGTTTTCATGAGCACCACAAATACAGCTTATAGGAAAGATAACTTTTCTCTTAAAAAGCAGAAAAATACTACCTCAAGTTGTGAAAACTAACTCAGTTGTCAACTTTTAGTGAAAACCTAAATCAGTTCTCACTGGAAGGTCCCACACCCACACCTGAGAAGATTGTTTAAGACAGATGTAAGACATTTCAAGGGCAATAGATTAATACATTAACAAAAAGTTCATGCTATAAAGTATTAAATTGGATATTCCATATTTTTAAAATTATAAGAGAACTAAGAGATATTTCAAAAACTACCCACGGAAGGTTACAAAAATCAACTCTATATCCTCCCCTAGAATGACAGTTACTTAGTCAAGTCAGGAAATTAAAAGTATAAATTTTTATTAAAACAGATGACTGTTCTCAAAACAATGTATTACTTAAGGTTAATTTTGACCTAGTTAGGAAAGAGTTTAAAATCCTGAAATGGAAATGAAAAACACATAATTACCATTAAAAATAAGTTGATAGTGAATTTTGTCTAGAACCCAAAACATTTTTAATATTTAATGAAAATGGACTAAAAAATGTTAAAAATAGTTGCCTGGATTAAAAAAACGATCCTTTAAAGAGACACACATAACAGTTCTGAGTTTTTATGTCCGAATACTATAGCCACAAAATACCAGCAAGAAAAATGTATAGAAACATTTGGTTGTCTTTTGTTATTGACTTTTTAAGATTTATTTATATATTCTGGATCCACATTTATTTTATGTATCGCAACTGTATTAATCTAGTATGTAACTTGACTTTGCTCTATGGCATCATCTGTTCTATAAAAAAATTTAATTTTTAAGTTATGGAATTTATCATGCTTTTTTGTTATTGTTTGTGCTTTCAGGTCTAATCAATGAATCTTTCCTTGCCTGCACACCATAAATGTATTTATCTATATTCTGTTTTAAAAGTACTAGAGCTTTGCGTTTTTCACATTCTGTTACTTATTCCACCTGAAAGAGGATTTTGTGTATTACGTGCCTATCCATTTGACATTTTACCATGCTATTGAGTCTCCTTCAAACCAAAATTATTAGAGGGGCTATATTAATATTCTAGCATGGACATATTATAATTTGTTTCCTCAGTTATTTAATATTTGCATTCTTTCAAACTTTGCAGTTTTAAACATGACTGTGAAAAGCTTCTTTGCTAAATCTTCGCACAGCACAGTGATTTTTTATTTGGATTCACTCCTGATATTAGAATTGCTGGGTCAAAAGGTATGCACTTCTTTATGACATTTATACATATTGTCAAAAGTGAGCCAATGGTGATTGGTTTAGAAATCATGACACATCATCTAAAAAGAATACTCTGCAAGCATTACACATTATTATATATAGAAATATATTTATCGACATGGAATATATCAAGAAGAAAGCTGTTTACAAATAGCAGTTAAGTATTTTAAGTTACACAGGCTTCTGAGCAATACAGAGGAGGGTGAATAAATGAATGAATAACTGATTCTGGAAGGATGTGCAACAAAGGGTTAAGAGCAGTTAGCCCTGGGCAAGGGAATTATGTATGATTTTTATTTTCTTCCTTTTTCTTCTCTGTATTTTATATTTTCAACAATGTACATGAAGTATTTATGAATAAAATAAAAAACTTTTGTATGCTTATATAGGTTCAGTGGGAAACATTTCTCCCTCGTTTCTTTAATTTTTAGGAATCTTTCTTCATGGCAATTTTTTTTCTTTTTAAGTGTTTATTGCTCTCTATGAGGAGTGAAATTGACTAGCTATCTTACTATAACAACAGTATGAAGTATCATTGTATCTAGCTGATAAATTTTACCTCTTAATTATTTTATTCCCCATTTGGTAATTTACTGTATTTTAGGTGAGCTCACAAATGCTCTTGAGTGAGCTTATTCAGTGTTGTCATCATGATATTAAAATATCAATAGTAAATAAACATATGAAAAATGCTCAGTGTCACTAATCATCAGGGAAATGCAAATCAAAACCACACTGAGGTATCACCTTACCTCACTCAGAATGGTTTTTATTAAAAAGTCCAAAAACAATAGATGTGGGCATGGATGTAGAGAGAAAGGAATGCTTATATACTGTTGGTAGGACTGCAAATTAGTACATCCCCTATGGAAAACACTATGGAGATTCTTCAAAGAACTAAAAGTAGACCTACCGTTTGATCCAGCAATCCCACTACTGGGTATTTACCCAAAGGAAAAGAAGTCATTTTATCAAAAAGACACCTGTACTTGCATGGTTATTGCAGCACAATGCACAATTGCAAAGATGTGGAATCAATCCAAATGCCCATCAATTCATGAGTGGATTAACAAAATGTGATATATGTATATCATGGAATACTACTCAGCCACAAAGAAGGGTGACTTAATTACTTTTGCAACAATTTGGATGGAACTGTAGACCATTATCCTAAGTAATGTATCTAAAGAATGGAAAAACAAACACCACATGTACTCACTCTTAAACTGGAACTAACTGATGAGCGCACATGTGCATAGAGGGAAGTAAATCTCAAAGGAAATCAAGCAGAGGGGAGGGAATGGACGAAAACCTACCTAATGGGTACAATGAACACTATCTGGGTGACAGGCACACTTTTAACCCTGTCTCAAGCATTACAAAAGCGATCCATGTAACCAAAAACATTTGTACCCCCATAATACTTTGAAATAAAAAAAATAGCAAGTGACTGGTGTCTTGGGTATCAATATGATTATTGGTTACATTTGTGGTTTTCCGTGATGGAAGGCAGTCACCATTGCAAATGGCAAGAAAATGGTCAAGCTGGTAATTACGCATTCTTCCCCCTCCTTGCTTAAAACTGAAGCATGAGTGATTGTTGTGATTCACTCAGGAGTCGATTCATGAAATTGCAGAGAAAAATGTTAATTTTTCCATCCCTATATCAAAATGTCTTGTGTCTCCCTGGAAGGTAAGTGGGGCAACACTAAATAAGGAACACAGAGATTTCACAAACCATGAAAGCTTTCTAAATAATTGAGAAAAATTTGTTCTGAAACAATAAGTTATTCCCCATCCTTTTATTTGAATGTGTTTTCCTAGGCAATGACTAGGAAAGAGTTTAATGAGTCTATGTTTGAAGCAGTTTTTTTTTTCCCAGCGAGGAATCTTTTCAGAGGAGTTTTGTAACTGATGCATGGTAGCTCATTTTGTCTGCTTGCTCTACATCCACTGTAAGTACATACTGTTCTGAAAAATCTTGAAGTTGAAATATTTTTATCTGGGCAACTTCTGCAATCAGGGTAATTCACTCTATCTTTGGAGAATGAAATGGAAAAGGGCAACCCAACCTCTGTGACCTTAAATTTCCACTGAAACTTAGAGATGGTTAGCTCAGCTGGTGGGAGCTTGGTGCTGATGACACCAAGGTCGTGGGTTCTATCGCCTTACAGGGAAGTCAATCCCAAAGGAAAATCCCCACTGCAGTGGCACAGGCTCCCTAGTCTGCTAGCCATTCACAGCTAGGCAGGGGCGTGTGGATTTTTTAGTGTATTTCGTCATGACCTAAGGAGTCTCCAACTTGAAGCTTGTTGTGGGACCAAGGATGAGGGTCAGCTGAGGCTGGCTAGGGAGGCCCTAGAGCACCTTATGCCAAATCACAACAGAGGATGAGAAAAACTGAACTAGTCTCAGGAAGTAGGTGTCAGTGAAAGGCACTGTATTCAATGAATGTAAAAGAAGAATGGGCTTCTAACACCAGGAGAGTTTTCAGAAGGCAGACCACATGAGTCGGTATCAGAATATCTGTCTATAAGGGGCAGGACACCCTCATTAGGCAAGAGCTCTGGAGGTGGAGTCCATTTTTGGAAGGAGGGTGGGTAAATGCCATAAAAGGTTCCTCCAGCCACTACTGGGTTCAGGGCTGAGATTCACCTCTGAAAAGCTTGGGCATAAATGTGACCTCTGGAACTTGGCCAACTGAGCCATGTACTGAGCATAGATGAGGAGTGGGGATGTTTGATGAACTACACGGCCATCTGCCCAGGCCCTGGATGTGGATGTGGAGTCTATGGCGTGTCTGCGAGCAGATTTAATTATAAGTTTCACCAGATGAAGAAGCTAGGAATGCTGGCATACCTGGCTGGGGGCCAGGGATGGACTAAACTGCAGGTGGGGGCCACCAATGAATCCAGCTGTAAGAATCAATGAGTGTGGAGGCAGACGGGCAAGAGAGGGGATGTTGTAACCAATTATCGTTATTGCAAAAACTAGGCAGAGATTATGTTCTATTGGCAGTAGCATCCTTTTCATTTCTGACATAGTTCCAGAAGGATGTACTATACGTACCTTGTGTGGCATTGTTCAATAGAAACTTCTGTGATGATGGAAGTGTTCTCTCTGTCTCTTTTGGTAACCAGTAGCCACAAGTGGCTATTGAGTGCTTGAAATGTTGCTAGTGTGACTGAGAAACTAAATTTTAAACTCAATATAAATTAAATTAAATTTAAATAGCAACATGTGGCTAGTGGCTATTGAATTAGACAGAACAGATGTAGATGCTAGAGTAAGTGGTAGCAGCAAATCCTGTATTCAGAGTAATGTAAGTTAATAATTGTAAATAAATGAGCAGGGCAAAGCCTGGATGGGTCTTTCCCCTTGGCCTTGGCTGTATATTCAACCACAAATAGACAACACTCATTTTTTAATTTACAACATGTAAACTCATTTGCCTGTGATGATGAACATTCATATAGTTATTGAGACTCAACACAGAGACAGCAAGGAACTCATTTTCAAGACCTGCATTGTGCCACAGTTTGTCCATCTGTAAAATGCAGATCAAAATCTTATTGGTGATTGTCTCAAGCAGGAGCTAGTTAATGGGTGGATTTCTAGATATTCCTGTCAAATTGTATGGCATTTGTTTTCAAAGTAGTTTTAGAAGCAGGCCATTGGCAATACAATCTCTTAAAGTACAGGAAGTTCCATTTGATTTTTCATTAATATTTCAATTTCTTTAGTGAATTTTTCTTCCAAGTCCTGGATTTTTTTTTTTTTTTTGTGGTTTCTTTGTGTTGGTTATCCATTTTCTCTTGCATATCATTGAGTTTTCTTACAATCCATGTTTGAAATTCTTCTGTCATTTTAGTGTTCTGAATTTGGTTGATGTCCATTGCTAGAGAGCTGGTGTTCCCCTTTGTGGGTGTACTTTCCATTTGATTCTTCATACTTCCAGAGTTTTTTCACTGATTCCTTCCCATCTGGATCAGCTGTTACTTCTTATGTTTAGATTTTCATTTGGATAATGACACACCCTGTTTAGTGTCTGAGCCAGTAGGTGGTGTTTGTGGGTGAGATTTGACCACACCCTGTATGATGAGTCAGTAGATGCCATAAAAGGGTGTGCAGAATGACCTCCCTGTCAGTAGGTGGCGCTTGCTGGGAGGAGCAGGCTGCATTGTTGTTTTTGGGTCCTGTAACCAGCTCTTTTTTCCTCTGGAGAGGCACTCTAGTGCCTCAGGTGGTGGGTGGGGCCCTGGGACTTCCAGGTGTGTCCTTATTCTCCACCTCAGTGGGGGCAGGTTGGGGAGTGAGGCTGCGTGGGGCTGGGTTGGGTGAGCCTGCCCTCAAGCTCCACAAATGCTGTTAGCAGGAGTCAAAGATCTGTTCTCTGCTTCTGGGCAAAGCTGCTAGGAAGGGGCTGAAATGGCCCCACTCAGCCGAAAAGTCTGCGTGTGGGGGGTGGGGCTGAGACCTGCAGTCTGGAGCCCACCCTCCCCTATTCCTCGGTTTCTCTGTGGCCTCTGCTGGGAGGCAGGACCTCAAGCCAGTGGATCTCCCCTGGCTGTGATGCGGGCTGGGAATTTCCCTGCCCAGGATCGCAGCCTGAGCTGGGAGCACGGCCCTCCCGTGGGAGGAAGGTTGCCCCTCAAGCTGCTGATCTGCCCCTGAAGGCACACACAGCACAGTAAGCTGGTTCACAAATATCCCTTCTGTGCCTCGGGGCAATGCGATCAAGACCTGGGTGTACGGGATCTTGTCTGCAGGCCTGTCCCCGGGGCCCCGGAGATCAATCCTGCCAGGGAGAGGAGTGCCAGTCTCAAGTCACCCACAGGGTGCCCAAGCTGGATCAATGTCTCTCTGCCTCAGGATTTGCCCCGCTCTCCTGGAGTCACCAGGCAAGTGACACCTGGGAGGGCTGGCAAGTAGGGAGCTCACAGTCTGGGTACCCCTCAGTCCACCATAGGGTCCCAAAAGGAAGGGTCATGTTCCCTGCAGATGCCTCATGGTGGTGGCTACATTGTCTCTTTCAGCAGCCATGGGTAGGGAGAGGGAAGGGGAGAATGAAGCAATATGGTACCTACTGATCAGCTTGGGGGCTGGGAGATACCCCGAGGGAGCTGGGAGCCTGGTGCCCAGTTTATAGCAGCACAATTCACAAAGATTGCAAAGATGTGGAAACAACCCAAGTGCCTATCAATACATGAGTGGATTAATAAAATGTGGTATATGTATACCATGCATTTCTACTCAGCCACAAAAAACAATGGTGATCTAGCACATCTTATATTATCCTGGGTAGAGCTGGAGCCCATTCTACTAAGTGAAGTATCCCAAGAATGGAAAAATAAGCACCACATGTACTTGCCATCAAATTGGTTTTAACTGATTAACACTTAAGTGCACATATAGTAATAACATTCATCGGGTGTCCCAGGCAGATGGGAGGGGGGAAGAGGGGATGGGTATATACACATCTAATGGGTGCAGTGCACACTGTCTGGGGGATGGACACGCTTGGGGCTCTGACTCGGGTGGAGTAAAGGCAATATATGTAACCTAAACATTTGTACCCCCGTAATATACTGAAATAAAAAAATTAAAAAAATAAATAAAGTACAGGAAGAACATAATAGAATTTCTTACTTTGCTTTAGTCTCATCAAGAAAATTCTATTTCAGCTTGTATGTCTCAGATGCACATAATACATGAGTATGCTAGTACATTAATTTGGTTAAAATATGTACATCTCTTGGGAGTGCTTGCTCAAATATTTATTCCTAATAGAGATGTACAATCAAAAAAAAAAAAGTTTGCAGCTCTCTAGTCAATAGTATATTTTATACAAAAGGCTATTCCTAGGGCTAACCAATATGATTAAATGTTTATCCTATTGAATGGCTTTTCTTTACAATATTTCCAATGATTATATTAGCTGGTTCACTTGTTATATGTTTTATGATTCTGCTTTATGCTCAGTGAATTTTCCTGTTTCTTCCTATGCCTTTCCTGTGTTTTGTGTTCCTGTATCTTTATCGCTCTCTTGAGCATTCTCAAATCAATCGGAGGCTTCAAAACTGGGCAGTCTCACTTTGTATTATAACCTGCTCTGACTCACCTCTGGGAGGCCTCCTTGCCCACTCACAGCTGCCCCCACACATGACGTAAAATGAATCCAAAGCCAGGAAGGCTAGTCCTTGGAGCCTCCTCCTCACATAGCCTTGTTTATTGTTCTGATTTAGAAACAGCAGTACCACTTCCAGTGCCCCTCCCCAAACCAATTACGTTAGATTCTCAGGGAGAGGCTCAGTCATCAGAGTTGTTTTCATAGCTCCCCAGGTGATTCTAATGTGCACCCAGTGTTGCACACCCCCGGGATGCCTGCCATTTGTCATCCCTGAGCACTGCTAAGCATCACTGGATACTGCTTGGTCATTGCACATTAGTCTACTGCGTGGTCTGATAGGTAACCACTAGGCACATATGGCCATTTGCATTTAAATGAATTGCAATTAAATAGTATTGTAAATTCAGCTCCTCAGTTGCACTAGCCATAGTCAAATGCTCAGGAGCCACAAGTGGTTAGTGGCTACCATTTCTGGGCAGTGCAGCTATAGAACGTTTCTGTCACCACAGAGAGTTCTGCCGAATAGTGCTAACAACCAGGAAACATTGAGAGGGAAAGTGAAAAAGGGAGAGTAGAATATCAGAGAAACTCCATAGCATTCTGGGTAGTCAATAGGTACTGTATTTTACATTACATTTGGAGCATAGTTTATGAATTTCTTAATTTTGAAATTCAGTTGAATTTTGGCTAATTTAAGTAGAGGACTGATGCCTGTTTTAATTTGCTTAGCTTACCTTGGTTCACTGTATCTCCCCTGTTACAGCGTATGTAGCAGCATCTCATTCAATCCCTAACTTTTCTGGGGGGTTGTGTGCATCATTTAAAAACAATTTAATCATAGAGGTTATCCCCTCTGCAATCTATATTGTTTTATGGAACAGGCGAACAGCTGGTGGAAATACCCCCAAGGTTTCTAATCCCAGTGAAGGAAAATATGCTGTCAGCAATTGCCTTGCACCATGACATTTGTGAAATCCAAGGAGGACAGATCTCATGCTCTAACAATACATCCGTGTAAACACCTCAGTAGGGCACTACTGAAGATTCTTATTATAAATATATCAAACATTAGGGATGGGAGAATAGCAACCTTAACGTTTTTTTCATATTAAAAAGCAAAAAAACTAAAAGTAACCATTTTACCAGTTGAGTATGTATTGACTTTTGGTGAGAATCACTTTCTCAAATTATCTGAAATCTTATTCCACGATGCCTCTGCTCATGCCACAGAGCGGATTTTCACCGCCACCTGGTACGTCACGGCACATGCCCTCCTGCTCTTTAGGCTGCTTTTATCAAGTCCCTCTCCTACATGTAAACAGAAAACACAGGTCCATTAATGGACCTCATTATGCTCATTTGTCTTTGCCAAGAACTATTGAAAATGATCACAAATGACTATGTAATTATAATTAAGATTTCATAGATGCATACACTATTTTTAACAAGTTCATTCTGTTAAGTTTCACCCCATTTTGAATAGTGACATTTGCTGGTACAAGGAAGAATTATTAAAATGACAATTTAACTGATATCTCTGGCAGGTAAGCCAGTTGTATTCAATAATTGTAATGATTAGCTCATAATATACAGATAATAACTCTAGGCAGTTTATTGTATTAGAATACCTATAAAGATTAAGTAGTACAACTTATTCTGTAGGACCTCGTTACCGACTTGATCTTTTCCCCCCCATTTTAGCCTATATAGCTTCAGGTTTAGTTTCATTCTCCCAAAGAAGGCAGTCTTGCCCAGTGTGATATTCCAGATTTTGCAAAAATATTTCATTATGAAGAAGAATAACATATATTAGATCTCCTTTTTATGTACTGGGCTAAAAATTATAAGCATTATCAAATTACTAGGAAATTATTTTAGCAATCTGCTCCTAAGTTCAAAAATGATTTCATATAATATGAGTTGCGATAATCTTGTAATTTGCCAAGTATCATCTTTAGAAACTTTTTTTTTTCATTATTCTTGTTTTCATTCAGGACATCTCATCAAAAGAAATTTTTCTTTCTTTTACTGTATGCTGTCTTGATGTGCTTTCCCCTTGAAAAATAAAATCTTTAGTTTCAGGAGCTCTGTGTTCTATTCCTTCAGTTTAAAATCATAGGAAAAATAACTGTCATTTCCTTAGCCCTGTCTCCAATTCCGTCATCATTTTCTACAAACCAATTTTCTCCTTTTTCTTCTGTCTACTATAAGGAACTTTTACTCTGCTCCATTCTCTGCAATTCAGGGCTCACAATTTCTTTGAGCTTTTCAGATTATCTTTTGTACTTGCGTCCACTTTTTCATTAAAAAAGTCTTCAGTCTTATTTTGACTTCATCATCTTTATATTGCCATATTTTAAAACCATCTGCTTATTGACTGAACCAAACTTTTCATTCTACTCAATCATACTGAATATGTAACTTCTGAATGACTTAAAAATCATTACATAATGTGAGAGAATTTTCTGGCATACTCAGGGTACTGTATTGTGTGCAACGAATTTGAAGTGAAATAACTTATAATGAATACAATACCAAGAAATAATAATGAGAATCTGCATATATAGCGTACTGGTCAACAAGCCCACAAGGCAATTTTATTAGAAATTTAA
The DNA here is from genome assembly GCA_004363605.1 of Indri indri. Classification (NCBI taxonomy): domain Eukaryota; kingdom Metazoa; phylum Chordata; class Mammalia; order Primates; family Indriidae; genus Indri; species Indri indri. The sequence continues at coordinate 307,135 of RJWJ010000205.1, forward strand.
CCATTTCACCATTTTATTTCACCATTTTATTAGAAATTTAACAAATCATACTATCATTGGGGATGAGATAGCAGAAAAAGGGGCATGGACATTTGGAGTAGCTACCCTAGCATTCTAATTTTTTGTCAGTCCCTAACTGTGTGCCTTTGAGCTAAGCCATTTTTACTTCCCTGAGCCTTTCATTTATAAAATGGGAGTAAATGTCTTAAATGTTTCAGTGAAATGATAAAGCACCCTCCACAGTACATAGTACAGTAAGAACTCCATAATGTTAATTCCTGTTCTTTTGAAAAATGGACACTTCTGCTTTGAATTCAGGATAGGTGGACTTCAGTGTAGTTATAACCATTTCATTAAGAGATACATTTTTTTTTTACCATCATTGATAAATGTGCTACATGAGTAGCTAAACTTGCCTTTCACTGCCTCTATGAACTGAAACCTTGGTATCAAATCTAAAGAAAGTATTAGATTGAATATCCCATCAATCTATTGACTATCCCATCAACCAGTTGATCTACCAATCAATTGGTAGATCAAATACCAACTAAATATTTTTTCTGGCTTTTAAAATATTTCTAATTTGGTTACAAAACAGATCCATTACCTGGCTTGAAATGATTTCTTCTACCTTTTCTTGAGAGCGCATTTGGCCTGAAGCCTCAGACACTGAGGTATCTATATGAATACACCTAAAAGCTCATGGGTTCAACTGTAATAACTTCTTTCTTATTGAATCAAAGTTCTACCAATTTAAATAGCATATTTTCAGATTACTCATGGGAGACATAGAGTCATGATAAAAGTGTACTTTATATACCATAACCACTTCCAAAAATACAGTTATCTTGAAAAAGGTATATACTTACTAATTGTCAAGTACCAAAAAATTTGATGAAGTTGATTTTGCTTGTGGCCCTAGTCCTCATGGAAAAGAGGGAAATTGCAGGCAAAGAATGATAAATACCGCATGCTCTCTCACATATGGGGAATCTAAAAAAGTTGGACTTGTAGAAGTGGACAGTAGAATGGTGGGTACCAGAGGCTGGAGGAGAGGAGTGTATAGGGAAAGGGAGATGTTGATCAAAGATCAAAAAGTACAAAATTTCAGTTAGACAGCAGGAATAAGCTTACTAAAGCTTATTAAGATCTATTGCACAGAATGGTCACCACTATAATGAATAACAATGCATTGTATATCTCAAAATTGCTAAAAGAGTAAATTTTAAATGGTTTCACCACAAGAAAATGCTAAGTATGTAAGGTGATGGATTTATTAATTAGCTTGATTTAATCATTCCACAATGTAAACATATATCCAAACATCACATTGTACCTCATAAATCCATAATATATACAATTATTATTTGTCAATTAACAATGAAATTAAAAAAACAAAAACACACAAAGGGTGAAATTCATCCTGTGTGGGAAGTTAGGAAGTATGCTGTTGAGAAGCCCTTTCATTACCAAGAAAGCTTAGAATCTGCTTATTAATTTTTTTGCCTATATCTTCCCATAAAATATACTGATTATCTACAATTTTGTGAGCTACGAATAAGGTCTAAAAAGTTTTCACTAAAATTATAGCAATCAGAGTATTCCCCTCCATTTGGGCCACCATCTTCTTCATTCTGACTCTCATCATAACTTCTGACTTTAATCATAACTTCTGACTTCTACTGAACATGGGCAGAATGAGTGACTTTTAGAAATGGATACAGGTGCAGTACATAGAGGGCCAGGAAACCACTTAGTTATCTTTACAAAGTATAACATTATGTAAAGTATTAGGTAAAGTATTAGGACTTCAAAGAACCAAGTAATGAAATGGAGCTAGCTCTAGTATTTTCTACTGATGGTTGGACTGATAACAATATCTGATGAGATACCTAAGCCTTGAACTGTTTTCTTTTCTTTCTTTCCTTTTTCTTTTCTTTTTTTTTAAGAGACGTCTTGCTTTATCACCCAGGCTAGTTACGAACTACTAGCCTCAAGTGATCCATGATCCTCTCACCTCAGCCTCAGGCGTGAGCCATGAACTGTTTCTACAGATATTTTTTAAGGTTATAAACATATCTTATTTGGTTTTAAGAATGCTCTGGGCAGCTTATTTTGGAATTTCCTCTGCTACCCTGTTACAGATATCACCGACATGGGCTTTTGCATTTTGACTGAAGGCTTCTCTCTCTTACTCATTCTTTCTCTTTATAGGAAACTAGTAGTTGTGTCAGGTTGCTAAGTGTCTTCCCACTAAAGGACAAGTATTCTGGAACAGCATATATTTAGCATTTGACATTTGATAAACAAGCTTGCCTGAGATATTTTCAATACAACTTCAGCTTCAGCAATTGTAAGCAAAGGATCCAGTTGGTATTTGGCGAAGTAAACAGATGTGGACGTGCTGCCTACATCAAGATGCATTCTTTTTTCTGAGAAGTGGATAAGAACTTGTGGAAATGAATAATGGAATTCAAATCATATAAGGCAAGACATTTGATATGCAGGAATAAATCACAGTATAATAATTCTGTTTGGCTTGAATGGGAAGCCACTAATGCTGAAATATAGTCAGAGAAAAGGAAAGTGGAAATTCTATAGAGGCTGGCCCTGGAGTAATACTACTGCCCTCAGTGGAATGTTATCTTCTTTGAAAGACCCTGGTTCAATTCAATACATGAAACATTCATTGATTACTACTTAGGAAAGCTAATTTATTTATAAGGCACAGTTAAACAGTGGAAAATACAAAAAAACTAGGCACAGTCCTTATTGTTAAGAAATTTTTAAATCTAGACATATTTTGGAGAGAGAAATTCTCTGCTTGGGGAGATAGGGGACTCCTTTGGAATAAGCATGGTGAGAAAGAATTGCTCCTGGCATGTCAGTGGTAAGAGTGAAATATTTTCTTTTGATGACCTCTCTATTAAAACTAGAGAGGTAGGTAGGATTTTGTAATCATTAAGGTTCTTGATAATTCTGAATTTTATTTTCCTCTAGTACTAGTACTTGTCCATATCAATATTTTGGGACAGAAATGTTTTCTGTTAACCCCCAGGATAAAACATAAATTCATCATTTAACAAGTATTTATTGAGTTCCTAATTTTCCTAGCACTGGGCTTTGGTACTATAGGATGTGTAAAAGATGTCTAATATATTTAAAGTGATAGAGTTCACAAATGAAACTTTATGAAAAGGAATATCTCTTTTTAAGCCTCAAGAACTATGATGTGTACCTACTTGAGGATTTGTTAAATCGCCAGCAAGGGTGAACTAGTTTGTGATTCAACTGTAGAATTGTTGTACGATGACTATCCCACTGGCAGGCACTTCTTGTCCAAGAGAAAGTAATTGGTTGTTGGTGACTCAAGTGAGTCTGGGAAGACTCATCCATGACCAAATTAAAGACAGCAGGGACTTAATTTGTATTCAACCCTGCACCAATCAGCATGAGACAAAGAAGAGATGCATGTGGAGGTGGAGAGAAAAACTGTTTTACAAGTTAGAGAGGGAAAACTGCAGGTCTGAGTTGCAGAACTGCTAAGGAATGGGAGAACAGAGAACTTTGCAGGCTGAACCTTGGTATCTTATTTATTCCTCTTGGCTACAGAATGCCAGCCAGCAGGAGACTCATCACTAAGATATTACAGGGAAATGAAGTCAGGCAAGAAAAATATGCATTGCTTTTCTCCTCACCTCATAAATTTTGTTACTAATAAATCAGATTCTTATAGAACAATCTGCCACAGCTGTCTCTAGAAACAAGGTTTTATTTGAAAGATTTTTATTAAAATAAAATACACAGTAGTTTTAAGAGTGAACATTATAGTTTTAAGTCAAAAGGGAGTCATTGAGAGCACATGTGTCTGTTACTCACCAGTTACTTTTTTGGCACCTTGACTCTTGGTTTTTGTTGCTGGGATCAGGTGGCATGATTTGACATGCAGTTAAAGGTGTGGTAACCTGTGACTTATTTCCTATTCCTGGGATGTTCCCTCCCTGGACTTCTGAGAAAATTCCAAAACAGTTCATTTTTATATGAGGGCTACCTCCTTGTTTACTTTGGTTAAACAATACAGCAACAAGTCAGGACAAGAACGATGCAATACCTTTTTAAAATTAAGTTTAAAACAAATGTCATCAGAGTAAATTACGATTTCCCAAATGGGGGACTTGGCAAAATGAGACACATTAAAACTCTTTTTATGCATTTATTTGCAGAAGAGTTGATTTGACGAACAATTATATATGATTTTTTTTCTGATGATAAACGTAAGTACATGGTAATCACAGAGAAGAATCTCTGTGTTATTCTTCAATTCGTGTTTGTCTAGTGCTTTGTTAGTCCATTCCAGCTCACCAGGGCAGAGACTTGGGCTGTTGTAAACTTGTGGGCACATGCCCAGTGGTGGGGCAGAGATGACCAGGCAAGGCTGACACATGATAATTAAGTTTTCTTCAGTCATGCTGTTGCAGCTGCTCCCTTCCCTCTTTGGTGAGTTTCTGTGGCCACAGCAAGTAGGAACCTATCTCCAGGGCCTGGGATGAAGGAGAACCCAGGCTTGGCTTGGGGAACTTGATCTGCCTCCCTGGTGGGCCATAGTTACTCCTCATGCAAGTGGAGCAATGAGAGCAGGTGTGACTGGAAAGAGGGAAAATGTGCCCTTTGACCCCCAGGAGGAATCACTGTTCATTTGTGCCCAAGTAGACTCATCAAGGGCAATTAGTTCACAATGGTGTTATCACCCGAAAGGACTATAGTGTTAAGAGAATTTGCCAGTTTATTTGAATGTGGGTGCTGGCAGATGACAGCTTGGGATATTATGGTTACCCATAAATATGGCAGTTTGCTGGGAAGATACTAGACAGGCTGCTGGGCTGGGAGAAAAAGCCAAACTTAGTTAGTAAACAGCACCTGGAACAACTGAAGTTAACTGGTGGTTGTGATATAAGCATGGTGGAAAAGTTAGCAATTAATTAATTTTAAAGAAAACTGGACTAATGAGACAATTCTATTTGTATCTTATATACAACCTCCTCCTCAGTATTAACAGATTTATTCCAAACTTATATAAGATAATGAAAACAAAACTTAGCAATATGGGGAGTGGACAGAGGGGTCAAGCTATAAAATTAGATCACAGAGTGACGAAGCTGCATAGCTGGATTGAGGGATTTAATGCAGAAAGATTGATCCTAACTTATTTCTTTTATTTAGCAATGGTAATATTTCTTTTACTTACATCGATAATATAAAGTGAGGTGCCTTATTAGAAAGGCCCTATTTCAAGGACAGCTGTCATAAAATAGTGGCCAAGATATTTTTGATATATCAAAATTACGATATTAACATGACCCTAAATACAATTAGAAGTCATACCTAGACTCATTTATGTCTTTAGCCAACATATACCTATTGAAATCTAATGGATGTCCTGGACACAAGCAATGCTAAACAAGACAGATGTAGGCCCTGCACCCCTGCAGTTTGTAATCAAATGGTTTTTGACATTTTGATGTGATTGTTGTATTTATTTAATTGGAGAAGGCTTTAATTTAAATTTGTGTTATGTTCTGCATTAAGGAATAAAAATGTGTGCATTTCTGAGACTCAGTAACACTTTTGGTTTTTCTTTTCCCTTTAAAGAAAAGTTTGGTGCCCAAGACAGGCAAGAATTATTGCACTCATGTAATTGATGACCTGGGAGCCAATTGTATTCCAATAGTGTTTTTAGGGATCTTAGAACTTTTTAGGGGTACAAGCTCTGAAAATGATAATAACCATAGTCTATTTATATATATGATAAATATTAATTGAGGCCTACTACAGCATTGTGTTAGATTCTAAGGTTATAAAATATTGACCCCATCCCTGTAATAAGTTTGGGATTACACACTCATTTAACCTTAAAGTGTAAGTGGATAATTTTGTTTAATTTTGGTAAGTGCTGTAAAAGAAGAAATATTGGATACTATGAAAGCAGTATTTGGTTTATTGATTGAGTGGAGGATTTGAGAAAATTTCCTTGAGGAAGGGATATTTGGTTGGACTTAAAGAGATGAGTAGGAGTGAAATAGGCAAGGGAGAGGAGGTGGATAAATGTTCTCTCTCTCTCTCTCTCTCTCTCTCTCTCTCTCTCTCTCTCTATATATATATATATATATATATATATATATATATATATATATATCCATCCCTTAGGAAAAAGTAAAAAGCTACAACATGATTGAACATATGTGCCCAATTATCAAAGCTTATTCTGCACCTTGAAGGTGGAGATGAAAGCTTTTTTTAAAAAATTTTTTTTATTTCAGGAAATTATGGGGGTACAAACATTTTGGTTACATGTTATGACTTTGCCACATTCCAGCCATGATTTGAGACATGCCCTCCCCGCCTACAATGTTCACCGCATCCATTAGTTGTGAGTTTACCCACCCCCAATCTCCCTACCTCAATGAATATTACTACCATGTGAGCACCTTAGTGTTGATCAGTTAGTGTCAACTTGATAGCGAGTACGTGTGGTGCTTATTCTTCTATTCTTGTGATACCTCACTTCGGAGGATGAGCTTAAGCTCTATGCAGGAAAATATAAGAGGTGCTAGATCACCATCGTTTTTTGTAATTTAGTAGTATTCCATTGTATACATATACCATATTTTATTAATCCACTCATGGATTGACGGGCACTCGGGTTGTTTCCACATCCTTGCTATAGTGAATTGTGCTGCTATAAACATTCGAGTGCAGATGTCTTTATTATAGAATGACTTTTGTTCCTTTGGGTAGATGCCTGATAGTGCTATTGCTGGATCAAATGGTAGTTCTACTTGTAGCTCTTTGAGGTATCTCCAAATTCTTTTCCACAGAGGTTGCACTAATTTGCAGTCCTACCAGCAGTGTAACAGTGTTCCTATCTCTCCACATCCTCACCAGCATTTGTTGTTTTGGGATTTTTTTGATAAACGCCAGTCTTACTGGAGTTAGGTGATATCTCATTGTGGTTTTGTTTTGCATTTCCCTAATGATTAGAGATGTTGAGCATTTTTTTATGTTTGATGGCCATTATTCTGTCTTCTTTTGAAAAGTTTCTGTTCATGTCCTTCACCCATTTATTGATTGGGTTGTTCGATTTTTTTTCTTGTTCATCTTTTTGAGATAGATTCTTGTTATCAGCCCTTTATTGGATGTGTAGAGAGCAAATATTTTGTCCCATTTTGTAGGCTGTCTATTCGCTCTAATGATAGTTTCCTTGGCTGTACAAAACTTTTTAATTTGATCAGGTCCCATTTATTTATTTTTGTTGCTGCTCTGATTGCTTTGGGGAACTTTGTCATAAATTCTTTGCCTAGGACAATGTCTAAAAGAGTCTTCCTAATATTTTCTTCTTTGATTCTTAAGGTTTAATGCCTTAGTTTTAAGGCTGTTATCCATTTGAATTGATTTTTGTGAGAAGTGAGAGGTGGGGATCCAGTTTCAATTTTCTACATGTGGTTATCCAGTTTTCCCAGCACCATTTATTGAAAAGAGATTTTTTACCCCAGCAATATTTTTGTCTGCTTTGTCAAAGATTAGATGACAATATGCAGATGGTTTCATATCTGGGTTCTCAGTCCTGTTCCAAAGGTCCGTATCTCTGTTCTTGTGTCAGTATCATGCTGTTTTGGTCACTATAGCCTTGTAGTACAGCTTGAAGTCTGGTAGGCTGATACCTCCCAGTTTGTTCTTTTTGCTTAAGAATGCTTTGGCTAAACAAGGTCTTCTCTCATTCCATAAAAAGCACAGAATTATTTTTTCTAAATCTGTGAAGAATGATGCTGGTACTTTGATAGGGATTGCATTAATTCTGTAGATCACTTTAGGTAGTATGGACATTTTAACAATGTTGATTCTACCAATCTATGAGCAGATTTTTCCATCTGTTTACATCTCCTATAATTTATATTCTTAGTGTTTCATAGTTCTCTCTATATATGTGTCTCACCTCTTTCATTAAATATATACCTAGATATTTGATTTTATTTGAGACTACTGTAAAAAGTACTGTATTTTTGATTTGAATTTCTGCTTGACTGTTACTGGCATATAAGAATGTCTCTGATTTTTGTGTATTAATTTTGTATCCTGAGACTTTACTGAATTCATTTATCAATTCCAGGAGTCTCTTGGTTGAATCCTTGGGGTTTTCTAGATATAATCATATCATCAGCAAAGAGTGAGAGTTTGATCTCTTCTGCCCCCATTTGAACACCCTTAATTGCTCCCTCTTGTCTAATTGCTCTAGCAAGGACTTCCAGATTTGAATAGAAGTGGGGATAGTGGGCATCCTTGTCTGGACCAGATGGCTACACTTCCGAGTTCTACCAAACATTCAAAGAAGAACTCATACCTATACTACAGAAATTATTCCACAACATTGAGGAAGATGGTATCCTCCTTAACTCATTCAACGAAGTCAACATCACCTTGATACCAAAACCAAGAAAGGACACAACACAAAAAAGAAAACTACAGACCAATATCCCTCATAAATATTGATGCAAAAGTCCTCAACAAAATTTTATCAAATCGAATCCAAGAGCATATCAAAAAAATAATTCATTATGACCAGGTGGGCTTTATACCAGAGATGCAAGGCTGGTTCAACATATGCAAATGGATAAACGCAATTCACCTCATAATAAAAGCAAGAAAAAAGACCATATGATTCTTTCAGTAGATGCAGAAAAAGCATTTGACAAAGTCCAGCACACCTTTATGATGAAAACTCTTAGCAAAATAGGCATACATGGGACGTACGTTAAAATTATCCAAGCCAGATACGATAAACCACAGCCAATATCATTGTGAATGGGGAAAAATTGAAACCATTCCCACTTAGATCTGGAGATGAAAGCTTTTTAAGCAGCAAAGATAAAAATCTTTGTAGTTTGATATATAGTCTGGTTTTTCTGACAGCTTTAATTTTTCCTCTTTACCAGCTTCAAGGTTTTCTACATATACAATGTAATCATTATTATAAAATTGTATTTTGACACAAACCCACAGGTAGAATGATTCAGCTGTTCTTCAACACAGTAGCACGGTGGCAGAGACTAGTCATTCTAAACAGTGAATGGGGAGAAGAATACTAATTTTAGTATTATATAAAAATACTTCTTGAACAATGTTTTGCCCTTGACTACTTTTTAAAAAATGACCTTTTTATTTTAGGTTAATTTTAGATTGATCCAAATCATTGCAAGGATAGTAACAGGGTTCTGTTATATGCCACACCCACTTTCCTCTATTATTAGTATGTTATATAATATGATACATTTATCACAATCAACGAACCAATATTGATTCTTTGTTATTAACTAACTGTATACTCTATTCAGATTTCCTAAGTTTTAATCTAATGTCCTTTTCCTGTCCCAGGATCTGATCAGGATACATTATATGTCATAGTCATGTCTCCTTAGGCTCTTCTTGGTTGAGCCAAATGTGACTTGATTGAGAAATGAAAGTTTATGAGACTTTTGTCCTTTCAGATGACCTGGACAGTTCTGAGGAGTTCTGTTTAGCTATTTTGTAGAATGTCTCTCAATTTGGATTTGTCCAGTATTTTTTCTCATGGTTAGACTGGAATTAATGTTCTGGGGCAGAAGTTGACAGAGGTTAAGTGTGGGTCTTATCACATCGTGTCAAGGGTATATGCTATCAACATGACTCATCACTGTTGATATTAGCCTTAACTCCTTGGCTTGAGGAAGTATTTGTCAGGTTTCTCTACTCTACAGTTACTCTTTTCTTCTCCCCTTTCATACAGTACTCTTTGAAAGAAGCCATTATGTGCAGCTCATATTTAAGGAGTGGGGAGGTATGCTCCACCTTCTTAAGGGTGGAGTATCTACATAAATTATTTGCAAGTGTCTGTTCTCTTTCATTAACTTATTTATTCAATCATTTATGTAAGAACATATAACTCGTAAATATTTACTCTATGCTTCGGGTATAATTGAACACTATTTTATCTATTTTGCTCCTCATATTGTTCTAGCTTTGGCCTTTGGGAGCCCTTTCAGTTGGCTTGTGCATCTCTTTGACCTCTTAACTTTCTGTCACTATAATGTGGTTCAGACTCATCTTATGTATTTTCTGCTCTAGTCTTGTGATCAGCTGTTTCTTCAAGGAGTCATGGTTTCTTTTATTTTTAAGATCTGGGCAGTAGGTGTACTTATTCTCATTGGGCATTGTTACTTCTAGATGCTCAAAGTTGACAGTGCAAAGAGATATATGTGGGTACTAACCCAGGTATCTGCCACATATCTATATATTCTATATGTAACCATCCATTTCTGTGTTAAGCTAAACATGAGTACATGCTGATGTCTCCAACTCTAACTCATTACAATGTGGATTGGAGCCTTTTCCATTTACTTATCTGTCACTTCCTACACCAACAGTGACAAATCTGACTCCACCATCTGCTGTTCATTTACTTAATTATTTACTTCCAGTATACATGTACAGAGGTTTCAGAATTGTTAACCTGTACCTCTGTAAGAAACAAGTCTATTAACTAGAGTGTAGTGTTTCTATACAGCTCCTTTGCTTTTATTCTTACAGACTCCATTCACTCATTTCCAAAGTCACTTAGGTTAGCACCTTATTTCCCCATCCCCTTCAGTGAGTTTGTTTCATAATTTGTCACACATTTGGACTCTTTGGTAACATTCACCTTCCATCCTGGGATCCCCTGACCTCTTAAGTTATTTTATTTATTTATTTTTATTTATTTCAGCATATTATAGGGGTACAGATGTTAGGTTACGTATGTTGCCCTTGCCCCCCTCCCTCCCCAAGTCTGAGGTTCAAGAGTGTCCATTCCCCAGATGGTGCACATCACACTCTTTGTGTATGCATATACCCATTCTCTCCTCCCCCTTACCCCCTCCCCCTGCCCGACATCCAATAGATGTTATTCTTATATGTGCACTTATGTGATGATCAGTTAATACCAATTCGATGGTGAGTACATGTGGCACTTATTTTTCCATTCTTGGGATACTTCACTTAGTAGAATGTGTTCCAGCCCTTTCCAGGAGAATACAAGAGGTGCTATATCACCATTGTTTCTTAAGGCTGAATAAGTACTCCATGGTATACATATACCACATTTTATTAATCCACTCATGTATTGATGGGCAGTTGGGTTGTTTCCACATCTTTGCAATTGTGATAAATTCACACAAACTTTTAAGGCAAAATGTGACTCTTCGAGGAAATACAAATGTTGACTTTGCCTTACATACCTGAAATAAATCCCATTTGATTATGGTGTATAATTTCTTTTATACATTGTTAGGTTTGACTTGCTAACATTTTGTCAAGATTTTGTGCCAATGCTAAGGAGAGATATTGTTCTCTAGTTTTCCTTTCTTTTAATGTTTTATCCAATTTTGATGTTAGGATAATGCTGGACTCATAGAATAAGTTAGGAAGTATTTCCTCTACTTGTGTTTACTAAAACAGATTGCAGAGTATTGGCATAATTTCTTTTTTCAATATTCGGTAGAAATAATTTTGAAACCACCTCGGCCTGCTGATGCCTTGTTTGGAACGTTATTGATTATTGATTCAATTTCTTTAGCAAATATAGGGATATGTGGGTTATCTGTTTCTCCTTGTGTGAGTGTTCCTAGTTTGTGTCTTTCAAGGAATTGGTCTATTTGATCCAAGTTTTCAAATTTGTCAGCATGGAGTTGTTTATAGCATTCCTTTATTATCATTTAAATGTCCGTGGGACCAGTAGTGGTGACTCCTTTTTCATTTATGATGTTTGTAATTTATATTTTCTCTCTCTTTTTCTTATAGCCTAAATAGAAGTTTATCAATTTTATTGATCTTTTCAAAGAGACAGTTTGTGTTTCATTGTGATTTTCTTTATTGTGTTCCTGTTTTCAATTTTATTGAGTTCTGCTCTAATTACAGATGCTCCTTGAATTACAGTGGAGTTATGTCCCAATAAACCCATTGTAATTTGAAAATATGAGTCGAAAAGCATTTAATACACCTAACCTACCAAACATCATAGCTTAGTGTAGCCTACCTTAAATGCACTCAGAACACTTATGCTAGCATACAGTTGGACAAAATCATCTGGCCACACAGTATACTCTAGAGTATCAGTTGTTTATATTTCTGATGGTGTGGCTGAGTGGGGGCATGGTTTGCTGCTGCTGCCCAGCATTGCATGAGAGTATTGTCCCACATGTTGCTAGTCTAGGAAAAGATCAAAATTCAAAATTTGAAGCATGGTTTCTACTGAATGCATATTGCCTTCACACCATCAAAAGTGAAAAGATCCTATGGTGAACCATTGTTCAGGAACTGTCTGTATTATTTTTTTCACTTCCGAATGCTTTAGGCTTATCTAGTCTTTTTTGTCTGGTTTCCAGAGGTGGAAGCTTAGGTTATTGATACTGTTTTTTCTTTCTTACCTAATGTATTTATTTAATGCTATAAATTTTCCTACAAGCATTGCTTTTCCTGCATCCCACAAATTTTAATGTTTTATTTTCATTTTAGTTTAGTTCAAAATATTTAAAAAATTCTCTTGAGATGTCTCCCTTGACCCCTATTTTCTTTAAAATGTCTATACCTCCCAAAGTGATCTACAGAGTCAATGCAATCCCTATTAAAATACCAACATCATTTTTCGCAGATCTAGAAAAAATAATTCTACACTTTTTATGGAACCAGAGAAGACCTTGTATAGCCAAAGCAATCTTAAGCAAAAAGAACAAACTGGGAGGTATAAGTATACCAGACTTTAAGCTATACTACAAGGCTATAGTAATTAAAACAGCATGGTACTGGCACAAGAACAGAGATACAGACCTTTGGAAGAGGACCGAGAACCTAGATATGAAACCATCCACATATTGTCAGCTAATCTTTGACAAAGCAGACAAAAATATACACTTGGGAAAAGAATCTCTTTTCAATAAATGGTGCTGGGAAAACTGAATAATCACATGCAGAAAATTGAAATTGGATCCCCACCTCTCATCTCTCACAAAAATCAACTCAAAATGAATAACAGCCTTAAACCTAAGGCATGAAACCGTAAGAATCCTAGAATAAAGTGTTGGGAAGACTCTTTTAGATATGAGTCTAGGCAAAGAATTTATGAAGAAGACCCCCAAAGCAATCAGAACAGCAACAAAAATAAATAAATGGGACCTGATCATATTAAAAAGCTTCTGCACAGCCAAGGAAACTATCATTAGAGTGAATAGACAGCCTACAGAATGGGAGAAAATATTTGCTTTCTACACATCCAATAAAGGGCTGATAATAAGAATCCATATAGAACTTAAAAAAATCAACAAGAAAAAATCAAACAACCCCATCAATAAATAGGCAAAGGACATGAACAGAAACTTTCCAAAAGAAGACAGAATAATGGCCAGCAAACATATAAAAAAAATTCTCAACATCTCTAATCATTAGGGAAATGCAAATCAAAACCACAATGAGATATCACCTAAGTCCAGTGAGAATGGCCTCTATCAAAAAGTCCCAAAACAACAAATGCTGGGATGTGAAATGGCGTGGATGTGGAGAGATTGGAACTCTTACATTGCCAATGGGACTGCAAATTAGTACAATCGCTGTAGAAAGTAATTTGGAGATACCTCAAAGAGCTAAAAATAGAAACACCATTTGATCCATCATTCTCACTACTAGGCATCTACCCAAAGGAACAAAAGACATCCTGTAATAAAGACATCTGCACGTGAGTGTGTACAGCAGCACAATTCACTATTGCAAGGATGTGGAAACAACACAAGTGCCCTTCAATCCATGAGTGTATTAAAAAATGTGATATATGTCTACTATGGAATACTACTCAATTACAAAAAACAATGGTGATCTAGCACCTCTTACATTATCTTGGATAGGGCTTGAGCCTATCCTTCAAAGCAAGGTATCACAAGAATGGAAAAATAAGCACCATATATACTCGCCATTAAATTGGTACTAACTGATCAACACTAAGGTGCTCACATGGTAGTAATAGTCATTGGTTGTTGGCCAGGTGGGGGGTGGGGGTGGGTGAACTTACAACTAATGGATGCAGTGCACACTGTATGGGGGAAGGGCATGCCTCTAGCCCTGGCTTGGGTGAGGCAAAGTCATTACTTGTAACCAGAATGTTTGTACACCCATAATATCCTGAAATTAAAAAAAAAGAAGAAAAGAAAGAAATATTCTGCTTGCACACTGAATGGCTGAACTTGCCAAAATTATCTTCTCTCAGTCTGTCTGGAAATAGTCACTCTCTGCTGTGAATCTACTGTGAGGAAACGGCTCCTGCCTGGTGCCCTGGACACCTTGCACATGTCCACATGAGCCACGCGGGCGAGGTTTGACCTGAAGCTCCTCCGTGTCTGGCAGAACACCTTAGGTCCTCCCTGGGGGACCCCTCTCCCACTCCCTGCCTGTCTCCCCTGGGAGGGTGTTTTAAGGCAATATCTCGTCATCTCCCAGGTTCTGAAGAGGTATGAAGCTTGGAGCAGAGCTACAGATTTTGAACCCACGTAGCTGCCATCTAGGATCAGGTATCTCACAACCTGAGAGGGGATCATCGCTCCTTTTGTTTTGGTGTCATGCTCTTTTGTGTGTGGGATAAGGAACATGGGAAACTGGCTCTGTGGCGAATCTTCCTTTCACTCTGTATGTAAATAATAAACCGAGTGTCTTGTTGTATCTTTACAAGCCCAGTCACCCAGACCTGGCTTTGGCTTCTCCTTATCTTGTGTGTGCTTGACACGTATTAGTTATTATATTTAAGATTCATTTGGGTAAGAGGTAATTCTTTTGAAAATCCAAGTTACTCTAAGACCACTGTCATTAACTTTTTGGAAGGAAGGAAAGCTGTTCATAGACCCCTCTGAAAATATGTTGAAAGATATAGATGCTTTTTCTCAGAAAAAAATGTATAGCTGCATAAAAATGTGTATGCAATTTCTGGAAGTGTATATACACCATGGACCTTGGGTGGGAACCTCTGCTGTAAGGGATTTAGGTCCAATCAGTGACTTGTGCTGTGAAATAAAATAATATCAGCAGATAAAAATAAATAAATATCCTCTCTATCCCCTTTCCATTTTGTTTTTGTTTCTAGCACTTATCATTACTTGACATTATATATTTGTTTATTGTCTGTCTCCTTTATAAAAATATGAGTACTGTGAGGCTAGGGATTTTATTTTTTATTCCAGAGCAGTGCCTGACTTTCAATAACTCTTGTTGTATGAATGAAAAATGGATGAAATTAAAAGCTGATTCAGAGTGTATACTTTATGTGAGCATGTGTACATTTTACACAAGTGATATATGATATTCTTCCAAACCTTAGGTGCTCTTTTAACCATTCTCAATCAGTTGTGGCGCCTTAGAAAAATCATGGTGAAAATGACACTGAGAGCTAATTTTGGTAGGAGATAGATGTTGTATTTAGCTCATCTGCTCCATTTGGGCAAAAATAGTCTATCTTAATACAGCTGATATTCAAACATTAGGATATATTAGTAGGTAAATAATTCACACAAATCAAAAGCATCAACGGAAAAACTGAGAAACCATTTTTTTAAAAATTCAGACCAGGATTTGTGTAATTTGGAATCTGTAGTAAAAAACATTGTAGTTATAATTCTAGGAATTACAGAATCATGATTGTATCTATGATGGATCAGTAGTGACACTGGCCTGTGGAATAGTTTGCCCTCTGAGAATTCTAGGGCCCCATATGTAAACACGGAAACACAGAGTGCAAACTATTTATATTGATTAACAATGGATGAAGATTTGTACAGATTGCACCACTCAGTGTTTTCTGAGGCAGATGTGGCATGGCAATTAAAATTATGGGCTCTGAAATCAATCTGCCTGGGTTCAAATCCCAGCTCTGTGTCTCAGTTTCCTTGGCTTTAGAAAGGGATACTGATGGTACATTCCTTTCATTGTGGTTTTGAAAATTAAATGATATAATTTAGGTCGAGAGCTTTGATAAGCACCTGGTATATAGCAAGGGCTCAATAAATGTTAGCTATTTTTAAGATTGATTGCACGCAAGACAAACTGCCTCTCAATTAATCAGAAAAGGAGATTACTGGGGTAATTTTGGTTAGATCACAGACTTAATGTGAAGACTGAAGATCTAGGCTTGGAAAACAGGTAGAAACGCAACACCTTTGCAAAGGTGATGCCTTGGGAGCAGCCTGGCAGCAGTCCCTGCCTTTACTCTTGGGCACCAGAGCCACCACAGGGCAGCGGATTGAATCATCCTGTGTCCTGGCATCACAGGCATGGGGGAAGCCTGCTGCAGGAGGAGTCCAGGTCACTTACCTTCATCCTAGAGTCTGGGGCAGCAGAAAGCAGTGTCCTTGTGGTCTTTGTGGTGGGGGTGAGTCCTGACATTCACCAGCTCACATACTAGGGAAACCAAACATAGGAAGGTAACTGGGATGCCAGGAAACCAAGAATTAGCAAATATTTATCACACCAATTAGTTAATGAAATTATGCTTTTCAATAATTTTTGAACAATGTCCTAACAGCTTAGTTTAAAGTACTTAGCAAAATGATAAAATCTACCCTTGGTCCTTTTTCTAAATTTCTGCAACTTCAAGTGCTTCGTAGTGATTCTGAACTTCTAGAAAACTGAAGATTCTTACTTTGTGATTTATTCAAATCCTACAGTTCGGTCATGTCAATCTGCGCCTTTTTTCATTATGAAGCATGAAATAGGACGACTTTTCCAAGTTGCCTTAGGAACCTACTCCTACACAGGGGGTAAATCATCCCAATGAATAAAGGAAGAGTCACATTGGCCTGTTGAAACTTTAGGAGCCAACAAAGGCTTGGAGAGAGACCATTTGTCTGAGGTCATTGGGATTATGCTGCCCTCCCCAAGTTCCACTGCAAAGGGCGAGACAACAACCTGTCTCCCAACCATTATAATCCGTATCAGAGAGGATCACCTGATGAGTAAGGATGGACATGTTCCCATGTTAGCAGGTAGGGAGGGAAGGACTTGTAGCTTGGAAGCGAAAAACCACAGTGTTAGGGAATGGAAGAGAGCGGGTTTAAGGAGATGAGGCCCCTGAACTTGTGCATGGGAGTATGGTTAGTTGTTGGGAACGGGAGAGTGAAGTGGGCATCCTTTACCTACTGAAAATAATCCTTATTTCTCCTCCCCTCAGTTTTTCTAAATTGGGTTTGACATTTCCTTTGCTCATTACATTACATTAAATTACGTAAGATCCATGATAATAAAACTCTAGAAGAAAACATGCAGGATTTCAAACTGGCAGTTCGTTAATGAGAAAAGATAAGGAGGAGGGATTTTGTTAAAACTAATGATGAAAATAATTATTGGGAACTTCTGTTTCTGGCCAAGATGGAGTAACAGGGACTATATTTATTCTCCCATCAGAAACATATGATAAACAAATGAAAAACTGGACAAAATATGTAAAACTACTGTCTATAAACCTTGGCTATCAAGCAATGCAGGATGATGTCTCTTGAGAAAGGGAAAATAAATGGGGCGACTGTTATGATTGCTCCAAGTTCCTGCCTGGAGAGATGTTCCAGGCCACAGTGAGTTAGGAGGAACCCTGGTGTAATTAAATATATAAGGTAGCACACGATAGTTGCCAAATGAATGGCACAGGAAAGAAAAGCTACAAGAACAGAGGAGGTGGAGCCACTAGACCGGGGTGGGGGGTCTAAGATTGACTGTGGATTAAATGGGACTTGAATTGGGTTTTCGAGGCTGGTACAAGAAGAGGGGTAGAAAGAGAACAAGGTGGTGGTATTGGAAAATATTATAAAAAGATGCACAGGCCCAACTTTGTTTCATAAAAAATAAAGGTTTGTGGGGGAATTTGTAAAGACAGAATTGGAAAGTAGTTTTCGACTCTGCGGAAATTCATGAATTTTAACTTAGATTTTATTCAGCAGGTCAGTAGCTTTTTAAATTTAAAATAAAACCAGAAAACCCTATTAAAAATAAATGCTTACCCTAATCCCAGTACGAAACATACATATAAAAACATAGCTGCTTTAGACAAATGGGGGTGAGGGATGAGATGACCAGATATCTCAACAGCGCCACCTCTGGTATTCCCACAGAACCACCAAGAGTCTTCAGGGTGTAGTTAAACATCTCCTGCTGAAGGCTAAGGTGGCCACCGAGGGCTTCAGATAGACGATGACTGGATAAAATGCCTGCCCAGTAGAGAATAACCAATCGCCAGTTAGTTGGATTGGAGGGGAGACTGAAGGTAGGCCAGGGGACACATTAGGAACTGTTGCAACTATCTAGGTAAGAATGGAAACGGGTATGAACTAAGAGGATGGCGGAAGCCAGCAAGGCAGGGACTAAAGGCAGAGATACTTGAGGAAATGCACAGTAGGTTGGGTGATTTTTTGGATATGAAAGTGGGGAAGGAATGAACATTAAATAGCCTTAAATGAATGAGTTACTTTGCAGTTTTTTGACCTGATACATTTAGAGCTGTGATAACATTAAGAATAATCCATAATTACATAAATTACATCATTTAATGAGACAACATAGTGCAATGATCTTACCAATACCTAACAATCAATAATATCGTTGTACAGAGGCTTTGGAATTAGATGGACCTTGGTTCAAGTCCCTGCCTGCCCTTGGTATGACTTTGGGCATGATAGTTAATCTAAGGTTCTTCTCTGGTAAGTGGGAGACAAAACTGTACTTACCTTATAGCAGTGGTCCCCAACCTTTTTGGCACCAGGGGCTGGTTTCATGGAAGACAATTTTTCCACAGACTGAGGGGCTCCAAGGGGAACCAATAGATTCTCATAAGGAGCGCGCGATCTAGATCCTTCGTGTGCCTGCAGTTTACGGGGTTCACGCTCCTGTGAGAATCTAATGCCACTGCCGATCTGAGGGGAGGCGGAGCTCAGGCAGTGATGCGAGCGATGGGGAGCAGCTGTAAATACAGAGGAAGCTTCTCTCGCTCACCTGCTGCTCACCTCCTGCTGTGCAGCCCGGTTCCTAACAGGTACCGGTCTATGGCCCTGGGGTTGGAGACCGTGGCCCTGTAGGATTCTTCTGGAGTGTTTGCAGGGAGTATGTCAGAATTCATGCAGAGAAGTCTCTCTGGAGCAAGTTTTATTAGTTCTTATCTTTACTTAATTCTTAACTAATCAGTATGTCTGTTTTCTTCAACATGTTAAATTAAAAAGCTCTTAGTGTATTTCTTTGTCTGGCTTTTTAATACCTCATGAATAATGTGGAATCACTAAGAAACAAAAGAAAGGTGATTATGCAAATGCTTGAAATATTTAATACATTAAAGTAGTCGTGGAAAACTGGCAAAATAACTTTACTGATATTATTCTAGCTTTTTCTAGAAGCATTGGGTATTAAGAAGAAAAAAAGATCATTTCAATAAAAGAAAAATTTTAAAAATGGAATGCATTAGAGGCATATAATGCAACGAATTCTATCATTAACAAATACTCAGGCAGTATACTAACTTTTCCTATGATACAATGTCAAGCCAAAGAATTTAAAGAATGAAAAAAACAAATGATTAAACAAACTCTAAAGGTAATTAGAAGTAGTCTTTCAAAATACCTTAGTAGACTCTTGACTCATTAGGACAGATCTTTTTATTTTATAGGGCCAGGACATAATTGTTTAAGTGGTCTTCTGCCTCTTTCCCCTTGTCAGGGCTCGGCCTCTGGCTTGCCTTTCAGTTGACCTCCTAAATCCCAGGCAGCCTTTGAAGAGATTACTTAGGGCCTGGCTTGCCTAGAGAGTGCTCTGTGCACATCTCTCCCCTTGCCATATCATTTCTACTGCCTGTGTTTATTGGTTTAATAAATTCCCTTTAGTTAACACCTCCTAAATTGGATTAGAATCACTTAAATCCACATTGAGTGCTACTAAGTGGAGATTTTATACTCAGCCTCTCTAAATCCTTGCAACAATGTGATGAGGCTGTTAGAGTTGCCTTAACCCAAGGGGATGAAGTTCAAACTAGTGACTTTTCACACATGTGGTGGGCTTGCTGGATAAAAAAGAATTTGGTTTTTCAATCCCTTATATTAAACACATGGTTCTTGTTAGGAGAATCTTTGAATAATTGTTGAGCTAAAATTTTAAAAAGAGAATACAAAGAAATTTGCTTTGATGCAAGCATTGTCTAAACAGTGACACAACTTGAGAGGTAATAATGCGTATCCAAGGCACGATGTCTGTTTTCTGATGTTGAATGTATTGCTCAACCGTTCTGGAAAATGACATTTTCATGTACCGAATGACAATACGTCTTGTGTGTAAGGCATTGCAAATCAAAATGCTATTTACTATAAATAAGCTTCTTGACTGTGAAGAGGCTGTCTGTTTAACATTTACATGATCTAAACTAATTGTTTTTTTCCCCTCTGTTTATGAACTGGTAGTTTTTTTTTTTTTTTTTTTTTGGCTTTTTTCCCTGATAATTAGCAGAAATTCACAAAGAGGGGTGAACTTAAGTAAAATACATATCGCTCTATGTTGCTGCTCTATGCGTAATTCAAGAATGTGTCTTGGTAGGAAGCAGAGGATGAGTTTTCAATTTTATTTTTGGATTTCAATCATGCATGCCACTCCTATGGCCTATAACTCTGTATAATTAAAAATTAGCTGTATGTTCCACAGTGACCCAGCCTGTAGTCATTGGTTCTGATCTTCAGTTCTCACTTAACCTAGGGTAAAATAGAAATAGAATCTGGGTCACTTTTTACCCTCTTCTGCTCAGTTCTAGTTAGATGTTTTGAGCTGCTATAAAATATTTGTGCAATCTTATCAATGGTAATGTGTGTAATTCCTACCTCCAAGTAGAAGAAGATTCCTTATTTCTTGATCCATGTCCTGGGATCCTATCACATGCTATTGGCCATATAATAGGTATAATTTTCTATTTTTGTTTTGTTTATATATTTTGTAGAGACTTTGGAATTTGGAAAACATAATACATTTGGGGTATATCAGAGAAAATATTTGTTAATGCTAATTGAATCTATTAATACGTTTCCCTGTTTGACTGATGATTTTATAAATAGTCAACTCTCTCCTCCTCATCTCTCTGGTTGTACTTTATTGTTCCACACCCCAAACCTGTGGCCATTTTTGTCTTGTGTTCAACAACCTAAATGGTACAGTTGTGAGATGCAAACAGGTGTGATGGTTCAGCTTCCTGCTTTAAGTAGTGCTACAGGTAAACTATCCAAATAATCTACTTATAAATTCCTCCAAGAGGGCAAATTTCATGATTTGTCTCAAATGTAACTTCCTCTCTTAGAGAAGCTCTCTGTCTCCTTCTCCAACCACTTCCTCTCTTCCTTTGTGCTTTTGACAGTTCATTCCTTCAATAAATACTGAATAAATTTTGGTCAATGTCTTTCTCCCTCCAAGCTGAAAACTTGATGGAGAGTAACATGGTCTGTTTTTGTTTACCACTGCATCTTCTATAAATATACATTATAAATATTGAACAAATTTGAATTAAATGAACAAATACTTTGATAACATTTTTGATACCTGCTGTTATTAGTACCCAAATTGATTCTAAAATTCTGCTGGAACGTATTGTGTGCATTATGACTGCTGAAACATTTAAAGTGGATGGGAATACTATGTTTTGTTTTGTTTTGTTTCGTTAACCTTCTCTGTACTTGTCTTTATCTTTGGAATCTTTTAAAATAAAGATAATTTACATTTAGAATAGAAGCAAATTATTTTTAAAGTACTTTGTTTCCAAAAGGTAAAATGCTTATGTGCAGTTGTAATCAGGTAACTCTTTCTTTTCTTTTTTTTTTTTAACTTGCCCAAGGTTGCTTTTATTTATTTCTTTATTTTTTCCTTTAAAAACAAACTGTACAAATTTATGGGGTACGTGTGCAATTCTGTTACATGCATAGATAGTGTAGTGGTCAAGTCAGGGCTTTTACGGTTTCTATCATCTGAATAATGTACATTGTACCCATTAACTAATTTCTCATTATCCACTCCCCTCCTACCCTTCCCCCATCTGAGTCTCCATCATCTGTCATTCCACCCTCTACGTACATGTGTACACATTTCTCAGCGTCCACTTGTGAGTGAAAACATGCAATACTTGTCTTTCTTTGCCTGGCTTATTTCACTTAAGATAATGGCCTCCAGTTCCATCCATGTTGCTGCAAAAGACATGATTTCATTCATTTTTATGGCTGAGAAGTATTCCATTGTGTATATATACCACATTTTCTTTATCTATTCCTCCACTGACAGACACTTAAGTTGATTCCATATATAGGCTATTGTGAATTGTGCAGTGCTGCAATAAACATATGAGTACAGGTGTCTTTTTGATCCATTGATTTATTTTTCCTTTGGGGAGATACCCAGTAGTGGGATTGCTGGATTGAATGCTGTGTTCTGTAAAAGTTGTACTAATTTACATTCCTACCAACAGTGTAAAAAGTTCCTTGAGAAGTCTCCATACCATTTTCTGTAGAACTTGTACTCATTTACATCCCCACCAACAGTGTATAAGAGGTTTTTTTCTCTGCATCCTCGTCAACATCTGTTGTTTTCTGCCTTTTTAATAATAGCCATTCTGACTGGGGTAAAATGATATCTCCTTGTGGCTTTAAGTTGTATTTCTCTGATGATTAGTGACACTGAACATTTTTTCATATACCTGTTGGCCATTTGCATATCTTCTTTTGAAAAAGGTCTATTCATGCCCCTTGTCCACTTTTTAATGGAATTATTATCATTGTTTTTGTTGTTGAGTTCCTTATAATATATTCTGGATATTACTTTCCTGTTGGACCAATACTTTGCAGATATTTTTCCAGTTCTACAAGTTGTCTGTTTACTCAGTTGATTATTTCTTTTGCTGAGCAGAAGGTTTTTAGTTTAATTAAGTCCCATTTGTCTATTTTTGGTTTGTTGCCTGTGCTTTTGAGGTCTTATTCATAGATTCTTTACCTAGGCCAATGTCTGGGAGAGTTTTCCCTAGGTTTTCTTCTGGTGTTTTTTATAGTTTGGGTGTTATGTTTAAGTCTTTAATACATCTTGAATTGATTCTTGTATATGGTGAGAGTTAAGGGTCTAGTTTCATTCTTCTGCATATGACAGTCCAATGTTCCTAGCATCATTTATTGAAAATGGTATCCCTTCCCCAAAGTATATTCTAGTCTGCTTTGTCAAAGATAGATTGGCTTATAGCAACAGGGCTTTTTTGGGTTCTCTATTATGTTACATTAATTTATGTGTCTATTTTCATACCAGTACCATGATATTTTGGTTACTATAGCCTTGTAATATAATTTGAAGTCAGATAATGTGATGCCTCCAGCTTTGTTCTTTTCGCTCAGGATTTCTTTGGCTATTTGGGGTCTTCTTTTTTGGTTCCACATGAATTTTAGGATTTTTTTTGTGTGTGTGTGAAAAGTGACATTGGTGGTTTCTCTATATTTTTGAAGTGTCATTTCATATATCTAATCTAGACCTACAAGAATAAAAGTTATATATTTTAAAAAGCTTCACAGCCACATATTTGTCCAAATCCCTTGACAAATTGGAAGAAAATAGGACAAAGTTCTCCATACTACTTATTCATTTGCTGTGGAGAGGTAGAACTGGTGATATAAAGAGTACTTACTTCTCATGTCTTTAGTATTAACAATAGTCGTATTAGCTTTTTGCCAACTTCTTCCTTCATGTAAATAAAAGAACTGCTGCTGTCACACAAATTTTGGAGAGACTAACTTTTTTGAAAATATGGAAGCTTGGGTGAATTTTTTGTTGTTTCAAAATATTTGTTTTTGCTGATACATTTCAGCAGCACAGCATGACCTTTTCCAGGCTAAGATGCTGAGCTGAAACCTCCAAGAACCACAGCAAAAAGATTGGATTCCTTCTCTGTGCCCTATTTTATAATTTACCTCAGTGGGGGGAAATTGTTTTCAACTATTTAAAAACTTTTATATTAGGAAAAGAGAAATACATTTGTGAAAACCTTAAAACCAAGTTAACTTCTTGAGGGACTTGGGTCAATTCCTAAGGTGATGAGGTATAGCTTACTAGAAGCGAGAGACTCACTGAACACCTCGGGGTTCCAAGGCTGTAACCTGTGTTGTGGGCAAGTCATTCTTCTTTAGTGTCACTAATTAAGAGGCCTACTTAGGTAATAAGGATGTTTACTAAATGCTTTTTAAAAATGCCGTTTTAATTTGTTATTAAAAGAATATTCATAGCAGAAGAGATCTTTGATACTAAATCATATTTCAAGAATAACTAATCATTAATATTATAATTCTGGTTTTTGTAACATCTGTTACACACACACACACACATGCACCTCTACGTGTCAGAGTGTCAGAGCTGGTCTGTAGTGGCTCACAAAAACCTGTTGTTAAATTTTCAGGAGTTTTGCAAGGCACTTGAAGTCAGACAAATGGCTTGAAATTTGTTATGGTAGCAGTATTTACACCACGGAGATTGGCAAATGCTACGAGTCAGAGCCTTTTTCTTTTTCCCCAGGAAAGTCAGTTGTTAAACACTTAACAGTTCACCAGTGCCTGAAAGTATTTCTTTAAATAAAATACAGGGCTATTAGCTTCAAAGACTGTTTTCGAATGAAAGATTGCATGGGGAAAAATAATAAACGTATTGTGTTTTTTTTCCCCTGTGCTTTCAGGGATACGGAAAGACCGAAGAGGAGGGAGAATGTTGAAACACAAACGCCAGAGAGATGATGGGGAAGGCAAGAATGAAGCAGGGCCCTCTGGAGACATGAGGGCTGCCAGCCTTTGGCCAAGCCCTCTCTTGATTAAGCATACAAAGAAGAACAGCCCGGCTTTGTCCCTGACAGCTGATCAGATGGTCAGTGCCTTGTTGGAGGCTGAGCCCCCCATAGTCTATTCTGACTATGATCCTGCAAGACCCTTCAGTGAGGCCTCGATGATGGGCTTGCTGACGAACCTGGCAGACAGGGAGCTGGTTCACATGATCAACTGGGCAAAGAGGGTGCCAGGTAAGAATGCTAAGCTCAACTTTTATTTTAAGAGTCAATAACTTTTTGAAAACTGGTTGTGATGTCATGGGAGCAATAGTGGGAGAAAAAGAAACAATAGCTTGTTATCTAATTGGTTTCAAGTTTACATCAGAATTTGTTCATTTTTAGTATCAATACACTGTAATTCTCCTGGAGATGAGAAAATCATGTTTCAAAATCAAAATGTGGAAGACTAAACTTCTTAAATTGACATAATTTATTTATTTTTAACCCATCTCATTAACCAAAAAGATTTGGGGTGGACACTACATGACAAAAATCTTTAATATTTTATGTTCACAGTGGCAGAAACTTTTAATGCTGAATGATCCACAAAAGTTTTTAATATTTGGCTAAAGTGACCCTTTGGTTTTTCAGTTGAATCTCTCAGAAAAGCTTGACTATAATACAATTATCACCTATGATGCATGGAATATTTTTTATGAAACTAAAAACATGTAGAGTCTTTCTTGCATGTCAATATGTTATAGGCCAAGTGAACATATGTCTGCACGTAGAGAATCTTATATGTATTTGCATGTATCAACATATAAACATGCGGTCCTTTGAATAAGGAGCCAGTGGTACTGTGATTCACACTTGTTAGAGGTCATCTATTTAGGTGGTTTGGGTAGTAGAGATTAGGTTACATGGAAGCATGAGGGTTAATAGGCAAACTTAAGTTTTCAGGGTCTGTCCAACTGGCCAACAAAAACTCCTGGTCATCTTTGCAAGTAAGAGTCTTACTGAGCACCCACATATTTTAGCATTCGTATGTGAAGCAGATACATTATAAGTGAATATTGGAATCTAAATGTAATGTGGCTACAGGTTTTTTCTTTGTCTTTATATTTGTTGTTGCCTTGTTTTCATACTTTAGGAAAAGAGAAACAATGCGGAAAAAAAAAAAAAAAGGAATAGTCATATCCCCGAGGGCCAACTCTTTGTTGCTTTTAAGTTACATTGTCGGGCGCGGTGGCTCACGCCTGTAATCCTAGCTCTCTGGGAGGCCGAGGCAGGCGGATTGTCCTGAGCTCAGGAGTTCGAGACCAGCCTGAGCAAGAGCGAGACCCCGTCTCTACCAAAAATAGAAAGAAATTAATTGGACAGCTAAAAATATATATAGAAAAAAAAAA